>CM057810.1:52992661-53415161 GCA_030067965.1 Latrodectus elegans
CGAAATTTGGAAACAATAGATATTTAAAGTATTTTATCAAAGGAAAAATTTAATCAAAATAAATAATTTCAATAAATACTACTTACGTACTTTCATCAACTCAGTCACTATCATGAAAAAAGTCTGATTATCCAAAATAGTATAAAAATAATATAAATATTAATTTTTAACAAAGACAAATTATGATGTATATATGCATAGGAATAAAATTACATTTATAAAACTACACAAGAATCACGTTGAGTATTCAAATCTTACTTCAGAAATATATATATATTTAAAATTTAAGATTTAGGATTTTTAAATCTGATTATATATATAATCAGATTTAAAAATAAAATAAAACCACTGTCTCAGGCTATACATATAATAGAAATAAAATCAGTAACGTATCTTAAGCTTGAATGTATTTAAAAAACGAAAATAAAGTAAATTATTACAAAAGTATAACACATTTTTTTGTACAAAGAAATAAAAAAACATAAAATATTAATATGATTTTAATAATATATTTTCATAATACAAAGTTTAGTATTCCTTTTGCATTTAACACACACAAATATGTTTTTTGTACACTTGAATCTCAAGCTTATAATTTCTTTCATAACTAATAAAATAGTATTATTAGTTAATTATTATTATTAGCTATGGAAAAATTTTAATTGTTAAAAGGAAATTATAAGTAATGAAATATATTATACGCTTTAGATTTAAGTGTACAAAAATTGTATTTGATGAATGCAAACTGAGTACTAAACTTTGTAATATTATAATTCATAAATATTAACTTTTATATTAATTAGTATAAATAAGTAAATATATGATAATTTTGAAATTTGCGATAAAGAAAAAAAAGTAGTTCTAATTGATTACTGAAATTTTCATATGTGAAAAAATGCCAACACGTGAAATTCAAGTCAGTTATAATACGAAACATATCTAGAATTAACTATGAAAACTTAACAACCTATTACGATATAATGAGTTGCATCAGTAAAATTTCACCAACATTGATTAAAGGAGTCTTGTGCAATGTTTATTTATATCGATTATTTTTGTAACATTTAAAATACGATAGTGCATGATAATTATGAGTTAAGATATGGCTTTTGAACTTTGTATTATAAACCAATAGGCAATCAACAAAATATGCAAAAAATGATAAGCCATTAAAAGTAAAATCAACAGTACTATAAACTTCTGATTTCGAAATGAATCGCATTATTTTCAATTTGAAAAATTGTAAAGTGAATTAATAAAAATGTAAATCGGCTTAATGATTGAAGCAGAGTAACATATTACACTTTCATTTTAAAAATTATTACAGATTCTTTGAACGCATGGATAATTTAGGCATATAAACCAATTATTGAATTTGTTTTGTTTTTTATAAAATTAATAATATTTCATCCCACAACATCATAGACTTCAAAGATCTATTTAGAAACACTAAACCTAAAAAACGTTTTGATGTCATTTTGATTTATTTCTATGGTTTTGGTTCATTATTAATAATTGATTTAAATATTTTAAAAGATTTCTGCATATTTTGCCTATACAGTAAATATAAATTTTATGGAGAGAATGTTATGTTTTATGGAGAGAATGCAGGTTAATGTTATCACTTACTTTATGTTACACTTTTCAAGTTCCTACTTTCAAACTTCAAACTAGCAAATTTATTTTTACATTTTTAAGAAAAACTTTTTGTTATTCAGATGCCTTTAGACTACAGATACATTAATGACCTTGTAATTTTTAATTCTTTATAATTTGATAAAGTTCACCAAACTTATTTCTTGAATAATTAAAATTTATTAAAACAAATAAAGATAGTTCTAAAACTGAGTTAAATTTTAAAATAAATAAACTAAGTTTTTGGAATTCCAATATTTCTATTTAAATTTATAAAAATGTTATTTTTAATCAATAAACTTATTTTATTTGTAAAAGTTTTAATAACATCAATAAATAAATATAAAGTTTGGAAATCATTATAATTTATAATAATATTCCAATTAATTTTATTAAACATAATTTGGTTAGTAGAGCATTGCCTATAAGAGTAAAGTAAGGCATAGTTATATATTTCTGCTATAAAATATTAGCCTTTATAGCTTTCACATTTAATATTTAAATATTTAGTTTACACCTTGGGTATTTATTTGCAGTTTTGCAGGTTTGGAATTTGGTATTTCATTTTGGCTACTATAAACTTGATATTTTATCGTGGCAATCTCACGTTATTATCTTCAATTTCAAAAAAACTTTTGGTAGGACTTAAGATTGTAATGGCTTTATTTAGATTTTGGTCTTAGACCATTGCAGGAAAGTCATACTTTGGGATACTATGATCAACATCCCCTGACAAAGCTGGTCATATTCATTTCATTTGATTTATTGTATTTTTCATTTCCCTTTTATTCTGTATTTATTTAAATGATTCAAATTTTAAACTATATTTTAAATTTTCTTTGTCTGTAGGTTTCTATCTTTTTTTTATATCTAAATTATCTTGCCCATTTGTTTTATTATTTTTCTTGTAGTATTAGTTTAAATTTTAAAAATCTTACATTATTTATATTTTGATAAATTTATTCAAACTTTTTTTTGCACTGAATGTATTGCTAATAATATAATGTTTGTATATATTTTTGCATTTATATATATATAAATATATATATATATATTGTTATATATATATATATATATATATATATATATATATATATATATATATCTATATATATATATATATATATATATATATATATTATATATATGTATATATATATATATATATATATATATATATATATATATATATATATATATATATATATATATATATATATATATATATATATAAATATATATATATATATTGTTATATATATATATATATATATATTGTTACAAATTGTGAGATTTCATTTCTTCAGTAGAGAGTAGCTGTATATTGATTACAGTGAATAACTCCATATTCTTAATCTAGTAATATATTCCTTCATTCAGAATTGCTTTTAAAAGACTAATTTCATTTCAGCATGCTGCAAAAATACTTTCATTTATAAGTAACACTTAACTCCAATGTTTATTGATGTTGAAAATCTTACATTTGATCGAAAAAAGTGTAGCTCAGAAACACTATCTTGCTTGCAATACTATTTAAAATATGGAAAATCACATTTAAAGCTTTAGAAATGTGGTACTGATCAAATATATTATCTTTGTTTTATTTGGTGCACGTTTTCAGAACAAATTGCATTTTGTTCTTCCATTTTAAGTGTGAAACTTTTCAGTTTGTGAATTAATGACTTCCATTAAGTATTATGGGAATTTAATTATATTTCACATCTATTGATTTTAGTGACGTAACGATTCACAAATCTTTTACTAAATGTTGCATAAATGAAACTGATTAAATGAAAATTACAGACAGTACGAGATAAAATTTTCAAGTAATTTTATTATGAATAAGATTTTTCGTTCTTAGCATAAAAAATGCATTACATTTTTTTAGGAAATTGAGCATTCTTTCTGTGGTACGATGTTTATCTAAGAAACTATTTACTATTATTCTTTTAATCAAGTATGTATAAGCATCATAAACAATGGCAAGCGTGCACGTAGTAAATTTAAATTTCATTTTAATAACCTCAAATTTCTGAAGCATTAATTTTTTAATCAAGTAAAATATGACATAATTTTATTGCTACCATATTAATAAATATTCCTATTTTTGAAAACAATTTTTATGGGAGGGGGGTAATTTTATTCATGGGTTGAGTTAAATGCAGCGTAACTTTCCATGACAAATAGACTTTGTTTAATATATTTTCATAATTTCATAATGGTTAAAAATCTAGTAAAGTATGAAGGTAGATTATCTATTCTGAATTTTAAGCATTTAAAAATAAAACCGTTGATCATGTTTTCTTCTTATTTTGTAAAATAATGCATATTGCATCAGTAACTAAATATAATTTTTATTGGGTTTAATAATATACAGATTTATTTGTTTTACTGACAATATATATAACTTGTTTCTTTACAATCATAGTTTCATAAACTGAGAATACATTAAAATGTTTGATAAAATTTAATATCATGTTTTCTTGACAATAACAGGAATCCATAAATCAAAAATGTTATTTTTTAACCTTTGAATCATAGTTTTATACATATGTTTTAGTTAAGATGATTTAATATTTTTTTTTAGAAAATATCTAATGAAAGATTTTTTTATCCATACAAACAAAACAATCTCATTCTTTATAGAATGTGATAATCCAAAACTTTCTTTGAATTCCTTACTAAGAAAATATATTTTTATATAGAAAATGATCTTAATTGGCATATATTATAGTGATAAATAGCAAGCTACTTTAATAAGCATAAAAATTTATAAAGTTAGAGTCGGTTAAATACAGAATATAGTATCAAGTTTGTTAAGCAGCAAAATCTTTATTTAAGTCTGCATAAAAATTAATATATATATATTTCTATCTGTGCATTGAAAACAAAAACTAAGATCTCAAATAAATTTAAATCTCGTAGAAAAAGTATATAAACTTTTTTTATTATAAGAAAAGAATATTCCAAATTACAAGTAATAATAATTAGATGAATTATTTTAAAATTTATTAAGAAGCCCATTGGCATAGTGGTAGCCACTGGGCTCTTCGGCACTCTTCCAAGGCTTAAGTCCGAGGCATAGGTGAAGCATATGTTAAAAAATATTTAACAAATAATTGAATGCAATTAAAAAACAAGAAAATTGCTAAACAAATAATCCAATGTAATATTCTATAAAAATTAAGAAAGAGCCAATATTTTATAAACACGTGAATTATAATACTATTAGTAACCAAAATAACCATAAAATGTTTACCACTCAATTTGGAACCCTATAGCTTACATTAAATAAATGATATAAAATATGAATGACTTGGTTTGATTCCTGAATACTCCAACAATTTTATTTATTTCCAAAAGTGATTTTCTGTTATTTAATTAGATAAACTTATGTGAATATATATTAATTTCAATACAAGTCTATCAAAATTAACTTGAATTTTTTTTAAAAAAATGTTCTGTATATACTTCAATATTGTTCAGAAATATTTTCTGCACTTTAGTAAAGAATTTATCAAAAGCATAAAATTTTCACATCGAAAATTTGTAATTTGGCTTCTTTCTGTTTTGATTAAATCTATTAAACCCAATAGAATAGTTATATAATATATATATATATATATATATATATATATATATATATATATATATATATATATATATATATATATATATACATATAATTTTGGGATTGATATTCTGGTAAGAAATATATATTTCATATAGTATTTACTGATTTCAGTACATTTATAGAAAAAACAAGCACAGTAATTTAGAATCCTTATAACTTACTCTCTAAACACATGTGATGAAATCTGGTGAAAATATCATCATTTATAATTATAGCAAAAAAGTATAAAGTACATAAAATGCTGTCACATATTCATTGTATTTAGGATCTGTTTATTGAAAAGAACCAATCATTTCTTTACGTAAACAATTAAAAATCAAAAAGTGACTATATATTACAAAATTACCATCATCCACAAAAGAAAGGATAGGAGGTCATTATCATCATCATTTTAAATGTTCGATAATACTCTATGACCAATAAAACTTTATAAAATAAATCTGTGTTTTAAATTATTTCAAAACTAAATAATAAGGAATATTCTCAAAAATATATATACATTCACATTTGCTTTCAATATTATATTAATTGTTATAAAATAAATCTTTCGTTTTCACTACCATTTTTATTATGTTAATTCTTTCATTTACATTTTCTTTCGTCATTTGCTTCAATGAGTTTCCTTAAGTAATACACCTTGCATCTTTATTCCCTCATTCCATGAACTACTCTGAAAGTTAATACCTGCGTCGAAAGATGATTCTAAAATATGATCATCAACTTATAATTTATTTTTACATATTTTTTTCTAAAAGTTTAGGAAAATTCACTTGCAGTATTATTAAGGAACAATTAGATGCGCGTGCACATATTGCCATAAAATAGTAAAGTAATATGAATTTTTATTTATAAATATTCATTTTGTATATACAGACAAGAGAGCATTTATTACTTCTATCTATTAATCTATTACATGTGAATTTCATTACATACGGAGTAATCTTCTTTGCGACATTAAATATTTGAGTGACTAATTTTTTTCAAGAAACCACAATTTATGTTATTTAATTATAAACCCTTCAAATTTGGGAATCCATAAGCACTTGTTTAGCAATTACTAATTAACCAATTTATCTTCTTTTTTCTTTTTTTTTTTTTGACAATATTTTTTTAAAAATACTTATCAAGAGATTAATAGAGACATAAATATGGTTTTTATATAAAATTTACATTAATAATGCTTTCATGTTCTTAATAATTAATTCGATAATGAATAAAATGTAAGAAAAAATTGTTTTTTTATACTCTCATGCAAAAGCTCAATTTTGTCAAGTTCATGAATAACATTTGAATTTCTCTACATTTTAAAATTTCTAAATTTTAAACCCTAATAACATGTGTATAATATTTGTGTTTGCGTATTTATGGTTTTAATTTATATATATTTACACATAAATAATGGAACTATAAAGATCAAATATTTATTTTCAAATTTAATCAGAAACAGAAAGACTAGAAAAGATGAAAATGAAACTCGTAAATGTCAAACATTTAAAATTATTAATTTACTTTAAAAAAAAATATGTCATTGAGAAAGTGAGAATAAAAAATAATTTTCCATGAATAAGGACATACCAACGGCTAATTTTATTTTTTAACAAATTTAAATATAAATGTTTATTTCCTTATTAGCATCTGATACTAGTTTTTGGGCGATAATTGATATTATAATAATTGAGTTAAATCGTTTTTAAACTCACCAAAATTATTTTTATCAATTAATTTATCGTATTTTAATTTCTATATATATTATATATATATATATATATATATATATATATATATATATATATATATATATATATATATATATATATATATATATTATATATATAGATAGATAGATTTTTATCAATTATATTCATTTCTGTTTCATACAATGGCTCATAAAATATAAAATTTGGTATGTGAGGGGTAAGTTTAATTTTTTGATTTAATTTATAAAATACTTTATTTTCCATTTTGTAAACTGATTTTCAATGATACCTTCTTTCAATAACAAACCTTTACACAAATTTAATAAAAACACATTATGTTAAATAAATTCAAATTTTTTCTAAATTGCTTTTTAGGATGTAAATTTTTAAAATAAAAATTTTTAGATATTAGAGATTTTGAAAATATTTCTTGAAAAATTATTGAATAAAAACCTTTTTCTATGACATTTGATCCTTGAATAATATTTTGCTGTAAATATTATAATCATTTTGAAAATATAAATCAATTTGCATAGAAAACTCAGCTGCTGTTTCAGAAATTTCATTTCCTAAATCCATTAATAGATAGGAAAATTTGAAAACTTTTCCCTTTAATATGATTTCGACATCATTTTCACGATTTAATGGGAATAATAACAGTTAAAGAAAACATTAGACCCACATCAGAGACATATTATTGCTATTCTGATGGGAAAATTATTGCTTTCATTTATTTGGTTTATGAATAAAAATATCCCTAAATTCTTATCAAATATTTATAAAATTTAAAGTAAACGAAGTATGTAAACCAAGATATAATTTAATAAATTTAAGTTTAATAAAAGGTAAAATTCTATTTCACTTATCAATCCAATATTAATAACTTTTGCAATTTTTTTAAATAGTTCTCACGATTATAGCGAACATTTAATTCATGCAAAATTATCACTTGTCAATAAAAATATAGATTCCGTCTTTTCAGATGAATTCTATTACGCTAGAATCCAAATTCAAACAAAACATTAATATTTAGTTTTTTATAGAATTTATCGATTTATCTTTTATTGAAATTTAAAAATGATTCAATTACTGGCATTCTTAATTAATAACAGGTAGCAGAGAAAATGATATCTTACTGACAGCATTTGAGTATTATTAAATGCAAAGGGCTTAGAAAAATCTCTTCTACTAAGATTAAGATTTAAAGTGTTTATGTTGTTTCTATTAATTATTATACTATTTCCTTAAATATTCAATAACTTGAGTTGTTAATTATTTCCCCTTCTTTTTCCAAATAAAATTTTTACTCGAATTTTTGAAAAAAAAATATATGCATTTTTTTTTAGGTTTTTCATTAGAATTTCATAAATAATTTAATCTTTGATTATTAGGATCATCTGACTGAAATTATAAACAAAAGAAGGATGGCAAATACAATACTTAGAAAAATAAGTAGTATTAGGTTTTTAGTATTACTGCTGCCACACCCCTCAACATAGAATCAAAGACGATTTTAAAATATAATTATTTTAAATTACCTTTTAATACACTACTGGCCATTAAAATTGCTACACCAGGAAGAAATGCAGATAATAAAATGATATTTATTAGACAAAAATATTATATTAGAAATAACAAGTGATTAAATTTTCAGAAACTTTGGCTGGATAGATCCTGATAAATCAATACCCAGAACAACCACCACTGGCAGTAAATAACAGCAGTTATACACCTGGGCATTGAGTCAAACAGAGATTGGATTGCATGTACAGGTACAGATGCCCATGCAGCTTCAACACGATGCCGCAGTTCATCAACCATAATGACTGGCGTTTGGTGACGAGCCTGTCGCTCAGCAACCATTTACCAGATGTTTTCGATTGGTAAAAGATCTGGAGAACGTGCTGGCCAGGGCAACAGCCGAACATGTTCCGTATCAAGGAAGGTCCGTACAATACCGGCAAAATGCGATTTGGCATTATGCTGCTGAAATGTAGGGTTTCGCAGAGCTCGAATAAAGAGTAGAGCCACGGGTCATAACACACCAGAAATGTAACGTGCACTGTTCAAAGCACAGTCAATGCGAACAAGAGGTGACCCAGACGTGTATCCAATGGCACCCTCTACCATGACGCCAGGTAATGGGCCAGTATGACGATGACGAATGTACGCTGCCAGTGTGCGTTCACCACGATGCCGCCAAACACGGATGCGACCATCATGATGCTGTACACAGAACCTGGATTCATCTGAAAAGATGACGTCTCGCCATTCGTGCGCCCAGCTTCGTCGTTGATCACACCATTGGAAGCGCTCTTGTCTATGACGCAGCGTCAAGGGAAGCCGCAGCCATGGTCTCCGAGCTGAGTGTCCATGCTGCTGCAAACGTCTTCGAACTGTTCGTGCAGACACTAGTTGTCTTCCAAACGACCCCGTTTCTTGACTCACGGCTCGTGACGCGGTTGCACGATCCATTAAGGCCATGCGGATAATATGCCTGTCTCTTCTCGACTGCTAGGGATAGATGGCTGTTGAGATCCCACAAGGCGTTCCGTATTACTGTCCTGAACCCATCGATTCCATATTCTGCTAACAGTCATTGGATCTCGACTGACGCGAGCAGCAATACTGCGATAAGATAAACCGCAATCACGGTACGCTACAATTCAACCTTTATCAAAGTCAGAAACGTGCTGGTACGCATTTCACCTTCTTACACGAGGTATCACAACAACTTTCACCAGGCAACAACATTCAAATGAAATTTGTGTGTGAAGGACCGGCTGAACAATTTCCTCATTTAAACTCACTGTAAGTGTCGCTACTGGCACCTGCTTTGTCTGAATGCGCTGAAAAGCTAATCATTTGCATATCACAGCACCTTCTTCCTTTCGTATAAATTTCACGTCTGTAGCATGTCGCCTTCTTGGTGTAGCAATTTTAATGGCCAGTAGTGTATATAGCAGTCCATTCAACTTCCACTTACTGAAAAAGTTGATATGGTGTGTGATTTATCCCGAACCAGTTGTTAGGCAAGCATAAATAACACGATTTCAATTTGCAAAAGAACGTGAGAACAAGTGACCTGAGGAGACATTTCAATTTAATAACTACATACATAAATAGCGGGGCAGGCGAGCCCCGGAATTAGGTTATTAAGTTTATAGTATTCGCCCGTTACACACTAAGGGACTCGCAATTCTGAATAACCAGCAGCGGACAAGGTCACACCTGAGTTGGCAACCTTCTCTCCACATTTACGCCACACAAGCGGAAGGAATTTAGATTTCATATATTGGCGTTGACTCGTTCTCTACCAACGATGTAATCCATTGAGGGAAAGAACGTGATCATCTTCCAAATCACTGCCCGCGGCAAATGATGCTTAACTTTGCTGATCTTAACGGGAAGCTACTGAGCCACTGGAGCTCATTTACTATCTGCAGCAGAACATTTGAACATTGCATGCCACTTGTAAGCAAGCACTATCATGTTAGAAAAGGGCTGATTTCAACCACTAGAAATATGAGAGGACTTCGCTTTCAAATACTTTAGAGACGTTACACTGTTATGCGTAAGAAATGAATGAGGGCGTGAAATCTAATTCCTTTCCAGTGCATTCTACACTGGAAAGGAATTAGAATGCTTTCGAGTGCAGAATCTGTGTCATGATGTAAAAGGTCTCTCACCACGATATCTCCAGACTTGAATCTGACCATCGTGGTGTTGCAAGCGTGACCATCTGACCATCGTGGTGTTTATATAAAATTTCATTAAATTAGAAAGCATATGCAATAAAACCTGTTCTTTGTGTAGATTATTTTATTCTGTATTTGAATTCCAACTTCATGCTAATTTTTTATGAATATACCTTTTCCTACTGCAAGATCTTTTTCAATTATAGTCACTATGCTTATTTATCAACATTGTCTTGATAACATATACTCAATCATTCTTGTTTTACGAAGCATAAGCTTCATATTCAGAATTTTTTACTAACTCGCAGTTAAGAATTCGTTTCATAATGAGATTAAAGATAAAGTCAAGATATTTCAATTTAGTTTCTTATGGAATTTTCAAACTTTTTACATGTATAAAAACCAAATTTAATTTTGGTTAATCTCTCTCCACCACATAAAAAAATATTTTGCAATATGTTGTCAAAATTTGTTCATTAAAGTTATTTATGAATTTTTTAATTATGTTCATAGTAGTGACATTTACCACAGATAAACACGTTCTTGTAAATGAAAGATATAAAACTTTTCGCTGCTAAAATTATATATTAAAACGGAAAGCACGTTGCTCACTTTTTATGACCTAATAATTATTTTTTAATCTGCATTTGAACTCCAACATCTCAATAATTTTTTATCTATTTATGCATTCATAATATGCTACGATATTCTATTTTAGGCACTGTTTTTATTTTTTATCAACATTCTTCTAGTAATACACATTTAATCACTCTCATTATAAACACACTAGCAGCATAGGCTTCATATTCAACTTACCAAAAAAATTAGAATTAACACATTTGAAAATAAATTACGATATATTTTCTCACTTACTTTTAAACTATCCAACGACTCGTAAAGAAAATAATCACATATGTGATACTATTAGTCTTCAAAAATTTCTTTATTGTAAAAGAAGTATTTCGTACAAAATAATTCCTTAGTTTAATAACTTAACTTCAATTTCCCAAGATATGTCTGAAATCGCATTATTTAAAAAATATTTTTAACAGTCTTTTGACTTGTAAACATATTTGGAGAATATTTATTCATCATTAATCTATGCTTGTTAAAAATCTTTTGTGAATTTAAGCCGAATTTCAGTCCATAATCGATACTCTTTTTTGATATGGACGTCAATGTCATCAACCTTATTAATGCTTCAAATTATGTTATATATATATACGTATATATATATATTTTAAATTTTATATGACATTCATGATAAAAATCAAAATTCAATTTAACAATTACAAGAGAGACAATTTGATATAGAAATAATAAATTAATAAATGTGTTTAGTAAAATGTGTGTGTGAAATAATTGTGTTTTAAGTATGCCTTTTCATATCCAGAGGTTATATATATGAACACCCCTGTTGTAAAAAAAAATTTTTTAATAAATAAGAGTAATAAAGAGACACTAACACAATAATCATTTGGTTCAGTATGGAGTCCTTCCATGATAAAAGCATTGTCACATTATCTCCAATTTGCATGCATGTAATTTATTGACCAGCAAGTAATTTTGTTTTCAATACTATGACATTGTGTTAAAATGGATAATATTTATCGCTTAAAGCTTTTCAAATGTGACTTATATTGAGAATGATGTAATAAATAGATTTCTTATGTGTAATTTATACAAACTAAAAAATGTTAAATTACATTACTCCTACTTAAATTTAGGTCACTATCTAAGCAAATATTTCTGGTATTGCACTCATAATTGAGCAAAAGTTTCTAATATGTTTGAAAATATTAAGTCAAAATTTCTTCGAAATATTTTGTTGAAAATATATTTGTATGTATATATAAATCATAGCTGTTTGCAAGATAACATTTACTCATACAATATTGGTATATATTCATCATAGAAACAATCATAAAGGAACTGTATAGTGAAAAATATTTGTGAAATAATACAAATTTCTATCAATTTTTTTTTGCATTCACATTTTGCATTTACATAATTTTTTAAATAAAATTTTAGTTGTATAATTTTTTCTTTAACTTTGTAATTTTGCATGCAAGATAGTTTTCGTATGCATCTTTCTTCACAACCTTTAATAAAACATTATTGTTATTGTCTTTCTAAAAAGGAAACGAACGGGAAAAAAACCAGCGGGAGGACGTCTTTTTCCCATTCTCTTTAACTTTCTAACAAAATACGCAGAAAAATACGTCAAAAAGCGAATTTTCTATTTTATTGTATCAAATTGTTATCAAATTGTACACATCCTGTAAAAATTTGACATAGTTTGAATTATTCTTGAAGATTTTATAATTGTTTTTGCGTAAATATAAAAGTTTTCTTTATATATCGTGACGTTCCCTCTAACAAAGCCCACATTGCAACCAAACACTCCCAGCAACGGAATTGCGAGTCAAACCTATTGCGGTTTATCAGAAGGCCACCCTTGAATATTTTGGAAAAATTCTTCAGGTTTTTTCAGTCAGATATTTTCTGCCCTCTGCAATCTAAATTTTGGTGTAAGTGTGACAAAAAGAAGTGTCTTTTTCAACCATTCTAATTGAATACACCAAAACATTTTTCTTTATTTTACCCAAATTGTACCCAATTTTAATCAAGATGAGCGTCTACTAGTAAAGGTAAGTATACAAATATCATTCTATTTCGTTCCGCTCGTTGATTAGGTGCATCTTCGTATATAGATTGTGTTGATGGGGTAATTAAAACTGAAGTTATAAGTATTATAACTAAAGCAAAATTTCCATGGTTTTTGACAGTTTTTCAGAAAATTTTCGCTATATTTTTAATTACACTTTAATTACTTCAACCCTAATTCCTATCAACTTAGAATGAATTTTAATTTGGAGTGGACATTTGAGCTTTTCTGAATATGTATCATTTGTTCAAATAATATTTAATTCTTAATTATTTTAATTATTATTTATTCTTAATTATTTTAATTATTTTTCAAACTTTATTTCAAATGCATTAATTTGTAATTTTCAGTGTGTCCTTATTGTATTTTTCATTTTAAAACAGTCATTAATTTTTAATTATTCATCAATCTACTCCGATAATTTTACATTTATTTGAAGCAGACTCCTGTGAATTAGATTATGTTTTGTATTTTAAGAAAATAATCAATAACTAATGACATATGAACAAACAGGTGTTAAAATTTTTTACTCTTTTCATATTCTCCCTAAGGTTCTTCAGCTCTACCCTAAGTGTAATCATTGATATTATATTTTTTTAACTTCCTCTTTTAGTTTCCCGCAGTGTCCCCTGGTTCAATTTCATCTTAACCCTCTGGGTACCAGTTTCTTGGGCTTAATTAAATATTAATCAGCGTTTTTATCACCTCCTAATTAATGTAGCTTCTTGGGACCACTTTTTAAGTTTCTTATTATTTAAATGTGCTTCTAACGAGAACACCTAGAAGGCATAATCTCAATTATTTTTTTTTAAATTGTTAGTCCACTTTTTGGGTTTCTTAGAGATGCTATTTCCTAAATCAAGTATAATCTAGAATTTAAATTATTTTTCACCATTCTCTTCTGGAATAACTTTTAGCAGTAACAGCTAGGCCTAAATTTGGGGACTTCAAATATTTTTCACAAAATTCTTTGAGATTATATTCTTCGCCCTTAATTTTTTCGCGCGCTTAATTTAGTCCATTTTAAGGTTTTTCTAAGTATATGACCTGTATAACTTCTACGTTAACTTCAAATAACTTAGAAAAATAATAGAGTTTTTTTAAATTTCCTCTCTGTTTCCATGTTATTTTCTTCTTAATTAGGTGTTATATTCAAGTTACATATCATTTTTATGTTTAGATATTTTATATCATTTTTTGATATTTAGATATATCATTTTTTTGTTATAGAAGTTTATCTATAAAGCTTTATACAGTAAAATACTTCATTTACTAGGTCTAACAATAAAAATTCTAATTTTATCTTTACTTTTCCCTTAAAAATTTGAGTCTTGTTTTATATCAAAGCTATTCTTTTAAGTTCTAATCAATTAGTTAAATATCTAATTTTAGGAATTGTAATATTTTGCAGTAAAGAATGCATCACATATTTGTAGTGTAAAAGCATAGAACCCTTTGTTGTACGCCAAGAACACATCCAAAGTCTCTTTGAATCAATGCCGAGGCGTGTGACAGCGGTGATCTCCAACAATGGCGGTTACTCTGGCTACTGATTTTAGCAGGGACCATACTTCACAGAAAACAATATAAATTTAATCACTTGATACTTAATCAACATGATACTCAACAACATCACTTGATACTCAACAACATCATTTACAAAATAAATTTCGATGTGATATCTGTTGTTTTTCTTGGTGTTTCAATTTGGTTGGCCAGCAGTGTACTTAATATCTCATAAGAAGTATGCTGTAGATACCTTTGACATAAGTTGTGAAACATTTATGATGAAATATGTATTAAACATTTCTATGATAAACACAATAAGGAATTTTGTGCGAATAGATAATTACTCTTTTTCGATTATTTTTCTTGGATTTTTTGAAAAAAATATTAAAACAATATACAATATTAAATCTAAATAATTAAAGTTCCTGAATATGTAAGTATTTATGATGTACTTATGTTGCATTCAGCTTGTCATAAACTGCTCATTGATTATAAATAACTATGATTTATTTTGAATTGTAATACTGAAAATAAATTTAAAGAATAATTTAAATAATTTTTAAATATTTTTTTAAGAAAAAAATGTTTTAATTTGAAGAATTACTTGCAAAATAATAAATTCAAAATCAAAAAATTAAAATAATGAGCAGTTCTCTGAAGTGGAAATTTTATTAAATATTAAACTTTGTGTAATTAAATTTTCTATGAAAATGTCTTTTCTAATCAAAACAATGGGCGTAAACTGAAAGTCTAAAATTAATGTTAAATTTAATACATCAAAGCAAATTTGCGGCGAACTATATTTTCCAGTTAATCGCAGCTTTACTTAATAGGTTTAACAGGCAGCAAATTTTAGCAAAGGTATTTCCTGTAAATAAAGCAAAATCGAGAACATAATATTTGAACTTGTATCAGTTCATATCAATGGCAATTTCATATTATATCACAATTATTCCGTGTCCACGCTTTAATTTAGAGTAGTATTTCTACTCGGAATTATAAAGTAAAATAATTTGATTTAATATGTGTATTTGTGTTCGTCGTTGTATGTATTTTAAAGAAAGAGAAAATTCTTCACTCTGAGTTTAAATTCTTCACTCTGAAATTCTATATATTCTGTATCAGTTTGGGCATTTATCATGCTCATGTGTTATTAAGACAAATTGTGTCACTAGACACTTTTATTTTTAAACTGTTTTTCATCTGTATACTTCCAATTAAAGGTTTCAGTTAAAAATAGCTGCAACCCAAAATATATACTTTAGAATAATTAAAATTAAATTTTTTTACGTTTTTAACACATTTGAGTAGGATTAGCCAAATTTTCTTAACACGCAATAAAAACATTTTCATTTCACTTATAATATTTAAAGGGCACAAAACCATGAATTAATTTTCAAGGCTTTTTAACATCCTACATACATTGAATTTTAAAGAATTAAATATAATAAAAGGCATAAATATTATAATAAAAATATTTAATTGTTTTTAACTTTTATGTTTAAATAGTTTCATTTCATTAGTTAATGATTATTTAATATCATACGTCTAATAAAAAGCTATTTAAATATCTTATTTCATTCGAAATAACAGTTAATGTGTTTTTACAGAACTGTTGCTCACTTTGAGGTCTCTAGATATGATTCTTTAGTGTGAATTAAACAATCAAGAAAGTCTCATTTTGCATTCAATTTTAATAAAAGTGCAACAGTTGAAAATAATAGAATGTACTTAAATGGTATTTTATTTTTATGTATAATATTATAAGGAATTATAAGGAAATTATAAAATATACATTATTTTTAAATACATTATTTGACAGTATAATTAAAATTTGAAGAGACATAATTTTAAATCCCTTAATATTGTATAACTTATTAATTATCGTACATTATTTTTAATTAAATTTATCTTCCTTTTCTGAATTTCTAAGAAAAGCCTAGTAATTTTGCAGTTAAATGATGTAAAACTTTTTTCATCATATTAAGACTTGATACTTTGCTAAGTACCCTTCATTTCTAAAAATACAAAGTATTTTAATTTGTGATATATTATGAATTTAATTTTGTTAGTAAAATAAAAATATAATTATGAAACCAAATAAACTCATATTGTAAAAGAATTTAATAAATAAAATATAGAAGCTTAAGGAAGAGTATAAAGCTAAAACATATATTTTTAATAGCTGTATAACAAACAAAATTTTTAAATAAGCAATTACAAAGCTATTAGTATTTTGATATTGCCATTAAAAATTAATTTATTAAATCTGAATATTAGAGGTTTATTTCAATAAACTGTGCTCTTATTATTAATTCAATTTATTTCCAATTAAATTGCTTATGTTTTCTAATTAGTGTGAAAAGTTATGATACTTATTTTGTAAAAACATATTTTACAATTTTTCTATCTGTAAAATGTTTTAAAAAATTTCCTTTAAAATATTCATTATTTTTATTCGAAAAATTTACATTTGTGAACTTAGATTGAGAAGAAAAGAACTATTATTTCAAAAGTAAATTATAAGTCAAAAAGTGGAATGATTTTAGTAACAGAAAGAATATTTTTAGCATCTTATTTCCATTTTTTAAATTTTTCTTCTTCATAAAATTACTTTTCTACTATTCATCCGATGAAATTAGGTAAAATAAAAGATTTCAGTAGTTTGAATTTAGTATATTTTTAGAATAACTTTCCATGAAACGATAAAAGAAAAAAGTTAAAGAATTGCATTTGTACCGTTTTTGAAATTTATAAATTATATATAGTTTTATATCCCTTATTTATACAAGGAAATTTCTGTGTATATTCTAAAAACTGTAGGTTATTTAATAATTCATTTTTCCTAATTGCTCATTTTATTGCTAACTGCTATTTTATAAATTAATAGTTCTGCATTTATTCATTATAGTTTCCTCTTTTGTATTGAAGATTTATATGATATTATTTTCCTTTTGAGACATTTTTACATAGAAAATAAGATATAATGATTATAATTTACTTCTCCTGTATTGACGTTCTATTAAATACTGTTGAATGGATTTAATTGCTGTTATTATATAGCTATTACAAACAATATTTAAAATTTAAATAATGTATTATTTTTAAACATTGCGATGTGTATTAATTATTTTTTGTTTTCTACCCAGTTTCAAACATGAAAAACAGAAGCAGAAATGGCTTTGTGTTTTATTGTAATTAAAAATTTCTTTTAGTTCAGTCATTAAATTTCAAATCTATTTACACACACACAAATTCAGTTTCTTATATTATTTCAAATATTTAAACTTTACTAACAACATGGTTAAGCATTCACGTGGAACTCATAATTTACACTAGATATCGCAATCATTGTTTAAAGTTATAAAATAGGTGGTACCACATTAAAAAAAAACAACTGGCTGGTAAAGTAAATTTAAAAAAATCATTGATTTACACAGGAAATGTTCAGGAACTAGGCCGGCCTATTTAGATCGAAAACCTGGTAGATCATTTTTCAGCGAGGCTTTGTCCATTTGGACTCGTATTACAGAAGTATATTTCTTCTTCTTCCGTCTAAAAGCTCGTAGGATTTTTTTATTTCGAATTTTCAATTTTATTGTTTATAGATTCCAATAAAGCGTCAGACTTCAATAACCAACGGGGTCCTTTTTAGAAGCGATGTGCTGCCTGTCTTCTGCCTCCTTCTCTCTCTTTCTCTCTCTCTCTCTCTCCCTGAAGAACCGGTTTCTTTCAAGTCCTACATTAGGGCATTCCACTTTGTCAAAATGGAGAAGTATGGAATCGAATTAAATAAAAAAATTGATTTCCAGCAGGGAAAAAAAAGTAATTTAGTTAATTTATAAAAATTATGCAGCCAGTGAATACACACACACAACAATACTATTGATTTTGTAATTTATAAAAGAAAAATTACGAAAAGTGCAATAATAATATAATCATACATTTTATATCAAAATTACATACTTAGTATTGGTGAAATTTTCTAAACAAAAAGTGCTTTACTCATTTTAAAATATCTTTTATAATAGTTTAGTAAAATATATTGCTCTTTCTGCACAGATAACAATGAAAACAGAAATAAAACAACAATATATGCGACACTTACAGTTAGTTAGAAATTTACTTATTAATATAAATTTCTAACAAATTTACTAGTTAGTAAATTAAAAATTTATTAAAATAATATAAATGTAAATTACTTAAATGAAAATCAGTACATTTTTTGTCATACTTAATAAAAATGGTTTTATCTTTGATTAAATAAACATGATTTGACATGATACGTAGTGGTCATTAGAGCTGATCCTGAAGTTTCTGCTTTCCAGTGATAAGGAAATTGAAAACGAAACTGGTAGCTTATTTTTTAAGGATATGTGTTCAAATTTTTAAGATTTTTGCGTGATAAAAAAATAATCAATTTGCTTCACACGTCTTATTTAAAATAGCCTTTTAATTTTCCATTCAAAAAATTCTCAAAATACTTAGAGATACATAAGGAAAAATTTATGGTTTGCAATTTAATAAGCACAAAATGAAAAGTTTCTTTAACTTTTTAAAGTGGACTTCAATATTAAATAATTTAAATTTAATAAATAAAATTTTGGAGAAATTTTAAAGAAAAACTAGAAACGTTTTTAATAAATATAGCTTTATAAATTTACAATAAAACATTTTGTAAATTGATATTGCTCTACAAATGGATTCATACACTTTACAAACTTATAATTTCATATCCAAACTCAAGTGTTTTAAGTATTTTTACTAAATAATATTATTTTAAAATGTATAAGAAACTATGATAATAGATTGATGAAAATCATTATATTATACTTTTTTCTGATCTAATTTAATTATATCTTATAATAAAAATGTGAAGAATAATGAAAAATATTGCTGCGAAAATTCATACTCTATAAATTTTATTCTCAAAAATATAAGTTTAGTGTCAATGGTTTTAATTGAAAAAATAAATTTTGTTTTCACTAATATTCTGATTTCTTTTTAACAATGTAGTAAGCAGAGTTGCAAATTTTCTACGACATTACAAATTTACTTCTTTGAAAAATTGATGTTTATAAAAATTACACAAACTTGTTCAGATTTAAAAATCCCACAAAACGCAAATCTATTAACATTTTCATGGACTGATATCAATCATTTTAAGATAGCATATTTTTTCTATTCTTTTAAAATTTATTGTTGCTCATATTTAATTTGTTGATGCTATCGAAGGTGTTAAATATGCTCCATCTTTGATTTCTTTTCCTATAATTCAGACATGAATTGCTATAAATTTTAAAAGGCTACTTTATGGAATATTTGCCGGTAGAGCAATTTTGTATTATAAATAACTGTTCAGAAAATAAAAGTGAAACGTCTGCTTTATTAAAAATTCATATGATTACTTTTTTGATAATATAATAAATTATTCAGAATTTAATCTTACGAACTTCAATAAATATACATGATTTGCAAGATCTGGTGCCTTCTCTATTTATAGTCTTCCACAGAACTGTTGGGTTCCAAGCCTGGAAATGGTTCTGGTTCCAAAATTCATAATTAAAGTTCTATTTTGATGGGTTTTTTTTTCAGTTTGTGTCTCGCAATTGCATTGGCGTCTCTTAAAGAAACGGTGCTGGGAGTTTTCGAATTAAGGTCTCTCGCCTCCTTTGTAACTTTGTCTGCTTCCTCATTCTCCTCAATGCCAGTATGTGCAGGTATTCACTGAAAACTATAGCTTTTCTCCCAGGTAAAAAATTTCCTCTAAATAATGATGGATATTTTGTGCGAGACTAGAATCTTCCTTCTCTATCACCTTCAGAGCAACCCTAGAGTCGCATAAAATGACAATTCCCAAGAGCTTTATCAACATTATTCCGAGAAATATACAACTGTATGGCCTCTAGGATTGCCTTCAGTTCGCAGGCAAAATTAAAGGCAATGTTTTATGCTCCAATACTTATTTGCATTTTCATGTCATTAGTCAGAATGAGTGATATGCCTGTTCCACCATTTAGAATCGTTTCATTCGAAGATCCGTCAGTGTATATCCGCACAAGATCGTGTCTCAAATAAATTTCTATTGTTGAAATTCCTTCTTTAGCTTTAACAATGGCCGCCGGCTCCTTTTTTCAAACAGTAATCTAGTAGGTTCAAAATGAAAACAGTATTTGGGGGAAGGTAGGATGATAAAATAGGTTCCCGAAACACACACACACACACACAAAGTAAATCTTTAGTCTAAGTTGAGACTTTCTTGTATTTCTTTATTGAATTTCATAGCTATTATTACATTGGGTTTTGAAACGTTAATATCTTTCTAAATCGCCAATAGTAGATTCTCCATTCACTTAGTTTAAGGTTAATTTAAAACATTTAGAATGTACATCTATATCTTTTTATAAATAAACTTAATAAAATTCATATTTTTTATTTTTATTATTCTCTAAATGGCATACCTATTTATTAATTATGCTTATTAATTATGCTTTTACCCAAAGTCATAATTAGCGTAGTTAAATAAGAAATCAGTTCCTTTAATAATGTTATTTTACTTCTGCTATTTATTTTAGCATATATTTAAAAATCCTTGAGCACATTTTGCTATTCAAAGTATTGCAGGATTTCATTCTATTAGCATGTGTGACCAAAAAATCATACGTTTAGACCTTTCTAGAGGCTCGGTATCTAAAGTCATGATAGTATACACAAAGCATGAAAGCATACAAGGACACGCTATATGGAGCAAGATAAAAAGAAAAGAGTTTCATATATGCAGTAAATTTAGAATAAGTGACATGTGATAAAGAAATTAATTTTAAAAGCACGACATATATCAAAAATTAGTCTTACAAAAATTAATAAATTGAAGCTGCATACACTACATAACATAATGCATAAAAAATTAGTGACGTACAACATGTGTGTGTCGCGTGCGCGCTAGCTATTAAAATAATGAAAACAACTGGGGAAAAATGATTTTTTTGAATCCATGTTTGGCAAACAATAATAGAGCTAAGAATTTTTTTATAAACGGAGAGATTTATATATTTCGATTGAATATGGATGTTTTATTGTTGTTCGGTAAATCTCGGATATTTTCAAAAGTGTAAAATATCGGGCTTCTTAGATTTTCAAAGTTCAAGTTGTGATATCCTGTCTAGCTATGGCATAAGTGTAACTAATACATTCTAGCTTTTAGGCAATTCTAGAGGTACGCTATCTAAAATATCACGACAGCAATCACCCTGATCAGAAAGACAAGTTTGGCAAAGCAAAATCGTGAATAGAAGAAAAGACTTCAGTAAAAGAGGCAGATAGTTATTAAGGCTGATAGTAATATATAAAAAGAAAACAACTGCTTAAAAAGTAATCTCAAAGCCCAATCAACATATGCCTTCTTCAATAACAATGATTAAAATTATGCGGTACCTTCATAAACAAAGTATTACGACAGAACAGTTATTACCAAGCCACTACCGTCTACAGTGGTATCACACTTGCTAAATCTGATAGATTGATAAGTGGAAGAATCCAATATGGACTGATGAACCATCTTTCATACTTTTCCCAACAATAAGATTTGTTTGGAGGACGCCTGCATAAGTACATGAGTGTCTCCTTCCCACTATCAAGCAGGCAGGTGGGTTTGTCGTAATACGGACAGACATGTCACAGTTTTCTGCGGAATGAATCATAACCTTGAAAGGGGAAGAGTACAGATAAATTTTACAGTACAGTTGATCAGATCCATCCAATGGTATCCATTTTGCTTCTTGAAGAAGAGAGAATTTTTTATGATGAGAATGCATCTTTTCATGAAGCAGGACTTGCCCACTCGTAGTTTACGAGCATGAGAAGGAAGTTAACCATCTTGGCGGACACCGGCACTTGATCTCAATATAATTGAAATGTTATGATCATGTTAGAGAGTTCAATAAGGAATTGATAACTTCAACGTACATCTATTCCAAAACTTTCGCAGTATCTCATTAAAGATAGGTAGAATAATACTCTAAACCTTTTTGCGCATTTGTTTGAAGCAATTTCTAAGCGAATTTCAGCTGCCAAAGGCAGTCTTACACCATACTAATAAATAATGTCTTATGGATCCAAGATGTTTCTATTACTTCAGCGATATCTTATATCTAAGTTTATCTCCTTATCTACTAATTTCCTTTATAATGTTGATTTATTCGTATGCATTTATTCGATATATTTTCCCCGACACCCTAGATAAATCCTGAAATAATTCAATATTGTAATATAAGAGAGTATTTAATATCTTTTTCAGAGTATCGATAGTGTGATTGTAAATAGTTAGAGAGATTGATAACTCAGAATATTATCCTTTTGTTCCTACGTATTTATAATTATTTTAAGAGTTATCGAGAAAAGTTTTTATTCAAATTTTCAGAATTTATTTTTATTTAAAGGTTTTAAACTTAATTAATATACCTTTCTTTCCTTTCTAATTTTGTTTCAATTTTACTATTTTATATGAATTATTTTATATTAAAAAGTATTATGTATTAATCTTTTATTTATTTTTCAAATTATAAACCAACATTTATCATAGTTCTTCTATGTAAGCATTTATTTTTTATTTATTTTTTCAAATATTCTAATAATTTTTCTTTCAAAATTAAATGTGTTTTTAAGTAAAATTTATTTTGCTTAGTTTAAAAAAATGATACGTATTTTCATTTTAAGAATAAACTGTATATAATATATTAGTCATAAAATTTTGATTTTCTAATATTTGGAAACATTTTGATTAATAATATATTCTAATTATACTTTTCTATTTTCTAACATTTAGAAATATTTTTCATTGAAATTAAAAATTTTCAAGTAGAATTAAGAGTTGTATTTTAATAATGTGAGTGTTCAAGACATAATTAAAATACAACAAGTCTTTATTTAAATGCTCTAAAATATTAAATATATATTTATATTGACCAAATTGTTCAATTACTGTTTTCGTGAAATTTTTTCTGTTCCAACTTTGGTCATGAAGAAAGCAATTTTTCATAGTAGTTCATTTTTGCAAGAAAATTATAAAAATGCATCGTACTCCTTATGTTTATAAAAATATTACAATATCATAAAAGTACTTATGGATAAATAATCACATGTTTTTGGTATTAAGTAATTGAAACAGAACTTTGCGCTTTATAAAAAGGTAGTTTTATACTCAAAATGGATGCTTTTTCTTATAAAAATAATGCATGTTGAATATTGTTTACGCCATTATCAAAACACAAGAACACAATTGAATTTCGAGTGCTTTTGTTTGTGTACTTATTTAGTCATTTTTTATCTCTAGTTAATGCGATTTTCTTATCTCATTTTTAACTTGAAAGTGTTAGCACTTTTTTCAGATCTAAGGAAAATTTTATCGTATGGAAAAGAATGCTATTATCCAACTACGAATACAAAATGCCTCATTCGAATGGGATAAAAGCGTGATCAGAATGATTCCCACTTGAATTATGAGAAATGCTTTCCATTGCTTTCGCGATGTTGACTTTTACAGAAAGTGAGAAAGAATTTTTCAATTTTAGCTGAATAAGTATGTTAATACTGAATACATTTTGATCTCAAATAAATAACGTACATAAACGAAATTATCGATTGAATAACTTCAATACATTATTGGTAAGTAAATAATTGGTAAGAACATGAAAATACAATTTTGTTAGATTAAAAAGGAAGAAAGTTATTAGATTTATATTTGAGAAAAATAATCCTAAATAGTTATAGTCGACATAATTCTAGTAAAAATATCAAATTATTCAAAACTTCAAATGATTTTAGTAAGATTGTACATATAAAAATGTCATCAATAACAGAGAAAACCATCTTATAAAACTCGATATAGGATTATATAATATCTATGAAATATATAGAGAGTATATCTTCACATGTGAAATATGCGAGATGACCAATGACCACTGATTTTTTTATGTTGGTATAAAAATGAAATTGGATAGAAATCGGATAATGTAAAAATTGAAACATGTTCATTTGTATGGTGTTATAAAAGTAGACAAAACACACAACCCACTGTTGCGCAAGGAAGTGATCATATGGTGCAGTTATATATATTAGATTCAAAAAATCAGATTCCCCCTCAAAGAAAGTTGGGGATAGACATAGATAAAAAGAATTTTTTCCGGATTTCTCAAATTAATATTTCTAGAATGATTTAAAAATATGTAATTGAGAAATTACAAATTGTGTATTATATAATTATTAGATTAACATGCTCAGTTTCCTAAATTTCAAAAGATGTTTAAAGCGCTATGTATTTTAAGCATTAATAAGAAAGAAACTCCATTCCCATATGAAAGTTAGTTATATCATTCATATAATTCATTTTATTTTAAATTTTTTGAAATAAAGCTATTGCATTTCAGTTTGATAAAGTGGTTTAGTAAGATTTATACATTATAAATTTTCCTTAATGATAAAATCTAAATTAAACAATTTAAATTTTTATGAAATTTGAAATGAATGAAGAACGAATGTTCATATTTTTTATATTATAATATACAAATATCACCATTATATTTAGACGTATCAAAAATCAGAAGCCTTTATAAATATTAACTTTACATTCATTGTCTCATTTATTTTATTAAAGACATAATAATTAAGCCGACAGAAAAATGTGCTTAGAATTAATTTTGACATTTCACAGTAAAACTTTATTCCATTGACTTTTTTTATTATTAGCGTTAAAAGACTGTAATTAAAAATATTTTTTGCCTTAATCTCCTTATCAAATGGCTCAAATAATAATACTTAAACATTTTTGCCCCTTAAAAATATAAATATTTAAAAACAATACAACTCCTTTTTCTTGGTAATTTCTTCATTTCATCAAGCAAATAAAAATAATTTACGTTTTAAAGTATTTACAAAAATTTAGAGAACATATTCAAACATTGAAGATGAAATTATTTATGGAAATATGTGAAATCTGTCACATTTTTCAAAATTAAAATACATTCAAAAATTTTTGTATCAAGTAAAGATATCATTAATTAATTATATTTGTCAAATAAATCGTTAGAAATGAATGAAGAATTTGTTATCATCAAACCTATTCATTATTCAAATATTATTTAATACAACTAAAACATATAGAGTAAAATATCAAATTTAAAGAAAGTTTTCTAGCGTTAATTTAAAAAATGATGAACAGTTTCAAGGAAACACTAGGAGATATTCTTGAAATTCTAATGATAAATTCATTTAAGTTTCCTAATGTAAATATTTGTTCTTTGAAATATATTTCCGTGATATGTAATTTAAATCTTATGCAAACTCTATTCAGAAATGTTTATTTAAGAGTTAAAATGTGAAATAAAAATTTATTTTATAAATACATATCAACCATTAAACATTTCGCGAAGATACTTCAACCATATATTTCATCATTAAATATTTTTAAGGAAACAAATTCCACATTTATTAGGTTTAAGTTCATATCAATACATCATAAATGTTTTACTGATTTTATTCCAAAGTTGCAACACTTAATGATAACTTTAATTAGCTTCGTCCATACTGGTTGAAAATATAAACAAAAACAACTGTGAAATTTATGTTAGTAATTAAGTCAACAAATTTCCTCTCAATTTAAATTGGAAATGGAATAGTATAGGATCAAATAAGGGGCATTAAATTTTTAATCAATGATGTTTCATAGTCTCATAGTGAAAATGTTTCTCAGTAAAATAAAAAAAATTTTCAATGAAACCTTCATATTTATTAAATACAGTAAATAAAATATATACAATAATTCATCATAAACTGTTTCTTGCTATGTAAACACCTTAACATAATGACGCCAATTATTATTTATTATTTTGTCAAATTTTCATTAGTATAAGAATATTTACTCTCATATTTTATTTATGCTGATTTTCATACTTTACGAAGTAAATAAACAAATCAGGAAAGCTTTATAAAAGTTATAGAAATTAAATTTATGCATATATATTAACAGATTCCGTGAATTAATTTCAAATTCAAAGAGATTATAATAAGAACCAAAAAAAGAAAAAAAAGGTCTCTAGAATATTTTACCAAAGTAAAGAATATTCTTTTTGTTGAAATTGAGAAAATAACTACAAATGAGGAGAAAAATATATTAATGAAAAGAATAACTTAAAATTTAATAAATTGTAATCAGTATTAATAAAACTTGAAATTATAATCTTTGGGCAAATTTTGTAGTAAAAATTAGTTTATCTAAAAGTTTTTAATCAGAAAAGATAGATAAAACGCCATGGATCAAATGATTTTTCAATTAAAAAATTGATTTATGTATCATTTGATCATTATTATCTAACTGAACTTATCGAACGCCTCACAAGAAGTTTACACATTTTCTTCTGATATATTCCACACAAATTATAGGCATCAATAACAAATAATTTAATGGTGCCCAGATTATGAAAATCTGCCGTTACAGCCCCAGTTAATCACGATGCACTTATCGTTTTTTTATAACTTGATTAATATTTTCTGATAACTAAAACTGGTTTTTAATCTGAAAATTGGATATTATCATAATAAAAACATTTTAAAACTATCTATTAAATGCAGTCGAGTTTCAGATGCAGCAAATGTTCCTTCAGGAAAAAGTCCTCTAATTATCCGTGAAATTGTTAAATTGTTTTCTGAACCTTAAATAAAACTTGAATTATCTCAAGTAAATAGTTATAATAATTTTTATCTTCAGCTCCTTTTTGTTTCAAACTTATTAACAAATAAATACTTTTGAATATTTATCATTCGTATACATTTATATTCAGAGCCTTAGATAAAAATTTGAATTATCTCAAATGAGTCATAATAATTTTTCTCTTCAACACCTTTTTGTTTCAAGCATATTAGAAATTAAAAACTTATAGGTAATTACTGTTTGTATGTATTTTCAAGGTAGCCTGAAAGATTTTGCCGTATGTAATGGTTAAAAAGAAAATTGATTTATAGAAAATGTAGCTTATTGTTAGTAATTCAATTCTATGAATTCAGAACCCTCTTCATTACCAGATAATTATCAACTGTGCTTCAATTCTGTAGTTTAGTTGCAAAGTCCGTGATTTCTAGGCACAAGTCTACTTTTTGTCCTGAACTTAAGAATTTCTATCTGATTTTCTTAAAACAGTGCCTTATATTTCGTTCATTACAGTATTTTGTCCTGAACTTTAGAATTTCTGTCTGATTTTTTAAACCATTGCCTTATAGTTCGTTCATTACAGTATCTTGTCCTGAAATTAAGAATCTCTGTCTGATTTTTTTAAACCAGTGCCTTATAGTTCGTTCATTACAGTATTATAAGTATTTCAAATTTTCAACAACTTAGTGCAACTATTGATAAGCTTTCTTTGAAGTCGTAAATCAAACAATACGGACTGATCTCTTAATTGTTAATCAAGTACCAAAGCATAAAAGAATAATGTGTATAAAACAACTAACGGGTTTTAACACTATGGGAAGATTTTCGAAATCTAGGCTTCAATAAATTGTTTGTTATTGATGCCTATAATTCATGTGGAATGTATCGAGAGAAAATGAAAACTCTTCTCGTGACTTGTTCTATAAATTTACTTTGATAAGAATGACCAACTAATACATAAATTAACTTTTTAATTAAGAAAATCATTTCATTCAGGTTGTTGTATCCATCTTTTCTAATTAAGCTGTTCTTGAAACTTGGACGATTGGTACTCCCACTATTGGCCGACAAGTTTGTAAACCACGTTATACAATGATATGAATATCCATTTTCATCTCATTTAAAAGCTAAAGAAGAATGTTAAGAACGTTGTAATTTACAGATACACAGTTAAATAGAAATATATTTAACTGAGGCAAAGTAATCTTGATAACAATAAAATGCAACTTTTATGGGTGATCATATTTATGATATTATCTATTTGATATATAGCGTTTATAATCAGGAACTGATTAAAAAATTCTGCCTAACTTTGTATCTTTTTTTATGTGATAAAAAGCTAAAAATTAAGATTTTCCATGGTATAATGATATTTTAGTAGGAAGCATTTTATGTTTAAAATAATTATTAATTATTGGTGAAGTTTTGATAGGAAAAAAAATATTTTTGATATTAAATTCTCTCCCTCTTTCTATGTACACATGAACATTCCATTATTTTATTAGAAAATTAGAATTTGATTTATCAAAATAATTTTTGCTATGAAGCATAGATTTTAAAAGTTAAAAAATAAAATTACAACTAATAACAATTAAATATGTTAATTTAGTTTTCAGTAAAAATGATAAATTAAAATAAAACTCAAAAAACAACTTTTTTGAACTGGACAATTTAGACAATTTAGAATTAACAATTTAGAACTGGTATAGAAAAATTTAGTTTGGAAAATGGGAAAAATTAAGTATTTCATAAAAAAATTATTAAATGTACGAAAATCTTGCTATAAAAATGCATGCACACGTATTTGATTCAAGCCAATATGTTGATACGGAATATTGATCAAAGTAGGATGTGTCATATACTGTATTTGTTAAATGATTTATTTTGGTCTCTTCTTTAATTAATCTAATAAGAAGTGTAACCATTCTTATATAGCTATACAAGTATAACGGTCTGATCTTTTGCTATTAATTGTACAATTAGTCAATGATTGTGAGAGCAAAATTTTTTATCCCCAAATAAGAGGTCCTTTTTACTTTTTGAAGATTCTAGGTAGGTTTGCTTACATACAACAACTCTTTCCACAAGAGCATCCTATAAACATTGTATGGAATTGAAATATGGGGCAATTATTTCCCCTTTATCACATGGTGAATATCCTCTTTTAAGCAATAATCATCAATAAATGCATAACTGTGATATTGGATATCATCATCTCTCACAGCTCGTCGAAAAATCAGTCGTTGGGTTCGAAAATCTCATCCTCATAGCTTCCATAAATATTGTGCAACGTAATGAAAATATGAAATAATCTGCGGCAGTTTAGAATAATACCAACTATATCAGGATAGCAATATCACAAAAGCACTCAGCTTCTCTAATTAATCTTCAAGGAAGATTGTTCCTCCTATAAAACTGTATAGGTGGGACATACACTAGGTTTTATGGCAAAAAGTCCTTTTCAACAACATATCTACATCTCTATATCATTGGTCCTTATTTACTTCGATATAATTGTCAATATTTAGGAAAACTGATTGTGTTCTGTATAGTATTTCTCTATAGTACCGTACATTTAAAGTAAAATAGTTATTCTCAGAAAGTCAAATAGAGAGTGACATTTTTCAGTTTTATGGATATTATCCAATGTTTAAAACATGCTGCTACCCTAATCAGGAGAGCACTATGCATATCACTTTTACTCAATGAAAACTTTCTCTTGAGGCAGACTAGATTCTAATCTTCTAAATACTCTTCAGCGTTTCATTGATTTTATGCTGTCATTTTAATTGTTATAAGTACGGCTAGGGTTTAAATAAAATCTCGGATACAAAATTAGTAGTTTAAAGGAAATTAATCCAAAATTTCACTTCTTTTATTTTTGACCCTAGTTTTATGATATTTAATTCATGATTATTTTTTACACTAATTTATAATTTAGAAATTATTTCTTAAATTATTTCAATATTTCAGTAATTTTTTATGATAATAGTGGTAGATATCCTTTTTTTATTGCAAGAAATATATTTGTAACTTTAGTTTTAAACACCAGTGTATATACACTATGGCATTGTGGAATAATGTTGAAGAGTATCAGAAGATGTGAAAGTTGGGTAGTTCGGTAAAGCTGCGTACATTTTTATTAAAAGTAATGAAGGATGTGCATCAATTAATGACGTCAAACTCCTTCCTCAGTATTGTGTGATTAATAAACTACTTTTTGTAAACAATATTTGAAGTACTTCATATGAAGAGTTGAATCATGAGTTCTGATATAATATAGAGATTTTTTATAACTTACAACATCGTTTTACAAGGTAATACATTTCAGACGCTAGGAGCAGCTGTCCGAGAATTTCCAGTGAATATCTAATGAAACCATGTCAGAAAATTATCAGAACGAGTATTGAGGGAAATCACAAAAAAAAAGTCATTGAACAACCTTCCTGGCTGATAATATCAACTTCTACTGTGTTCCGAAAAGAGCACAGTAGTAGTCTATTTACCCAACCACCAGTAGAGTGCCTGAAATCAATGTTAACTTATTGAAATGATGTTTCGATATTACCAAAACACTAAATTTGGAGGAGTAAGAAAATTGTCTGAAAACTTTTTTCAACTGAAAGTATGTTTAAATTGAATACTGATTTAAGATGTTTATGAAGCAGAAAATGGATTCACACAATAACACTTCAATGCTATTGAGAAAGGCAAGTTCAAAAGTGGTGGAATTCTCACTTATGGAAATCTAACTATTGGTAAACATACAAATCTTCTAATATTGCTCAAAAGGTTCACGTGCAGAAGTTTTCATTTCTTACGCTCTTTGTTTAAGAGATCCTATGGAGTTTCAAAACCTCTTTGTAAACGATAATAGTGGACATCATTGAAAAAGACTGTCGCTTAACATTTGGAAAGGTATGATATTTAATACATTGTTTCGCAAGGAAAGTTCTTACATCAAAATTCAAAACAAACAAAAATAGATCCTCCAAGGAGACCTTGGCAGTATGTCAACTAATATGAGAAATGATCAATGGATAGTCATTCTGGTCAGTTTCGACGGCTTTGTAATCAGCGCTGCAGGTTTAGTAGTGTAGTAAGAGGTGATTGTAACAACTAAAGTTTGAATTTTCCTTGACCATCACATATACCATAGACGTTTCTATCTAATTATAAACTAATGCCAATTATAATGCAATTTCTTTTTATGTTTTGAATTTAGGTTTTGGTTAAGTAGCTAAGTTAAGGATTTTTTACCTTTGTTACCGTGACCTTGCTAATATTAGGGTATTGTTTGTGATGATTAGAACACTTTCTCAAGACTTCGCATTAGAAAATTAGTCTCATCCATAGATTTTTGCTTATCAGCATGTAAATAGAAATTCATATACATGTCTCTTAAAATTTCTGGTTATTCTCACGAACTAAATATAAGAATTGATATAAAATTCCACTTTCATTGTTATTCGCAATAATTCCTGTTAGATTCAGTGCAATCTTTACAGAGAATGTAAAAGTAACCTAAATGTTTCTTGAAATCAATCTTCAGAAATCGTATTAAATAACCAATTGTGAATGCATATATATCTTAAACTCCCATGAAAGGATTCATTTTATGCTTAGTTTTAATATAAAAGAAAAGAAAGAAGTCATAAAGAGATAAAACTAGAAATTGAAAAGAATAGCAAAGCACCATGAGCCATTCAAAGTAAGTATTTTCAAGGAACTTTGCAAAATTTTTAAGTGAAAAACTGTTGAAAAAAATTCAATTTCAAAGCACGTTCCAAATAATCTGGTCAAAAATAATTTTGTTGAGTTTTTGAAAATGCATTCACTTGCATAAATCGAATAGTCGAAATGGTTCAAAATATATAATAAGTATGTTCTCTCTCCCTCTCTTGTATTTATTTATACTTTAGTATCCCTTTTTAGATTTCTTTTGGAGAAAATAATTTTCCGAACTAAATTAATTTCTTGATTCTGTACCATTTATAAAATAATAAATTTTTTAAATTATAATACTAAATTAATATAAATATTATGTTATGATAGTAATTTATATTTCTAAGTTAAGATCAAATTTTCAACCTAATTATATTTTAATAATTCGATTAAAATATGCAGTATTATAAAAGTATAAAGAACAAGAATTCATTATTTCAATCTTTTCTACAGTTGATTGAGAATATTAAATTTGTAAATATGTTAATAATTGTATCACTTATTTACATAGAGAAACATATGGCCTATTTCTAAAAAAATTAATTTTAATTCATATTTAAATAAATATTATGTTATGATAGTAATTTATATTTCTAAGTTAAGATCAAATTTTCAACCTAATTATATTTTAATAATTCGATTAAAATATGCAGTATGATAAAAGTATAAAGAACAAAAATTCATTATTTCAATCTTTTCTACAGTTGATTGAGAATATTAAATTTGTAAATATGTTAATAATTGTATCACTTATTTACATAGAGAAACATATGGCCTATTTCTAAAAAAAAATTAATTTTAATTCATATTTAAATAAATATTATGTTATGATAGTAATTTATATTTCTAAGTTAAGATCAAATTTTCAACCTAATTATATTTTAATAATTCGATTAAAATATGCAGTATTATAAAAGTATAAAGAACAAGAATTCATTATTTCAATCTTTTCTACAGTTGATTGAGAATATTAAATTTGTAAATATGTTAATAATTGTATCACTTATTTACATAGAGAAACGTATGGCCTATTTCTAAAAAAGTTAATTTTAATTCATATTTAAATAAAAAATGTGATTCCTGAGAAATGAAAATCAAGACAATACGTCCTTCCCATAATTAAATTTAAATGTTACATATGTTCGATCTTTGATAAAAGCACAAATACTCTTTCTAGTCTTATAAATTTTATTTTCCTACATATTTTACTAAGCTTCCATTTTGAAATTTCATAAATAAAATTATTATTCATTTGTATTTGGCAGTAATATATAAATATAACTATTTATTATTTATTTTTATTTATTATTTATGTATGTATTTCATATAACCATGTATGAATATTAAAGAAAATTTTTATTAAGTTTCAACAGATATAATTCAACAATTAGATTAAAATCTGAAGGAATACGCTACCGTTTTTTTACTTTCTTCTAATACTGTACTCCATTATTGTTTTATTCAAGATGTAAAGCTTATGAGTGTAATGGTAATTGCATAAATTGTCTGCATAAGTAAATGTAAGAAATATTTCTGAAAAATTTAATTCAAATTCATTCATAAAATAAAATTTAATTTGCTTATGAAATTAAAAAGTAAGATAAAACTTGCAAACTAATTATATTTTAATATTGAACATGCTCGATAAAAATCTTTGTGAATGTAAACCTTCAATTTTAGACTCATTTTTATTTTAAAATTTCATTTAGTTTTCTAATTTCAATTTGCATTTCACAATAAAACAAATTTAATCAAAATTGCTTCTGAAAATTCAATAGTATTCACTAATTTAACAATATTTTCGAAAAATATCATTAAAAAGTGATCGAAATAAATATATAAATAAGAATTGCACTGAATTTGATAAAATAATGTTGTTTTGAAACTAAATGAAAAAATTTGGGAAAGTAATTTACTTTTATTTTGAATTTTGTTGAAAACAACTGTCTTAAAAAAATTTATTTGGTAAATGAATTATTTTCTTAATAATGAAAGCAACAAAAATATTTATTAACATTTTGAATAGTGAACAAGCAACGGGGATAAATAATTAATTATCCCAGTAGTTGTATATTTCTGTACTTCATCATTTTCTCTTATTACTGCTATAAGGAACAGAAAAAATTATTTTAAAGCTTACAGTAAAATTTTATCAATTTCCATGATTAATTATTTCATGATCATATTTTTTTAATATTCACTTATCAATGTATGCTTCTTCATTTAATTTCTAATTTTTAACTTTCATTTGCCCATTGATGAGTAATCGTTTGATAGGGACATTACAAAAATGTTTGTTTATTTACCATTAAATTAATAATATACACTATCAGAAACATATATTTATAATAATGAAACTGATTTATTTACTTTACCTCTTAGTAACATATATATAATATTAATATAACTATGTAACAATACTGAATGAGCCTCACTTTTTCTCAAATTTATTTATAAAATGATAAAGAATTTTTTTTTATAATTTTCAATGTACAAAGAAAAAGTTACAAAGAAATAAGCACTTCTGCATAAAGACATAAGCAATCGAATAAGAAACGAGAAAACCAAAGTCTTTTTGTCTGTACATCGACTCTTCTAATAGACCACAAATATCTTCCCTTCGGAGCATGTCATCCCTGTCCATTTATTAAATAGTTTAAAACTAGTAGTTGATTAAAAACCCTGTTGGGGTACATATAAGATCAATGTAATCGTTAACAGCATCTAAAGATTTCATTATATTGTAGATACGAGCGAATTTTTTAAAGGATATTTTGTCCTTCAGCAAAAAATGGCTGTATTAAGATACTTGTATTTTAGTAATCTTTTAATAAAATCCACATCTTCATTTTCTAAAAATAACGTAGTCAGTCACCGACAAGAGAAGGATTTACTTCTTCTTTTTAAAGAGAAACATTTCAGGAATTTTTGGCATTGCAAAAATTCTGGTGTTAATGGGTGTTCAATAGAGCTAACTTACTGAATGCCAGCGTGTAAATCAGAAATAATTACCATCTTTTAAATCTTTTGATGGATAGCAAATAATAATTTAATAACTGTGCTTATGACTGTTACTTCACCCTCAAAAAAGTACCAAATATAACTTTAAGTGGTTTATAAAAAGAGTTTTGAAAACACACTAGATCCAATATTAAAACGTTAATGGCTAACAACAATCAACTTAAGTAATGTGAGTCAAAATGCAGATTCTCTATGAAGATGAATATCTTCTAGAAATAGTCTACAAATTGAAACATTTTTAAACACTTGATGTAATATATGTCTTTCTATGGATTGTCAAAATTAGATTTTCTGTTTTACTCCTTTATTATTCACTTACACAAGCTTTTCTGTTGTCAAGAGCGGATTTCAATTTGAAATCTCAGTCACTTATTTTATAACACTTGAAATCTTAAGATCATTCTAAATAGTTAGAGTTTTTGAAAAAAATCATATTTGTAATTTCATAGGTTTGATTACATAGTTTCTTCAGAAGAGATCCTCTGTACTTAATAACTTTTCATAGAGAACCAGCCTTCTTTTTCTTAATATCTTGGAATAGTTTTTTTCCTGTTAAAAATAGCATTATATTGATATGTGTGGATTACAAAGTTTTTGTAATGAACCAAAAAGCATAGTTTTGCTCCATTTTAATTTTGTTAAAAAAATAATTAAAATAAAATAAACACGAGCTCTAAGTACAAACTATGGGTCTGTGATGAAAATCTCAAAACAATTTATAATTAAAAGCAAGATATAGGAATTAAATGTGGTGTTGAGGACTGTGTGCATTCCTAAATATTTTATGCTAAAATATTTAAAATAATCAGTTTATTTAAAACTGATTCAGGAAGTTGCTGAACGAGAAGTTTTCAACATAACACATTGCTAAAAGTCCTTCACAGATTAATAAATTTGTCCATGTTGATAATCAAAATATGTTGATAATTTAGTAGAAAATTTTCATGGATAAGAAAAAAAATTACGCTGTCCTCTTTATAGATTTGCAGTCATATTATTTTTTCACTCTAATTCATTTTTTTAAAGAATTACAGTCATATATTATTTTTTCACTTAAATTTCAGAGTAGCAGCATGGCCTTGTTTAGTTGATTTTTAATATGATTTCTTACGCAATGCTTTGGAAGCTAAGTAAAAATTACTAACTTATCACAAAATAATAGATAATTAATATTGATTTAAAAGAGGATAATAGATCATTGAAACACATATTAAACAAGGACATCTACTACTTTTAGGAAAACCTTTTAAATTAAAACATTTGCAGAAATAATCTCCAAATTTCATCTTGCCTTATCTTCAGTACAACTTTTCATCTGTTTGTTACCACATTATTTATTCCTTAATTCTGATTTTCCTCTCAGCTTTCTTCCTCCTGTGGTTCATCGATTTTAAATTATTATCAACATGAATCAACAAAAAAAATTTAAATCATGACTTAAAATTATGATCATCATTACTCAACAACGATTCTTTTAAATAGCATATTTTAATGAAAGTTATTCGCAAATATTAATTACAATTTATAAATGAAGGAATAAATACTACGTTATTTACCATAGAATTTTCATCGTATTCGATGGAGAAAAACCCATTGCTGAAAATATTCTGCATCATTTATTTATAGTAGAAATATTTTGAGACATGTTTCATCACTGAATAGTGAAATTGTTTCGAATCTACAGAAATATAAATGTTTTCATAGGAAATTCTTATGAAAAACAGAATTCTTTAATGCTGCATCTTAAGTTGCATTAAGAAAACTTTTAAAATATTTTACAAAGTATCACACCTGTGTTAATTAATATTTTTGTAAAGTGTTGTATCTTCAATTTTATCGCCGTAAAGGGTTGTATCCTCAGATCAAGAAAAATTTTACAAAACATATTGAAAATTTTTACCGCATTGGTTGAGTACAGAATTCTTTAATGCTGCATCTTAAGTTGCATTAAGAAAACTTTTAAAATATTTTACAAAGTATCACACCTGTGTTAATTAATATTTTTGTAAAGTGTTGTATCTTCAATTTTATCGCCGTAAAGGGTTGTATCCTCAGATCAAGAAAAATTTTACAAAACATATTGAAAATTTTTACCGCATTGGTTGAGTAATTGTGAAACGTCTTTTTTTTTTTTTTTTTTTTTTTTCTTTTTTTCAAAAAATATTAAAAACTAATATATAAATTACTATGCAGTATAAACTTTTTGTATTAATTAGTTCTATAACAATCAATACATTTCACTCTGACACAAGGACATTTTCATTTATTAAATATTTTTTAATTAATCATATCATCTAGAAGCAGAATAGTGATTTATAAAGGTAAGTTATTTTACATTTCTAAAATGCTACTTTTTTAATAGTGCAATTAGTTTATTTTTTATTTATATTTTTAAAACATCATATGTTGTTATTTTAATCTGAAGAGAACTCCAATTATTCTTTTATTAAATGTATTCTATATTATGACTATTTTATGCATTTTCCTGCGTAATATTTTAAAATAGATTATAGGCTATATCATGATGATTTTAAGAATTTCTAATCAAAGCAAAATAAAAAAAAATTTGCATCTAATTCTATACATAATTTCTAATTTTAATTATATACAATTTCTGCCATTAAATGCTGCTTATAAAGTATTCTACATGTTAAAAAATTTGATCTCATATGAATCATGTTACTTCAGGTAAAACTAAGGAACATTAAGATTTAATCATTTATTTTACTAAGACATAGATATTTAAGTGAATAATATGGTTTAAGGTCCTCTCTCTCTCTCTCTCTCTCTAAGTACATAAAACATCTTCTAATGCGTGCCAAGAATTGTGAAAAAACAAATAGTAAAAATAATCAAAATTATTTTTTACGTTATGTGTTTAATGATATCTCTCGTTTCAATTAATTATATTTTTTTTTACAAAATTAAGCATATATCAAAACTACAAATTACGATTACGTTAAAAATGAAACACTTTTTGTTGTATATAACAAGGAAAAATAAGTCTTAGTTTAAACATGACTATAAAAATATTCCCTAATTTAAAAAAAAATCTCAAATACTTTTCCCGAAAAAAATATTTTATCCAAACAGTAATTTCAGGAGATTTAATTAAATATCACAACTTTTTTTTAAGCCAAATGAAGTATTTTTGGGGAAAAAAAACGCAATTTTTTAGAAGTCATGGAAAAAATATAGATGAAATTTACAAAAAAAAAATTGCCTACCTGTTTTTTTTAAATTTTAACCTTTTATTTTCGTTTCATTTATTACTTATATTATTACGTAGCCTTCTATATTTTTCAATATTTTTTACAGTATAAAAATATACTTTTTCTAGGAAATATCCTGGTATGATATCTTCTAGGTAAATATTTACATTTAATGTTATTTTCCTCAAAAGTTTTTTATATTGCTATATTTCTACTTACTTGATTAATATTATATTAACACCTTTGGGGAAAGGAATTTATTTTAAAAAATATAATTAACCTTTCTTGAACAAATGAGTATTTTTTCTTTAACAAATAAATGTAAAATCAATAATTGCTTTAAATTTTATCAAATTAGACTTGCCTTCTTTATTAATGTGAGTGTGACTTTTAATGAACACATCTTAGAATACGATTTACCTTAATTCAGAAAAATAATAATTTAAGAAAACCTTTCCGAATACAAAAAAGTATGTGTACGCGCGTTATCACTGAAAATAACTTATAAAGATGTTTTCACATAATTTTTTTACAAATGCATTTAAAAATCAAAATTTTCTGTATGATATTGAAATGTTACTAAGTCGACCAATAGGGAAGAGGTTAACGCCCCTAACTTCGAAGCAACAGATTTGAATCCTGATTCGAGCATGGATGTTTCTTTCTCTCTTTGTGTTTGTCTTTCTTTATAATTTCACTTTCAAAGAGAAGATGGCACACCTCTGGGTGCCCCACTATATGAAGTGCCATTTCTTTGCCCATTATAGAGCTGAAGAAGACAAGGACCTAATGGCATCCGAACATTAAAAAGTGTCTTTAAATTAAAAATTCTTTTTTATGATACTCTAAATAAGACAACCAGAAAGCGACTCTTTTTGCTAACAGCCTTAATAAATTGCTTAGTACGTATCATTAAAATTGGTTAATTTTTATTGAAATTGTTCATATTCTATTATTTTAGCTTTACTAAATTCATTGTTTAGATACTGGTTAATTTTTTTTATTATAATGAAGTTATTTTACATTTATACACACTTTATTTAATATGGTGCTCTGAATAACTTCTTTATTTTTAAACTTGTACTTTTAAACTGACTTGTGAAATATTGACAAGTTAACATAAATATTGGAATTTCATGTTTAAACTGTACGATAAGAAAACTGACAACGTCGATAAAATAATAAATAAAATTATGTATAAAAGAAGATTTGATTAAGCTAATGTTACTCACTTTTCTTCTGAAGCTAATAATTTAAAAAATAAAAATTTAGTTTCAGGAAATGAATATATTTGTAATTGCTTAACATTACTTCAAATGAAACACAAATAATAGATAGTGTCATTCACAATTTACTTTCTGATGAAGATTGTGAAAATGATTTTGAACAGTATATATGCCATATAGGAAAACTTAATTCGGAATTTCCAAATTTTGAAATTTGTTTTTAAAATAAGTTATCATCTCCAAATAATGTTAAGATCTCAAATATTAATAAAGGTAATGTGAAGATAAATTTTAATTATTCAATTTCAACACATCTGTAAATTCTTTAAATACAGTTAAATTGATTACAGTTAAGTTAGAAATGTTAAACAATAATTTAAGACAGAGCATGTGAATTTTGGAAAAATTTAATCTTTCATAGAGCCATATTGATAAACACGTTTCATAAAATATTGTTTGTAGTAAGAAATAAAACACCCTTGGTTGAGGGAATAAATACTTTGCTCATACATATGAAACTACCAAATTGCTTCTGATGAACAATTATGGTGACAAAAAGTAGAATTATCCAATTCATCACATCACAGAATGAATTTTTTATTCAGTGTATCAAGAGATTTTCAGGAGAGAATATTAATCCTCACTCTTGAGTTCAGATATCTAAAATTTTATCAGTAATTCCTGATGACTTTTGTTGTAAGTGGATTATTTTTGCAAAATTTATAGAAAACTTTGGGGACAAACATACAGTTTATTCCACTTCTCTCAAAAGATATTGAAGACGCACTTATAACTGGGGAGAATGGAAGGAAGAAGTTCTATTCATTATAATTTTAAACGTACTGTTAATTTTTGTGTTAATTTTAAAAACAAAATCTTTGTTAATAAACGTTCTCTGTATTTTTTTTTCTTCCTATGATACTACTGGTCATTGGCTACAAGATTGTAACATTTAAATTCATGCAAATATTTGTAAGCAAGAGTTGAAAACTAAAAATCGATTATCATTGTCTACACACGAAGGCCATTCCTTCATTATTGTTGTCGGAAATTGAATACTCATTGTTTAAAATGTAGGAAAAAACATTACGCTTTCACAGGTAAAAATGCTTTGGAAAACTTAAATATAATTCAAGTTAATTCCCCCATAAAGTTCAAATTGTATCTAGGAATATTACTCATATGTATAATGCTTGAATATATTCAGTTTGCCCAAAAGTAAAAATGAAAATAAAATGATGTTTCTTAGTTGATGGGAGTCAATCTGGTTTCATTCATCTTCCTTTGATCAATTTCCAAAAACTTGAGATTACTAACACCTTGAAACACTGAAATTTTAATTATTCAAGTCAAAATGCAACATTGAACTAGGTCCAACTCCCGCTGAGTCAAAACAAAAAGTCAAATTCAGTTTTTCAAGCATTTGGAACAACTCAACAAAGAATATAAAGCAGTTGAAAGTTCAAATACTTATGATTCACAACCTGTATCTTCTTTTGCTAATAATGAAATGTAGTTTGCTAAACCTTCAGATTACTTAAGTGACTTACCCATTGAAATTTAGTTTGGTAATGATTTTTATTGGTCTACAACTATATTGCTAACAAGTATATTGGAATCTATAACTTCCATGAAATTAACAACTGTGTTTTTTTATGGTTTCTTACAAATAATTATTCTTTTGCTATCATAGTATTTTCCTCTTTCTTTACTTTATAAAATTAGCACAGTAACCTTAGGTCACTGTGCTAATTAGCACAGTCTTGATAATCATTTCAGAAAATTTCGGGACTTAAAAACATTTGGTGTTAAGATTTCATAAAATAAATCAATGCCTGAACGTAACTCAGTAATCTAAAGAAGTTTTTCACAGTTCACATTTAATAGTTAATGACGGTCGTATTGTAAAATTGCTAGTAAGTTAGAATCGATTCTTTCATCAAATAATTACAAAATAGCATTCAGATCATTTCAAAAATTCGGCACCAGATTATTGTCTTATCTAGAATTAAAAGGAACTTACGAAAAATGATTTTGCTTATACAACTTGTATGTGATTATCCTATAAACCATAATTATCTTAAAATCTTTTCATACTTTCCGTTACTCTTCGCGAGCTATTCAATATGAAATCGGACTCCTATAATATACTATTGTTAAGCTCTAAAAAATTAACAATCTCCTAGTTAACTTTTTATAAATCTAGACACTGATGTAAAGTTTATAATTCTCTGCCAAGAAATAAAAAATTAAATGACACAAAAATATAAATTTAACGGTACAGAATGAAAACTCCATCAAAGTGTCTGAAATGAAAATGTATCGCTTTTAAAAACAATGCACAGATTTTTGGTATTAATTGAAATATCATGGAAAATGTGTTTCATACAGACACAAATAAAAATATTTATCAGAATTCCTGAAACAAAATGATTACTCATATAAACCATATCAAAATCGTGCAATGTTTAAAGGCTATGTGGATCCTCTTTAGTAGTTAGGAAAACCCAAGGCTTGGTTTGTTTGTCGCTCAACGGTCATTTTTTTTTTTTTTTTTGCACACGAGAGCTAATTAGACCGGGACCTACGGTTTAAAGTGGATTCCGAACCACGACAAACATCCATGCCCAAGGTGAGATTCGGACCCACGAATTGTTGAACCGAAGGCAAGAGCGCTTACCATTCGACTGCCAGCTCGGCTTAGAAAAAACCCAAAGCCACATGACTAATATAGATAAAATTCTTCTACCAGCTTCTGCTGTAAATTTTAATAAATGGATATCTGAAATATCACCTCTAAATAAGATATGCATTTCTCACTGGAATGGTGTTACTGTTTTCTGTACACAGGTCTTCATGTCCTTCGTGACTCTTCGAAAAGACTTACGTTTCAGTATTATAAATTCGCTGTAATGAAATTAAAGTTAAATAGATTTGTAGTCGCAGAGAGCAAATTACTTAAAAGAATATTACTTCCACAGATGAAATTATTTACAGCCTTAACAGAAGTTTGTTTACTTTGCTACTTTTCTAACAAACTCGTTTAGGAAATCAATCATCTACATATCTGAGTGCTTCAGTTGATGTATTAAGTTAAATAGAAAGAGAAGTTGTCTAAATCAAATGAAAAGATTCCTATGCAACTGAGTAATTGATATTCTCGAAAACCTTTCTCAAATACTATGGTGGCTGTGTCCAAGAGCACAGAACCCACAGTCTATCATCTTTCTCTTTCAATGTTCCCAAAAGAATTACAACACTTAGAAATTTGGTGAAATGATTCAAATGGATGGCACAGACTTTAGATATTTGGCCAGTAAAAATATTTCCGCAGGCAACGAAAAATTTATAAATATCGTAGATTTTCAAGTTAGGACCCAAACATTTTGTACTCCAGCTTAATTCTTTCCCTAAACTTTTGAAAATAACACCTTGGATTTATCACTTTTTGCACAATTTTAGATTTCAACAAATTCTTACTTAATAGCTTATATCCCATGAGATAAGTTGAGCAAGAAATTATTGAATTTCTCTATATAAAAAAATTTTTTTTTACTGAAACTAAGGCACTAAAGGATTGATGCTCTTTTCTTAAATCATTAAATATTTGTCTTTTTAACTAGTTCTACGAGACAATATTTTACAACTTAATGGAAAATTACAGTTCATACAGATATCACTTGAACAGCTTCGTTTGAGGCATCTCAACATTTTGTGTTTCTGTTGATTAGACGCATACATGTTCATCTTCACCACATTTATGTTTGTGTGATTCTTTTCAGAGTTAAGATAAAAGTTTTCAGTACTTTGAAATCATAAAGTAGGTGATAAACATATGTTTAGCGCGTGAACTGTCTTCTGTTTCGTGTTATAATAAAGTAGAAGTTCCTCTTCCAGATTCAGCTGATAAGTTTATTCCTTTAATATCGATATTACTTGTAAACTTTCTAAAAATATCTATATTTTAGAAATTTCAAGGCTACAAATATCGCTTGCATCACTTTGTGTGTTTCCCTAGCAAAACCTTTCACATTGAGCTTGTTTTACCATTCTGTTCATTAGTTTCCTTTTGTCCTTACAATGTTTTGTCGGTGGGAAAAGATTCATACTACAGACAAGAGAAACTCATCAACGAAAGGGTAGAAATTCTATTTTGACAATGATATAGTATCTAAATTTATTTTTTAAAATAGCAATTGCAATTTTTCCGAAATACAACTAGCAGAAAAGTTTATATTTCATATTGTAGTGTACCTTTTGCATGTAATCTGCTAATCCTAAGCTTAGGTGACTTCTTAAATTTTAAAAATAGGAACCAGGAAGACTTCATAATATAGCCTACAAATCTGAGTGAAATTATCTCACTTGGAGAACATTGCGAACAAGATTTTTTAGCAGGCAATAGCCATTACTGATCGCTATAATTCTTTGGCAGTTTCGATATAGAATTCAATATCTTCCGGGAGCGAAAACAACTCCTTTCCCAACTATGACGGGGGTATGAATCCTGTCACAAGTTTAGGTGTTTGTAGTGGTTCGGAAAGCACTTTAACTGTAGCTCCGTGTCTAATTAGCACTTGTATGTAAAAAATGATAGTTCACTAATGAACAAACTAATCATTTCCAAATATGACAAATGTTTGATTTAAAATTCAAATGAGATAATCCAAAACTGTGTCAATTGTATTTTTATGTTTTTTCCCAATTCATTTTTGGTGCAACAGTAATTTTTTGGCATAGAAGAGAAGCTTGTAATATTAATCAACAAAGTAAACTGATTGAAAAAAAGAATAACGAAATTGTCCAAACCATTTGATTATATGATGATAGAACTGAATTAAGTTTTATTTTATATCACGTGTGTGTAACAATGGAAAAACCAAAACTCATTACGTTCTTTCTAAAAATAATTTTCAACGACTGAATTTTTAGAAAAAAATTGTATAACTTTATTATTTACAGTATATTAGTAATCTCTTTATACATTTTATTTCCTTATATTGATTATTTTCGGTAGTTTTGAGTATCGATTTATAAAATTATGAATGCTTGGATGACCTTTGTTCATGTGCCTGTATGTCGTGTGTCTGAAATTCGAAATTTCGAAAGAAAATTCTCAACTGCTCCAATGTAATTTTCTTACTCGAAATCTCTTACAATATTTAAATATGTTAAAAGTTAGCAATGCATTAAAAGTATTGAATTTGTTCTGTGAATGAAATCAAGTACAATTGTAGTATTTTTATCGTTAGATTGGACGTCTATTATTAATAAACCGTAAAGTAAAGCAGCGAATATAAACAATCCAGTTATTCAGATTTGAAAATGTAATCAAATTCCAGTTGCATATTTCTCTGTCTTCAGTCATTTTCATTTTTTTTTCCATTTTCTACTACTTCACAACAAATTTGTAGCCTTTTTTCCACATTCTTTTTCTATTTGAACCATTATTCAATTTTATGTATATTTCAGTTTTAATGGAAATATATCTAACTTAAAAATATTTTTACATAATAGGATTTCTTATTCCAATATAATTTTTAATTCTATAATAAATGTGCATAACGATGAATTAATTCAAAGATTGAGTTGATTTATGGTTTACATATTTATTACCAACTATACTAATAATTATATTTTAATTAATTACATTATAGAAATATATCATTAACAAGATAAGAAAATGGCGCAATAAGTTTTTGATTGAATAAATTTACAAAAATAAATAAATAAAAAAGCGTTTTAAAAATTATTATTAATGAAGAAATATTGAATAAATTGTGTATGTTTGAATACAAATTGCTATGAAAATAAAAACTCAATTTTATTCTCCAAAAAACATTTTAAAGCGGAAAGAACATCATAAATATTAAATTAACTACAATTGAAAATTTCCTCAAAATTAGTTTTAAAAATTTTATATTTATTATTATATGTTCAGTAATATCATTTGATTTAAGTGATCACTTATGAAATCTAAATCATATAACAATTTTATATCACATTAAATAAATTTGTAGAACAAAAAAGTTTTTTTATGTCTTTAATATAATATATAAAAAAATTTATAAAAATTACACTACAAATTTATTTGTGAAGAATTTGGTAAATAGTAATATTATTTTTCTCGTAAATCTTTATGCATAATTTTGTATTTTGAAAAATGTTGATCTTCATATTTGTTTGAATATGAATCAAATTTATTCAGAAAATTCATTTGGAGATATGTAACGAAAAATACGGCATTGTTCAGAATGCCGTACTATGCAATCTTTTTTACTTAAAAAAAGTTTGGTAAACTGTTAGTTTTCTTCTTATAACTATATTTGTTCTAAGAATTACTCTAATTGATTAATAATTATGTTTATTAGGCAAAGTTTTAAAAAAAATTGACAAATAAACTTTCTGTAATAAAATGGATAAAAATTATCTCAATGTTAAAAAAAGTTCTACACTTTGTTTAAGCATGATTACCATATCCTTTTATTTTAAATATACAGTGACTAAGTCTCTCTCAAAATGGTTATATTTTAAGTATAAAAGTATAAAAAACATAATTCACACACACACACTGTGACACCTTTTTATCTCGAACATATTTGTTGCTTAATGACGTAATTATAACAATGAAAAGATGGAACTTAGACACCAAAAAATTGAGAATAAAATTAAGTTGAAAGATAGTTGCCTCTTCAAATAAAATATTTCATTAATTGTGATTGTCATCAAAATAATTAAGATCTAATGCTTTTGTGATGCTTTCTATTTCTAATTAATTACGCTGGATAAAATATTATGGTATTTATATATAGCCATAATTAAGGATATAGCCTGGTTGATAATTTTAAAACTATGTGTATATGAAAAAGTATATACTTTAATAAGTTCATCCCTGTGATAGTTTTGAATCTAAGGAATGAACTGATAGATGTTGAATCTGAGATAAACATCGAAACACAATTATGTGTTTCTACTTTTTTAATATATTATTTTTCACTTTTAAAATACTGATGTAATTATTTATAAAAGTTTCTTATAGAGAAATGATTTAAAAATGAAATTAAATGCTATATGAAATTTATTATGTACTTTTATAGAAAATTTGTCTTTATTGTTATACTTTAAAAATATTTATAGTTGAGTAATACGGAATATATTCTGTATTTTAAATAAAATATTTCCTATTTCAAAAATAAAATTAGTTTTGGAGACAAAATTTCTAAATATTTTTTTGTAGATACCTTCTCACGTGGGCCTATTTGGCAATGAACGTGCTGACCAGTTGGCTGAGAACGAGACTTCCCTTCCTGCCTCTCCAGATTTGACCCTCACTTTTTCAAAATTGTTTTCTCTCCGCAAAACTAATGTCAACAAAGTTTGGATTGTCCCTCCAAGTCACAACTGGTATCGCCGCAGGCATCCTGGTGGAGCCCTTGACATGCAAGTGTCTCGTGATGAACAGACTGCTACCTGTAGATTTGCCAGTGGTCATACTAGGAGTCTCACTTTTAGGGGCAAATTAAGCTCTTCCCAACCTGTAAGAAGTGCAATTCCAGCGAGGCTAGTCCTCACCACCTACTTGATTGCCTGGATTTCACTATGGAAGAGTTTCTTGAGAGACCTCTGCTTTTCCTCGATTTTTTTAAGGTTTACGGCCCCATGGATCTGATATAGCTCCGCTATTTCAGATGGGATTGGTAACAACAACAAATATTTTTTATGTTATAGTAATTTTTCCTACTATTTCAAAATTCAACTTGGTAAAGAAAAAACCTATTAAGGTATTTAAAACAGGCTTAAAATTAAGAAATCAAAAAAAATTTTCTTCGTGAAAGGTTTTAATAAAAAGCAGAACAATGTTCTTAAATTTCTTAGGGTACACCTTGTTATTTCCTTACATTAGTTGAGTGTGATGTTTTCCTATTACATACATAATTGCATTAATTTGTAATTGCATTGATTTGTAATAGCATTTTAGAACATCAAATTTTCCAAACTTGCCTTATTTTATGCTTTGCGATCATAAGATTGAAGCTTTTCTATTATTGTAAGAATAGAGACTTTTATGAAAATAATCAATTAACTGAAAGACAATTTTGCAATGAATTTTTAATTGAATCCTGAAACATGATAAAAATTCTAATATTTCTGCATAATATTAATATATAACATTTGTTTCAGCTTAATAATACAAATTTTTATTGTGTAAATAAAAAATAAAACTGCTGCAAGATTGAAAAGTAATTAATTATTATCATATTCTACATTTGAAGGGTTATATAATTTAATAAGACTTTGAAATTCCATATTTTTACAATTATTTTAATATGCAAAAACTGAACAATACGGATAAAAATTTCATTCTCGGCTGAGTGTAATTTACTATTTTTTATAATTCTATAGTAAAGAATATTTATATATAAGAACATGGTTTTATTTTCTTAAAACAAATATTAGAATGGCAGGTTTGTAAGAATTTCCTCACTATAAATGTAACCAAATATCAACAACACAGAAAAGGTTCTGTTTTAAATACATTCTAATCAGAACTAATAATATTGTAAACAAAAGATAATACTGCAAAAATGATACTATATTAATTGTTTTATTATATAATGTTAAAAGGAAATTATGAGAACATTCTAATTTGGGCAAACTTTTCCCAATTTCACATTTTGACTTATTAATTCAATTTTCAATAGCATATTAAAAGAATTGAATAAAACTTTTTAATAGCATTAAAAATGCTATGCTTTTAACTATGTATTAATAAATTTTTTATATCTAAATTTAAAAGTAAATGTAGGAATTATAAATCATTATACGTAAAAATTATTATATTTAATTATTATAATGGATGTTATCATCATTATAGAAAGGCAAAATTTGTAAGAAAAAGAAATTATTATTCTAAAATATTTCTATGTTAAATATTCAGCTTAGTCTACAAAAGAAAACAGAATCTAGGATTCTTACAAACCCTTAAGCAAAACTTTTTGACTAATTTCCCATTTTATATAAAAGGACTTTCTTATTCCTATTTTTCTGCGTCTTTGTCCAGCTTATTTTAATGGCTTCAAAAATAAACTATTAAGCTCCAAAATTTCGAATAATAAAACATTCTGTTTTATTCATATTTAGATATAAATAAACTTTGCAAGTTATACATATACTGTAATGGGATTTTTTTGCACAATTTTTAATAAAAAGTTTATTGGTATCTTTACAAAAGATATCTAATTAATTCTCTGAAATTAAATGGTATCTATCATTTTTAGATAAAGATATCTGTCTCACAAACGCAGATTTCAAACATTTTTATGTTGAAAGCAACGTATCTTGATTTAAATTCAGTGCTCAATGTTGCACACTAATAACTATCGGAGAAAAGTACTGTCAGTCACTGATGCTTTCTTTGTTCACAGTTTTTAGCTTGTATTAAACAGAAATATCAATAACTTAGAATAAGATGTATTTGATTACGTTTTCGGAAATGGGAGACATCCAAAAAAAAGATTCAAATCATTAGCTTAACAAATGTATGATAAATATATCTACACATCCTATTAAATAGGGCATTTTATAAATGAATTTCATTTCGTGGTTATGTTGTATATTTGCGGAAATTTTTTCATGAACAGCCATTAAAAAATTTACAATATTATTTTTTAAATTATAGTAGTTCGGACAATAATAAAATATTTTAACTGTCTGAACTTCTATAATCATTATTATATTTAAAATTAATTTTTATATAATCATTTCCATAAGCTGAATGCATTATTTCTATCAGTTCAAAAATTCCACCTGCCTTGTTTAATGTGTCTTAAGACAAACTGTATGAAATCACCAGAAAAGCTTTAAAAGTACTCCCTCTATAGGTTTTTCATGATACTTTTTATCCTAAATTCTCAAAAACTCATATATTTTATATCTCATTCTCAAAATTTTCAATATTTATACAGAAAAACTTATGTTCAAGAAACAACTTAAAATTTATTTATTTAATTAATTGTTTTTGTTTTGTGATATATTTACTTCAAATTATGTAACTATTTATTTAGCTGCTTCAAAATGCCAGGTTATAAACTTTAAATTACTAAATTTGTTTGAAATTGTGTATCAAAATTCTTAAATTAAATTACCGTTATTAAAAGATAATGGAAATTTAATATACACATACCAGTTTTTTTATTTTACACAACTAGCTTGATACGATTAAAATATTTATTGATTTCCTAAATTTTTAGGGCATGTTATTATAATGTACCATTATATAAAAATTCAGTTCAAATTTATATTTGATCATATTTCAGAATATATTTGTATTTTATATTATAAATTCATATTTAATTTCATTTGAATCGCCAAGACTAGAAATTAAAAAGGAACTTTAAAATTTATTGCATTTCACATACATATATTTCAAACTTTATCTAATTTTACCCAGATAAATTATGCAATAATATCACAAAGTAATTATTAATTAAGAAATAATTATTAAAAAAAATCTGCCTGTAAATATTTTAAACCGTAGAAAATGTTTGAAAAACATTTTTAAAAAATATATGTCAGTATCAAACACTTCTTGCTAAAAACATGCTACTCAATGAATATTTCAATTTGAATGAACTTCCGTTACCAATTCAATGAAACTTGCATAATTTAGGAAGGAATTTGAATGTAGTATTGCATTAAATTACTCCAGGATTTCACTGTAACATTGCAAGATGAAGAATTCTTAAATGCATAAAATCGTAGTAAAACTGCAACACTGTTTTAAACAGATTTATCCAACCGCGTGTTTTATCATTTATAAAAATCAAATTTTATATGATTAAATTAAGAAATTCTGATTTTTCGGCTTAAATTATATAAAAAAGTAACGATTTTTACATTTAGTTTTACTATAAATTAGGTGTCAATTTTTGATGTCTAAACTAAGTTGAAATGTGTAATAGTGTTTTATAAAATATTATGTTCAATTGTTGTGTAGGAATTGCATTAAAATACAAATTGAAATAAATTTATTTTATAATTATTTTACAAAAATAATAAAACAAAAATGAATTAAATTTTGTTGCAACACCTTCTTGTGGAATGTTTTTAATTAATTAATATAAATTACTTAAAATATTTCCATATAGCTCATTAAGCAAATACGGGTAATGTGATAATAATTTTATGATTTTTATGTTTATTTGTTGATAGATTGTAATTTAAACATTATGATATCATTAAACCATCAAGAAATAATTTCGTGGCACTTACCAGTGAAAGAAACCGATGATAAGTTGTAATAAATGTTTTCACTTAATTTTTCAAAAAAGTTCAGAAAGGTAGGAAAAAATTTAGAAACACTACGGTTTACTGCTAGATATCGCAAATTACTTCTTTTGATGCAAAGAAACTTATCGATAACCTAGAAACAAACGAAACATATTAGAATATGAGGGAAATCTACATGTTTCTTTGTTTTAAAAACTGAATTCGATTGTATCAGTATCAGAATAATATCAGAAGAAAAATCTATGCACATATTTCTAACAAAAGCTTGGAATTAATAAAATCGAATACAAAGCTTAATTGCATACGAGCTTCTGTTTCTCAACTCTATTACATTGTTATATGTAAGTTTCTCTTGTGAAATAAAATTACATGAATTTCTTTTATTTCCACACGAATTGTTTGACATGGGAATAAATATAAGTATATGAAAATAAGAAATGACATATCAGTAGCAAAAGTCTTGTGATGCCTTCCAATCTTAAACAACAAAGAAACGAAATAATAATATATCTTGCCGAAATATATTCGAAATAAAATATATTTTAGCAAAAACAATATTTTGCAAAGAAATTTAATACCTTTTTATCAGTTTTTATTTAAGTGTTCTCTTGCTATATATACTAATCATAATATTGTACATAAATATTTAGGTACTCTCATTAAATATTTTTTTATGTGTAAAGCCTTAAGTTTCTTAAAGTAAGTAAAACTATGACCAACATTTTAAATACAGTAAGACATAAAATAAACGCTTGAAATTGCATAAAGATCTTGAAATGCATTTAAAAATGATGTTGCTGCTTTCAATTATAAATTTAATATGCTAACTCTTTCTAATACCATATCTTCGAAAACTTTAGAATAAAAATAACATAATTAAGTATACGTGAAAAAATGAATGTTTAAAATTCTTTCCATTTAGAAAAGTACAAATGATAATCTTATTCATAGCAATAACATACAGATATTAAATGTATTACAATTATTCATAGTTTCCACAGATTTTGTGTAATTTTGCAGCAAATTAAACTTATAACTATATATAATTCGAATGTTATATATCCATTTTAAAATAAATTGTACGCGATTTTTGGAGAATATATATATTATTAAATTTGACTCATTAGTAAGTATTGGTATTTGTTTGCTCTTATAAAGGATGAAATTTAACAAATAAAGCTGTTAAATGAATGAATGCCATTTTTGTTTCGGAGCCAAATTGTACTGGGTTCTTCAAAAGAAATGTTTTTACAATGGTTCCATTCATAAACATTACCATTGCAGCTAGCTTATACTTACAGCATTTAAATTTTCCTTTGAGTGATATAGATAAAAATAACATTCCGAATTACAAAACTGAACTTTCTAATGTAGCTACATTGACAAATTACTCTCAAATAGTTAAGCTATTATTAATGATTGATATTTCAGATATTTTGTAACCAGAACATTTCTTCAGCCTTATACTTCTTTTGTAGTACTAAATTTATTCTTTTCTCATCAAGGAAATCTCTTCCAAAAGAAATATAGGTTCTTAGATTCGAATTAAACATTTTCGATATCATTACGGAAAATAATGACCATGAAATCTATATTGATCACTGACCACTAACAATTGCATTGACAGAAAATTCTTACTCTGAAGGACGCGTTACACAACTCGACTACATATCAAAACTCATCATTGACATTTAATATGTATTTGGAGTAGACGACATATTTGCAGATACTTTTATCAAAGTTAAATATAATTAGTTCATGTATGCTTATTTTACTGTAGTCATTTAAGCCCGAATCAGTGATAACTAACTAAAGGAGTTATTATCAAGTCATGTATCTAAATTCTATAGATATTATATTATTTCTTTAAAACTGTGATACGAAAAACCACATAAAGCCTATTTATACCATTGCCAATAAATACTTTCAGCCATTCATTATTTGTGTCATCCAGGAATATGAGCTTCAAATCTCATTACCCAACAAGATTTTTGTATGGCTAAGAATAAATAAAATGCATGCCAATAACTCGAAATTGCTTGGACTATTAAATATCAAAAGTTCACCTTCACACTCATATTTCGCTGAAAAATTTCAACTCATTTTCGAATATGCTCACCTGGATATTGCTGGATCATTGCTGCCCTCCGAATGATTCCTGTCAATATCTTAATTGACAAAACGAAATAATTATGCTTATGATAATCTATGGGTATTTCAACCACCATCACAATAGATAAGGGAAAACAGTTTAAATGCAGATATAAACTGTCTTCCCTGATCTTATAACTAAATAAAATTCTAGGAGTTAAGGTTTGAACAAATCATCTGCAATCAGGCTCATAGAACACTTTTTTTATTCATTAAAATAATCATAAGAAATTACAAATGTGCAAGAGGAAAAAAACCTACTAATCATCTTTCTCCTCCTGTGTTGATCATTCATAAAAAATCTAGATAGAATTTGTTTTGAAATACTATATAGTATACAACACTAACACCTCCCAGTGAAATTTTAGGTTCTTCACGATCTCACAATACACTGGATCCTTCACGTTTCCTATGGCAGATGTTTGATACAGCGGAAATAACATTAGAACACGCATTTCTGCCATTAATGATATGGTGAACTCTCCGTTAACAAACCCATATGATGTAGTTTATAAGAGTCTTCAAGTGTTATCCTAAGAATTATAAAAATAATCATCAATCAAATTGTTACATCAATAAACATTTATTCCAATAGCATTGTAACATCGCTTTGGTCATATATTTTCTCAACTTATTGTTACATTGGGTTATATATATATAAATAAAAACTTTTACGTAAAAAGCTTAATAAACCCTCGCAAAAATATCCCAGAAGAAAAAGCTGTGAAAAATAGCCATAAATAAGTAAAAATATGTATTGAAATGAAATATTGAATCATTTAAAATGAAATTGAAGTGTAAACACATGGTTAATCGTAAGTACATATAGTCAATCTACTCCAGCGATTTGCCCTAGCCTCAAAAAGATAAGATTATGAAGATAGATGCTTCATAAGAAATAACTAGAATATCTGCACAGCAGTTACGTTTTCTCGAAGATATTAAAATGTTGCTCCTCATGCCCGGCAGCAGACCACTGAAAGACAATCCTTGCTAGTATTTTGTTCCCATGCAAGCGGCGATTTGAAAACTAAACCTCTGCTTGTTTACCATTCAGGAACCTTATGTAAGGTTCCTGTTTGTTTTCAAAAAAGGCAAAATCCTGATAAGCAGCTGAATGAGATCTGTATATTTAACAGGAAATTTTAAGTGACCTTATCTGTTTACTGACAAGATCAAAAAAGTGTTGATCCTTCTTTGCAAAGATATTTCCTTGAATTTAATCGGCCACTCATTGGCCACAAGTTACAATATTCCTTAAGTTATTTCTAAATTTAAAGAGCTCTGCACTAAAGCATTTTTCGAGCATTGTTTTCCAGTCACTGAGGAGAAACCAACTGCACCCCCTGATAAATTTGAAAAAAATCGCTTCCACATCTTTGGCTGTTTAAAGATGATAGACAAGGTGGTGAAAGAGGTTATCAAGCGAACTTTTGCTTGGAAGAAACTTTGGCTGAGGAAAGGCGTAGAATGCGGCTTTGTGGGGTTTGAGATAGTACCTGTGGAATCTATAGTCAACGAGATTGTCTCTCTGGCCACTATCATGAGATTGGTAGTGGATAGCAATGATAATGAAATGCTTTTGGAAGAGCATGGTCAAAAGTTGACCACCGAAAAGCAAATGTCTCAGGACATCTTTCTAGTAAAAAATAATTAGGCATAAGTATCATAACTTTTTCAATTTTATTTTTCCTACAAAACCAATTCGTGCTCCAGGTGGGCTCATTCTGTGGTAGAAGAAAATATGAAGAGCATTCGCTATTTTTAACAATATATAGCTAATTTTCTTTGAAAAGCGTTATACATAACATTTTGTGCATATTTTTGACGTGGAATCCATTATCGTATTTTACATTAATTTATAAGAGAAATTTGTTTTGCAACACGAATATTATTTTTGGAATGAATTATGCTCGTTAAGTGACTTCCTTGTGTAAATGTATATATTATCCTTATTATAAATAATATTAAAGTTTCCCTAAATAATCTTAAAACAGAATAACGTTTTTGGTAAATCAATTTTGTAAATTTAGACTTCCTTATAAAATAAAAAAAAATAAAAAACCTTTAACTTTTTCCTTTTTGTTACATTACAAATACTGAATTTTAAATTAAATTTACATACTTTGCTCATTGCACCTTTACTATATAATAAAATGTTAAAAATCCATACAATTTTCAAACAAAAATTTTTCATTTTTTTAAATTTACTAAGTATAAGCAATTTAAAAATATTCTAAAGAGAAAGGCAGATAATATCACCATGAAGCTTATTCTCCCAAGAATTTGTAAACATTAAATTATTTCAAGACATCCAAAGATTGTTCATATAAAAACTGCCAAAAATTGCAATATTACTTGAAAAAATCTATTTTTCTTAGCGCTATTTTTTTATTAAATGTAGTAAAATAGTTACAATTAAAACATATAAAAAATGTTCATTATAACTTTTCAAAAAGTATATAAAAATATTTTTTTAAAGATACAATAAAAATTTCAATCTTCAAAACAATTTAAGAATGCAAAAATTTCTTTTAGTTCTAGGATCTAATAATAGAAAGAATATTTAAATATTTCATTAAAATTATTAATTGACATGTGTTAATAACAATTTAAATTAGCATAATATAAATTTAAAGCAAACTTACACTGCACATTCATTTTTAATATTTTTATTAAAGTCCATGTTTCATTTCTGTTATAATTATGAAGTTATGTAAACATATTTATAAAAAATAAATTAATAACCTTGTAAATGAACAATATCGATTCTCTTAATTTAAATATTCTAGAATTTCATTACTTAAAATTTATTTTCATAAATATAAGCAAATGATATGAAGAAAATTACAATGTTCTAATTGATATTACCGCCAATAACTTAAAAAAATTCATAAAACTTTCATTTCTTGTTCACTTTTCTTCTAATAATCGTAAGTAGATGGCAGCACTAAAATATATTATTAAGTATTTTACATTTGAATAATGAAATTTTATCACTAGAAGATTTATCAAATTTTTTCTGTAATAATTATACTGTCGAATTTTTAATGATAAAAAATATTCCAAGAATATTTTCAAACAAAAATTCTTGAATTTCAAAAACTTGGTATTTTTGGATTTTATGATACAAACATCATACTTTATTGCATTATCTAATGTTATAATTTAATATATGTTCATCATCGCGTGAATCATCACTCACACCTTAAAAATGTAGTGCAAATATTCAACACCATGATAAAATTATAAAAGGGGATTGCATTATGATTTCACATTTACATTAACGTTACCATTATCCGTTACCATTGTAAAATGGAAAAAGAATCATTATTCAACAATGATTAATCATGTTGTTGTTGTTGCATGCTTCCGAGGTCAGCAGTGATAGACCAGGTCCATGAGCGCGTACACCTTTAAAAAGTAAAGTACCATAAGTGGATTCTCCATCAGATCTCTCCCGAAAGGACCAAGGCATTGAAGAACATGTTCAGAAGAAGCCTGTTCATTTAAACATTTGGAGCAAACTTCGAATTCCTTCGTACCCTCGATGAATTTCAAGTTACAACGTTTGTTCTTGTCTATGAAGCACCTGGACGCACGCAGCGGTACTGATTATGCTCGGGAGAGTCAATCCAAGTGGTTTTATTCTCGTGTTTAATCTTTGAAGGAATCTCCTAAAATGTTAGAGATGCCGACGGCACATCGCCCTCCGACACACCAGCTTTGGCCAAAGTGTCTGCAATCTCATTCCCCTTGAGATCCACGTGGGAAGGAATCCATTATAGGTGAATATGATGCGATATAGACATCCGCTTAAATATTTGAAGTATTGAAACCCCAATCTTGTCTCTCATTTGTTGCCATCTGGCCCAACGCTGTATTGCACTTTTACTATAAATCCAAATTTCAGCATGATTGATCATTGTTTATGCAATTGACTTGTATAGAAAAGTTATTGAATTACTTTGAATAACTTTTCTCAAAAAATCATGAAATAAATAAAAGTCACACTTAAATATGCATTTTTTTATTTGCACTTTATCGAAATGGTGATGAAATTGGAGTAGCAAAAAAAGTCCGATATCATATTAAATAATATTTTTATCAGAATATATGATAACAGAATTTTACTTTGAATATTACTTTGAATAAAATTAAAATTCCAAAAATTAACTAAAGAGAAAGATAACTATATGCAATTGAAAATAAAAAAATTATCTAACTAAATTCATAATTTTCACACACAGATTAATGCCATATTTCATTTAGTGAATATTTCGTGATATTTAATCAATTGGTTATGTCTACAAGTCCAGAATAGGTAAGAAATTTTATAAAATCTAAAAAAAAAATTCAGTTTTTAAGAAGTTAATTAATAATTCCAGTTAAGTTCAGTTATTTAAAATGTAAAATTATTTTCTTTATTTTCATAATATAAATCATTAAGTTCAATATAATTAACTTTAAATCCAATTCATTACAGAAATCCACTGATGTCTGTATTGTGATGGTTCCAAATTTAATGCTCCTTATGTGATTATGTTCTTCAAATTTTTGATTGATGTTTTCAATTCCACAGAAAAATATTATATTTGTCATTGAAATAATAATGGTTAGATATGATAAATTTAATAAGGAATAAAAGATCAGTGTTTAATTATTATCAATGCTTAATTATTCTAAAGTGCTATCTTTCAAAAATTAGAAGAAAACATAAACTGCAGATTAAAGAATTTCAAAAGACTGTATTTATACTGTTTCTCTAAAAATTTTAAAATACATAGCAAGCTTAGTTACACCAGCTGATATTCATTGTTGAGATATGTAATCAGAAATTAAACCTTATTTTAATATACGAAATATTTTATATAATATTAATAAAAAGGGAAAGAGCTTTATTGTCGTGTTTCTATGATTAATCTTATTAATGAATAAGTGTTCACAATAGCTGACATTCATTTTCACTGTGACTGGTATTTTTTAGCCATGAGAATTACTCCGAGCGTATTGAGGAACATGTTAATTGTTATTATTATTAAAATAACTTATATGATCTTCAGTTTAATATTTCTAAGATATTAGTGACTTGTGTACATTTTTCTTGGATTTATTTTATTTGTCACATATTTATTGTCCGGGCTTCAAATGTTACCCTAATGAATAAATATATTAGGAAAATATATTTAAATGACTATAGTATCCTTAATCATTGTGAAAATTGAAAGAAACAATTTTGTATTTACGATACAAAAAATCATGAAATAAATAAAAGTCACACTTAAATATGCATTTTTTTATTTGCACTTTATCGAAATGGTGATAAAATTGGAGTAGCAGAAAAAGTCCGATATCATATTAAATAATATTTTTATCAGAATATATGATAACAAAATTTTTATCATATGATTTTATGTTTCAAAATATGATTTTTATTTGCATACGTGTAATAAATATTTAAAATATATATGAGAATTACTGCAATTTAAATTTGAAAATAATGTAAAAAATAAAATTTTATTTACTGAGATGTTTAATACAATCTTGACACTAAATTCTTTTTCTCAACTATCTTATTTTCAACTCTTTATTTTATTTTTAATTTGATCAGTTCACCATTGGTTTTGAAATCAGACGCCATCTATTGTTAATAAATAAAACTATTTTATAAAAAGTAATAAAATATTTCTCTCAATTTGATTTTGTTAAGAATCTTAGGTACAATCGTATTTTAATTAATACAAATATATGTTATATAAACGTCACTACAATAAAAAAAAATTCAGACCATAAATTTCAATTGATTTTTTAACAGAAATAATAAAATTTTCTACAATTTTTATGTATTTACGACTTGTTATCTTGTAATTTCATAAAATAAATACAAGGCTTGAAAAGGAAAAAGTCATATTAATTTTACTATAATTTGTAAGAGGATGAATAATGGATATTTAAAATAATTAAATAATATAGAATATTTTATAACGTTATTTCATACATGAAAACTTTCATGGTAAATTCGCAATATTATAAAAGATCGTATCACATGAAAAGAAGGACGTATTCTTAATCTTGTCTAACGAAAATGGAAACAATAGGTTAGCTAAAAAATAAAAAGAAGCACTTTAATAATTTGCTTTTCTTAAATGAAGTATACTTTCACTTTTTATATAAGATCAGGCTACATTAATAGAAAAATTTATTTATTTTATGATTTTTCTTTATTTTGAATATAATCTTATATTATGTATGTTATATATATAATATATATATATATAATTATTTTATTATTTTACATAATTTTTATTTTAAATCATTTATTACAATAACATTAACAAACAATTACAAAATAATCAACGTTTATTAATATATAATTGGGAATTTTAAGAGATTATAACTTAAAATATAAAATTTTCTACATTATAATAAATTTTTTAAACAAATCATTGTCATTCATATTAATTCTATGAAAATCACACACAATTTTCCTTACTGAAATGAAATTTGAAAGTGCTCAGAACTTTTATCTATATCTACAAATTTTTAAAGCAATTGCATTTCAATTTAATATTCATATAAAATTTAGTAGATATTGTAACATTTCATAAATAAAATTTCTTTTAGGATCAAAATAAATATTAATTAATAGTTAACTGAATAGGGACTACTTATGACATTATTAAAACAAAATAAAGTGTAATTCTTATTATTTTATAAAATTCATAAATATTTCATTTTAATTGGCAATTTCAATGATTTTATAATACAAGTTTTTATGATTTTATTATAAATGATTTTGAAGAAAAATATGGCAACACAGCACAGGAAAATAAAACAATCGCATTTTAATTGTAAAAAAAATAAAGGAAAGTTTTTAATTTTATTTTACATATCCTTATCAATAGATAATAATTTTTTTACTGGAGAAAGTATAGTTTGGAAAATTTTTATTTATCAAATAATGTATCTTAATTAAAAAGGAGAATATTTTTAAATATTTATAAAATGTAATATTTAATAAAATCAAATTTTATGTTAACTTGTTAGTTTACTTGATTAAAACTTTAAGCTATCTCAAATACTGAAATCGATTCTGTGTATGAAATTATATAGTGATCAAATATGATACATTGAATGATAAAATAACAAGCAAGTGCTACAACATGAAAATAGAATCATTTGAATTTTAATTCAGCGTCACACACATTCATATTTCCGTTCAGAAAAAATTAATTTCAATTGCACAGATTAATCCATCCATCTATAAGTAGAAAGCGCTTCGTTATTGGAACTTTGTCTCAAAGACAAATTTTTCGTACTTTGTCTAAAGAAATATTTGAAAACTTAAAGAATTGACTTAGCTTTCCTCTCAAAAAATAAAGAACGTGATTGACACCAACCCGGCTGGCTAATCAGCATATTGATTCACACTGGAAATTTCTAAGAAAGCCCAAAGAATTATTTCCTGATTTTATATTTTACGGATATAAGATAGGTAATGAAAGTGGTAGCAACTAAAGAGTTAAATGCTAAACTTGGAATGGAAAACATTGAAAATTCTGATATTAATGCTAAATGTATAGTCCTTGGGACTATTTAGTAATTTAAAACAATCATATGAAGATATTTAAGCCCATACTTGATTGAAAAATTTCAAAATCACAAGAAAATGTCGGAAAATTGATCGATGAAACATTGCAGAGATATTGTGGCAGTAAATGGAAGTTACAAAATCTTGCATATTTTAGGCTTTTATTTTAATGAGTTTATTTTGAGTTTTGATTAATTTAATCATTTTGAGTATAGATGCATTAAAATTTTAAAATATTTTTATTCTGTTATTTTTCAAGAGCTTGGTTACGTAACTATTTATTCTTGCTCTTAATCAAGAATTTAAAACCTTTTCTCATATTAAAATCTCACAAAATTTGACAATTTGGTTCGCTATTATACTTTACATTATGTGAAAAGTATTTTTATATTTTTATGAAGCTGTGAAAATGCTTTCATTTTTCTTTATAAATGGATAGAATATCCTTCAATATGCTTGAAACTATAGTATTGCTAATGTGTAAGCTGAGAAAACCAAATAATTCTTATATTAGTGAAGAAAATTATAATATATTAGATATACTCTCTTTATTGCAATTTTCACCCAACAGAAAATTCGAAAATTTAAAAATATCTTCAAGAGGTCAAAAGATGGCAGCACTAAAATATATCATCATATTCTGATTCTCCTTGAATACTCCTAATTCTCTTCAATTCATGTCTTGATCGATGTATTATGATAATCATTTTCAAATTCAAAAACAAATTTTATTTCGAAGAAGCAACTCTTTCCGCTGATTTTAAATGCTCAGAAAAATAACTTTCAAATATTTTTAAAAAATCACAATTGAGTTATTTTTTCAATTGTTTTCAAATTTATGTCATTTATGTATTCCTAAATCAAACAAATTTATGATACTGATAAGTCTTATTCCTAATTTTAATTAAATAAAGAAATAAAACACTAAAAATACCTGTCACTTGTCATCCTAAAATAATATAAATAATTATAAAATAAATTTGGCTAAAAAATTTCTTTAGAAAATATAAAAACATACGTACGAAAATTTTAAGTATTAAACTAACTAATTTTGCTAATAAATTAGGTAATTTATTTCATAAAAACAAATATATATATATGTATATATACATATATAGTTCCCACTTAAGTTTTCAGAATAAAATATGGAATATTTAATAGTTAAAAATTAAATTTTCTAGATTTAAAATCTCAAAAGAGCAATTAATAACATCTTCGAAATTATAAAAGCACGTATTGTAAGAAAAATAATCCAAAAAAGATTTTTAAATTTAATTCATAAAAAATGATGCCTTGAATTTTTGCTCCATTATTCGAAAAAGAATCCAAATATATAAACTTATCAAAATATTAAAAATTTTAATAGCTATTTTCCAAAAAATTAATTTTTATCATGTATAATTTAAGATTAATTTTAATTTTATAAAGACTAATTATGGAATAGGAAATTAACGTCACTTCATGAGACTTAGCTATATTACATATGAATATTTCACGCGGGGAATATGTGTTACGTCATAACATAAATTTTATACATGTGTTAAATTTGCATTTAAGTTATGCCTAACTTTCTCTTATTTCTAAATACAATTCTAAATTATGGATACCAAAACTCTACTCAGAATTGAAAAATATATGGTACTTTTGAGCCTCGTTCATGTAAGTAGATTGATTCTTAAGCAACCCCCTCTTCTCCGTAGCCGAGCTGGCAGCCGAATGGTTAGCGCTCATGTCTTCGGTTCAACAGTTTATGGGTTCGAATCCAACCTTGGGCATGGATGATTGCAGTGGTTCGGAATAAACTTTAAACCGTAAGTCCTGGTCTAATTAGCCCTCGTGTGCAAAAAATGACCCTTCAGCGACAAACAAACAAAACCTCTTCTCCATAACAAGCCACATTATTCACTAACTATAGTTTTTCATTCAACTCTTTAAGAGTTTCTATCTTGTACATGAATGTTGATAGTAGCTTGAAATCCATTTTAAACCATAGATTCTTGTCCAGTAAGCTACCATATTAGAAAATGACTACAGAGCAGCAAGTGAACCAATTACAAGCAAAGGTCATTGGATCATGAGATTTCTAAACAATGCATAGTACTTTCCCACACAATAGTCATTAGTTTGCTCAAGTATTGAATCTGTTGCTTTCCAGATACTAAAACAAAGCTTTTCACGCACTTTCTTTCAAATTATGTAAATTCCTAACTCTTAGAAATAAATCGTAATTGGTGAAACACACAATAGTGTAAATTACACAGGCTTTGTAACATTATACACAAGAAATGATAAAATTTGTGTGAGTAGAAACTAAAAATAATACATTATAATTGATTATGTATATGCTTATATTGCTTTTATTATTAACTTGTAAGTTTTTTTTTTCTAAATTATATATTATTTTAGCTGTTTGAGTCAAAAATAATCATGTCGTTAGTAATCTGCATGATGTATTTTCAATGGCATACATATCTATGTATTATCAATATATATGTGTTATCAATGGCATTCTATATATATGTATTATCAATGGCATTCCATGGTTAAAATAACCATGGCGTTTTCCTCATTTCTGGATTTCTAAGTGAACCTAGCGAATAAACATCTAATAATAAAAAAATAGATTGAGCGTGTCTTCAAGATGTTTGCGTCTACAACGCACATTTTTCCTTGCACATTTCGACACACATTTCAAAATCACTTGCCTATCAATAAAAAAAAATTTCAACAAAAAACAAATCAAGGTTCAAATTTCCATCTAAAACAAAACATTTAAAATTAGGCTAATAATAGGGAAGAAATAAGATGAAGTGAAAACATTCCAAGCTAATATTATATAAATACAAAATAAAATCTAAAACGAAAATGTGCGTCGTAGACACAAACATCTTCCTGAAGACACGCAGTCTGTTTCTCAGAAAACACCTGTGAGGGGCACGAAGGTAAAAAAAATAAATAAAATGAGAGACTATTCATCAGATACTAAGATAACAAAATAAAAAAAAGTAAAGTAAGGCCTTCCCTTAAAATCTCTGCGAAACTGTTAGAGCACTTCGCAATTAAAGACGTGGCTTCACGCAGCGTGCCATACCATTCCGGTCGTCTTGCTACATACACTCCAACAGCATAAATATACATAGGAATGTCAAGGCTAGACCGCCTCTCCTGCAACTTGGATGGAAAACGAGCCTCTCTCTCTCTCTCTCTTTTTTTTCTTTTAAAACTGATGTTTGAAGATAATGAAATATAGAAGAATGAGAATGAATGAGAGAAATAAAAATATAAAAAAACATTGCGCCATTGTGTCTGAACTTCTTATTTTCTTGGCGTCAAGCAGTCTGGTGAGAAAAGACGTCGAGGTTTTTCTCTCCAAGAGTATACATGGTGGATTTTCTATTTATTTATGATTTCCTCTTCAGACTGCTTGATGCCTCCTTTTTCATATCTCAGATTTCAATCTGGTGGAGCGAGCTAAGATGGTGAGATGGAGGATCTCATCGCATGCGTGTTTATTAAAAGGAAATATGCGCATATTTCTTAAGATGTGTGCTACGCCTGTCGCCACCTCATGCAATTAAGAATCCTGCCTTCTCAGTTGGCCATCTGTTGATAATATTCTTTTCAAACATCATTTTTTGAAAAGCTTTATTTTTTTATGCTTTATGGAATGATTATAATCGAAAAGAAACTGAAGTTGATATAATTGTATCAGTTAAAATAATAATGATGTACATGGGGAAACTTTAGTTCCTGATTATGAAATCAAATTTCATGGTTGATTTTATCAAATTAAGAATTTTCATCATTCAAAAAATTTTCATTTGCGAATTTTAATAAAAATTTATTAAGAAAATGGTTTTACATTTTTAACAGCGTCTTATTTTGTTTATTTTGTTCGTTTACGTGTGTACTTATTATTATTTGCGTTTACATTTATTTTATGTGATGAATAATGTAAATGCAAATAATAATAATAATAAGTACACTAAATTTTAACAAATGAATAATGAGAGAAATAAAAAATTATAGTTGAAGCTATTGCGTTTTAAGATCCAAGTAAATTTAGCGGATAATTTCAATTTGTTTCGTTATTTGGGAATTTACTGAATTTTATTTAGGTAATTTAAAAAATATTCCTAATGACAGAGGGATAAATATAAATAGTGTTATATCTGTATTTTTATTAAAAAAAATAATAAGTGTATTTTCTTATAAAAATTCCTAATTAAAACAATTAAATTTTTATTGCCTGGATTTTTAAATAAGATTATCCAAAATTTTTGGAGGTAATACGTTGAATGACCTTAACATTAATATTAAACTCTATCCAAAATTACTATTGAAATTTAAGTTACATAGAATTTTTGATTAGAAGAAAACTAATCTTACATTTCACAAACTTTAAATCAGTTCCAATCATGGGAGATTTTTAAATATTCTTTGGTTAATTAAAAAAAATAGCATTACTTTAAATAAAAATAACATTAAAGGTTAATTCAAATAAATATAACTCTCCAGCTTCAATCTACATATATTTAATATTTGTAATTCAAAATAAATACAAGAAAGTATTTTTCTAAAATCTGCTTATCAAAAGCCAATTTTACTATTAAACTTAAAAAAAACATGAAAATTATTTTTGATAAGAAATTACTAGATCGCAGGAAAAAAAGTTAATTTATTTATTTATGTAGAAAATATTCCCAAAACTCATTCAGTTCTATACTAATGGTATTTTTAATTACAAAAATATATGTATTTATGAATTTTTAATAGGGACTTATTGAAAATTTTTTAAGCACAATAACCAAACAAATTTTAACGAATTTGGTTTTAATTTTATATTTACTATGGGAATTAAGACATTATGTTTTTAAGTTTTAATTTATAAAAACAGTCTAAAAAGAACGATTAAAATGTGAAAATTTCCATTTTAGTGAAAGAAAAAATAACTAAACAAATCCACTGTCATGTTTTTGATAAATGATAGAAAGTAATTTAAATTAAAATTAATTTTGTTACAAATGCTCTTGTTTGAATTTTGAGCTGAAGCGATTGTTTAATTTGAAATTTAAATCGAGGGAAGTTATCATTCAAAATTTAAAAGTTCATATCTTCATTAATTTAAAAACTCATGTTTTAAATTTCCAATTTTTTTTTCAATGATCTTTTTCATTTGTTTCATATATTTGCCTAGTTTTAAACCAATATCAAATGACCACGCACCTAAATTGAAACATTTCACACCACACCATTTTTCAAGAATTCATGTGAAATCTCAGTGTAAACTTCCAGCCGTATCTCTAAACAAACTTTGGAAACATTGAATCATTTCTAGATTGACAAGAATTTATCTAGAACGAATGGACAATTTCTGCTATGTCCCATTCCTTACCAGCCACAAATTCCATTGATATTCGCCAGCCTTCATTCTCACATAAACCGCCAGAAAAGGAACACAGAAGCCTTAGTAACCGGATACACTTCAAGATAAAGGAAGATACACAGGAAGTTAGCATCGCGCAAACTCTGCCTCATCGGCTGTCGAGTCGGAAAATATGCGGATCGGAGAACATTGGGGGACCCCTCACCTTCCCATCGAAAGATAAGCGAGCTGATCTTTGAGAAAGATAAAAGAGTTAAAGAAGTTTTAAAAGGAAAAATGGGAGAAGTAAACAAATTCAAATGCAGAGGGGTGATCTCTGCGGCACCAATGTACACCCTACGTTTCACTTTGAGTCAACTTGAAAGCGCTTTTGTCCCTTTTGTTGAAATTTCTAAGAAATATGTTCAAGAATTCCAGAAAATTCTGAGAAATTTTTATCTTTGTAGTAGAGTGAGTAATGCCTTTACTGAAATGGTCAAATTGAAATTCCAATAATAGAATTGCAAGTTCTGAAAATAAAAAAAGATCCACTCAGGTTGATGAAAAAATTCTTATTATTGCATAATTTCCAAACCTCATTATTTTGCTTTAGTAAGATATAATGTCTATTTAAGTTATTTATGAACTCATCTAATTTAGTTACTATAAATTAAAACTAAATCGTTTGAGATTAAGATCTGTCTATATATATTAGATGCAGACAATTTTTAAAATCAATCGCTTTTTCTGAAATGTGTCCAAATTTTATTTCTCATTAATTCACAAAAAATAGTTCTTAAAAAACATCATATTACCGAGTAGACATAACATATTTAATTAACTTCTCAATTAGATACATATAGACAGAATTAATAAAGATATCTATTAACTCCTTGACATGATAGTGATTTAAATACTTATCAACTTTTATATTTCATATAACGTTTTCAAACCTAAATAACTTAATTTATCATCTCATTATTTATTAATAATATTTTTTACTTCGAATATTATATGAATAAACTAATAGTTTAAATGAAAACATTTCAAAATAGTGTTGAAGATGATTAACGGTAGTTAAGTACAGATAAATAAATCTTCAAAAAATGTTTATCGCTTACTCACACAAAAATACTGTCTAATATCTTTAGGAACAAATTGAATATTTGTTGTTTAGGGGTGAAATATTGTCTACCATTGAAGATTGCTAATTATTTAACGTTACATTTTTATGTACATTAAACTATCAGAGAAGTTATGAATATATACATATTTTATTTATTAATATATACATATTTTATTATATATACATATTTTATTTCCCTTTTATTTTTATTTCATTTAAATTATGAAAAATTTATTTACTTATGCAAAAGATGTAAAGTTAAATTTTATTACTAATTATGCAATAAGAAATAAACTATTTCCAAGAAGACTGTCATTATTTTAAAGCATAAGTATTAATGATTCGATTTTCGATTCATATGGGAAACCGTAGCCATTAGCACAAATTCAATTTAAAATATGAAGCGATAATTTTAAGAATGTATCTTTACACTTGGTCATAACTATAAATTTCTAATTTTAATTTAAATTCTAAAAATTACAATTTTTTCAAAAATATAATATTTAAATAAAAATTTGAATTCAATGAAAACTGTCTGAAACAAATTAAGTACTATTTTGTCCGTACATCTTGTATTCTAATCGTTAGAACTTAATATCACTTTTATGAACAAATACAAAATATAAGAAAGTGGTAGAAGTTGTGAGTTTAAGAGTCAATATTCACCAAACACGGAAAGTTAAAAACTGATATTTTTATTATTTTCTGGCCACTTGTTCTTAGTGTTGTGTTTTTAGTATCGAGCAGTGCATTTATATATTAAGACTATGAAAAGTATTGAAAAAATAAAATAAATAAACTCGTTCCTTCTTAATAAGGAACTTGATACAGGAACAAATGGCTTAGGACTATTTTGAGTAGATTTGAAGGAATATATAAACTACTCTCAATAAAGTATTCCAATGCTTTTGATAGAGGATGAAATAATGAAATCAAAAATGAAAAGTTACACAAATTACACACACACGATTGGAAAATCCTTTTCCTTGTCATCTGTTTCTCTAATGAGAAGGAACAAATTATTACTGTCATCTTTTTCTCAATATTCTTAAGCTTTTTTTTTTTTTTTTTGGTAATTTTGCCTGTTTTTGATTTCTATTTTTATTCCTCTTTTCCCCTTTGTTTTTCAAACGATTCATCTTATTCCTACAAAAGATGTCTTTCAAATTTTTTAAGATTTCTTTCTGATTTGGACATTTTTTATATCTTTAATTGTTTTAATTTACTTTTGCCAAAAATTTTCAATAATTTTTTTACTTTTTAGTCATTATTCAATTTATTATATAATCAAATGTACTCATACATATTACACACGTGCATTAAATAAGAATAATGTTGAAACCGGCAACTATGCAAAAAAAAAAGTTATTTATTTATAAAATTCATGCATTAGAGTACAAAAGAGATGTGTGTATGAAACCAGATATACAGAAACCATCGTTATAGGTAATACATGTTATGTCTCCCATACGAGGAAATATAGTCCGCATAAAACTAACGTATGTCGTCGATTTCAGACTCAAGTTGCACTAAGCACAGAAAACTCTATTCAGCAACCAATGCTCTTCGAAGGTCTGATATAGATGTAGAAGGTGGGTGACGAGCTGAGATTTATCGAACAAACATGTCAAACGCATTAGATTAAAATGTAGTGAGAATGTTAGTCATTCTATATGGATGATATCCTCCGATGGAAGACAGTTGTTATCGCTGTTCGGACAGAGAAGACGGACATTATCACCCTCAAATATAAATTTAGTTTCCACGGCACCTCAGAGCAAATATACATGTTGATCCAGCATGATGTCCCAATAAATTTGCCATTCTAATTCGATTCCGATTTGAGCACTAAAAACTGTTCTGGAGCCCAGTATTATACCTTCACAAATGAGCCCATTCCCACCAAAACAACGTTGGCATTCAATGATGTTATTTTGGTATGAAGAATGTATATCATATGAAAAATGGCAGGTACCTAATACTACCGGTCATTCTTCATATGAACATTTAATGTAAATCGGAGAGCAACCTAAGGCTCGATTCGTTGGAAAACATAAGCTCATTGTGAAGGTGTTCATATAGTATGTTCGCAACTCCAAGCTAACCGCTGGCGGCATTGAATTACCGTGAGCTGAAAGCATCTGACGGGCTTAAATTGGCTATATTGCCTCAACGTCTATACACCTTTTGCCTTGAAACTGTCTTTCTAAAGAGTGATGATGCTTGATGCGACATATCCATAGCTGCGTCCACTTATTTTAGCCACTTATTACTGCCTATTATCTATCGTCATTCAGTGTTATCACAGTGGAATGACCTGTATTGTAATGTATACTGATATTTACATTACCTTGGAATCACTGCCACAGCCTAAATATGACACTTTGGACCATTCCGTTTTCTTCGGCAACTGCTATCTGCATACGTCTTCATTTCACGCGACCTATAAATCTACCACGTAATATATCATCTACATGGGTCCTATGCAACTCTAGTACTGAACACCTTATGTGGACTGATTGTGAAAAGTTCATTCTTTGTCACAGGTCTTTAAATACCCCTACTCTTAAGCTCGTGTAAGCTTGAAGTCATCAGGTCCATCCTGTAATTTAATGCTTAACCATTTTTGTAATTTATATACAAGTGGCATTGTTACTTTCGTGTTCAATTTCTGCATATTTCTGAATTATCCTTGATTATGGACATGTGTGTATAAATGTATGATATATTTATACACTGTGTACTATAAGCATTATGTATATTGATATTTACCTTCAAAATAATATCTATACTATCATTTTGTCTTGATTTAATACATATTATTAACAATCCTCAATAGTATAACCATCAATAAAATTCTTTGCAAACCTAAAAAAAATTTAACATTAAATGACCACAAATTTTTTATCATATATTTTTTTAATATAACAGCATAATAATTATACATTTCATTCATAATTTTTATGTTAAGGGAAGTAAGACGTTGTCGACGTCGAGAAATTTGGATATTTTGTGCCTGACGGAAGTGAGTATTAAGACTAGCATATATAATTTAACATTTAAAGTATAGTATTTATGGAAAGTACTAATTATAAGCTTTCTAGAAAAATCAAGTTTAAATATAGAAACAATCATAAATTTAATTTTTATGAATTTTTGAAAATATTACAGTCATTACAGTGTTTTTAAAAGTGGGTTACCTTTAGGTACGCTTAAAATAAATTCTAGCTGCAAATTTTACACAAAATTTGCATACACTTATTAAAAAATGCTTAAAGAATTAAACAAAGTCATTTATTTTGCAATATATGCAGAATAATTTATACAGGAACGAAATATGTTAACTTTTCGAAAATTTTTCACACAAACTTTCTCCATAAAATTTTTTTGGTATAAAGCAAATTATAAACACTTCATTACATGCACATAAGGTTCACACCTAAGCACAAAAACTTTCAGAAGATTTGATGCATTAGTTATTGGTACGAACGTACCTATGCACTGAAAATATGCAATTTGAGAAAATCGCAAAAAACAAAACTGTTTAGAACTTTAACACTAATAACAATATTTACCTCTGGAGTTGAATTATTTTTAAAGTTTTCATCAATTACAAAAGAATTTTCCTGCTTTTGTTTTGAAACAATTTCAGCTTCAGATACACTGCGTTGATCATACTTCGTTGTGTGTTGATTCGGATGTCTCTTCCTTCTGTTGAAAGTTCTCCTTCGAGGCATGATAAACAAACAATTGACACCAATTTAAACTCAAACAGAGTTATAGAATTAGTTATAATAATTAATCAGCAGATTTAAAAATGAAGTAGCATGAATCGAATTAATAATCCCAAGACAAATAACAAAGTAAACACAAACAACGCGCTCAATGTAAACAAATCACTCACACTGCTTGAAAATTTTGAGATCTTAAAATGTTAATGCCAGATTTAGAAAAAAAAATATGGAGGTTATGCAAATAATCATTTAATCAATACTTTTCTGTTGAATTTGTACTACAATGGGTATATTTGAAACCAAAACTTTTCTGCAAGGGGACGTGGCATTGTTTGTGTACATTTTATTTTCGATCATTTAAACCATTAAAAAACGTCAAATATATATATATATATATATATATATATATATATATATATATATATATATATATATATATATATATATATATATATATATATATATATATATATATATATATATATATATATATATATATATATATATATATATATATATATAAGTGTTATACATTTATAGATTTAGAAAAGTATGCTTTATTTAAAATAACTAAAATTGAAAAATCGATTTTTTGAAGGTAAATCGGGTCTTACTTCCCTTAATGAAAATCAAAATGTTAACTTTTTTCAAAAAATGAATTTTTATTTAAATTATAATTTTTTGTAAGTTTTTTTATTTAGTGTCCTTTCAAAAGTATTGAATGTGCTCAAAAATGCATCTGCTATCGTTGGGTAGCGTATCTGCTGATATTTGTCGAATACTCTAATTTATTACTAACCTATACTTTTGATTCTATTTGGAATTCTATTTCATTATTAAACCTTTGTTTTTTTTAATTAATTTCATATGATTTTTAATAAAATATCTAGTTTTCTAAGCGCTCTTCTGCTCTTAGAAAAATAGGTATCCTTTATATTCACTCAAAAGATTCTGCAATAATATTTAATCAATATGTTATATATTTTAAAATCTTTATGCTTTTTCTTGTCATACATTTTAAAATTTATATGAAAATGTCAGAGATTCATTCCACATTTCTAACATCGCATTTTTTAAAGCAAAATATTTGTCTCTAAAAGTTTAAGGAAAATTCTTCTTTAAAAAGTAGCAAAATCAACTTTTTAGAAATAATCTTCGCTATTAAAATTAAATCATTACCTTTAAAAAGAAGTAACTTGTTTCAATGCCAATATTCTCTTTCCCCATTTTATCATCTTCTCACATTTTTGTAATTTGATATGCGATTATTTGTTTGCTTCTGTTATATAATTTGGTTGCAACTTTTTCTAAGAATATTTTTCATAAGTTAAAAATTTTCCAGAGTCACAATAAGTGATTTTATTTATTATTGTATCCTTCTTAAAAGTTTTATTTCTAATTTAAATGATATTGAGATCAAGAAATTATGGAATCGAAAATTTTTTATTAATCAATGAACGGTGAAAAAAAAAGGGCTTCTCTTTAAGACTTCACTACAACAGAATTAATCTATGCAATTAACCCAACCCTCATTCCAACTTATAGACATGTTAATAATCTAATTAACTTTTATTAATTTTAAAAAATTTTCTGTACAGTATACGTCCATTATAGATAAAATTTCTATTTTAGTAATAATTATTTTGCATAAATGAGTTATTTAAGAGGTCAGTTATAACTTTTGCTTAAAACTTTATTTCTGTTTAGCAGAAAATTTGTTTGAATATAATTCCTTATTTTAATAGCAAATTTTTCCTTTGTTTTAAACAAATAAAATAGTTTAGTTTTTCATCTTTTCTTTAAAGAATAATTTGTTCTTCAATAAGCAGATTTTTTTTAATGGGCTTCATAAATTTTTATGAAGATTACGATAATAACTGTCAGTTAATTCATTAACTAAATTCGTTGTTCCCTTATGTTTCAAGCTATTAGAGCCTTAATAGATTAAAATGCAAATTTTAATTCATAAAAGACGTGGATAAGGCTGAAGCTTTAACCTTTTTTATTCTTCTTTTCTTTTTCTTTCTATTTCTCTCTTTTTCTCTGTACTATTTTTGCACTACACTCCACACTAACATGATCCAGTCGAGAATTTTACAGAATCCAGCTGTCTTCCTTTTTGAAAAATAAAGGATCACTTGCAGCTGATATATTTCTTGTTCAAGAATAAAAGAAATCAAAAATAAGAATTATTTCAGTTGTATGTCCTGGTGGAAGATAAAATTCTGTATTTTTCTTCTGGGTACACTTTGAAAATTATACTCGTTTAAAAATGGTTTTTATCTTTATTTACTTACTCGGTTCTGACTTTTCTGTATTTTGTTTTTATGAACTGACGTTAGTTTTTACTAATATGTTTTAAGTATTTGAATTGGTAAGCAGCCATGTTTCTGCTATTTTTTATTACAATCTTTATTAACATACATAAGAAATAAAAGAGTAAAAATGTTGGATTCCATACATCGCAACTAATAAATCAATGATTATGAAGAGTAATATATCCTAAAAGTATATTGCATAGAATTTTAAAATTTGATGCTTAAATAATGGGTTTTTAAATTCTAAAGTTAATATTTTCTTAAATAATCATAAGGAATTTTGGCACAATATTCAAAATTAATATGTTTGCAAAATCTAGCAGACAAATTGTTAATTGGCCTTAATTTCCCTGTTGTACAAAAATGGAAAATGACAATTTGAAAAATTAAACATGTGATTTTCAGAAAATAAATGATTCAGAACAAAAAATTAATAATTCTATCCAAGTACTACAATTCCCTTATTTTATATTAAGTTATTCTAATAGAGAAATAGTTCAACCTCAAAAATTCACTTTTAAGAAATAATAACGTCAAATAACATTTTTTATCGAAACAATTTCATTTTTACAAACTAAAAAAGAATTCAGTTTAAAAAACTTAAAAAATAAAAATTAGTTCATATTTTCATAAAAAGTATTCAATTTCTTATACATATATGTGTGTTAACAATGGAACACCAGGTGACAGCATCCTTAAAGATGTTATTTAGATAGATGATGTTGTTTCAGCAATGATTCTGGTTACAGAACTTCAATTTACAATAGATACAATAGAGATGTGTGGAACCAAACTGAATCTTGTAGAGGAGACTGAAGCAAACATTTTGATGTATTAATATTTAATATCTCAAGGTTGGAGTCGTAGCACTCCTTAATTAACTATAGTTAATTAACTTAATTAACTATAGTAAAGATATAGTTAGCGTTTAGATAGCTCTAAGACCTAAGCGTTATATAAATATTAAAATTTCCTTTTATTGAAATCAAAACTTTAAGTGGATTAATATGTTTTAAATAATATTTAATGATTTTCTTAAAATATTAATTCTGTGTTACATTTAATAAAAAGGTACTGAAAGGTATACATACTAAATATTAAAACAAGTGCTAAAAGAATTTTCCAACTTTAATCGCAGAGGTAAATAATAACATTTGCGATTAAGCACTTAATAAATTATTCAGATAAGATTAATCACCATTATTAAAAAAAATTAATTTTTACTTAAGTAAAATATTAATAAAATTATTGGAGAAAAAAAATAACAAATTCTGTATTGAAACTAAATTTTTAGGAAATTAACTTAAGCTATTTCAAAATTAAAACTTGATAAGAATTTAAATTTTTATAGAGTCCATAATTTTATGAATAAAAAAATTTTGTAACAAAATGACTACTTTAAAATTTTATTTCATAATTTTACCCATTCATTGATTCTCTTATTACATAAAATGATATAAGTTATGTTTGTCAACTAGGTTTAATATTTGTAATCATAAATAACAGTTAAACATCATTCAAAGGAGTATGTCTATTTACCCACATTTATTTATAAAAAATTTACAGTGATAACACATTTTTCTAGTAAATATATAAAACCATGCACATATGTACATACATATAAACCTATAAAAGCATCCTCTAACAATAAAATCACCAAGAAAAAAATTAACCGATGATTTGCAGTTTTGTATGCAACGATATTGTTACAAGACACAGAAATGAAAATGTAGCTATATAAATTAAAAAACAGTAGAAAATCCAGAGAATCAGACGACATTCGTATCTATTCTAAATCTTTGATAAAAAATTTCATCTTGTTGTCAATTATCCAACATGTGTCTCGAACAGGTAAACAGTTTCTAATTTAAACTTTTGCATACATTTAAGTACACGGAACTTGTACTTACAGAAGCCCATTTATGCTTTTCTTTCACACCTGTACGCCATTAACCAATAGTATTGTGGGCAGTAATCTTAGAATTAGGTTATTAAAACCATCGTTTATAATGCCGAGTCCCTCTACCAGCTGCGTTTTGAAGGAAACAGCTGTGGTTCTGGAGACATCCAGAATAAGTTAAAGTCTTTATTCTTACATTCAATGCACACAGCCACATAATATATACTATAGAGGTCTTCTCCATTGTGAGCAGAGTACCTCTGATAATCCTTTCAGTCATATTTATGTATATTGAGACAACATATTATTCTGTTTTTGTACACATTTTACAAAATATTAACATATCATTCATTAAATGCCTCTGCATAGTTGGCAGATAAAAAAAATTTTATAAATTAAATAAAATTTATAATATAATGAAAGATAAACTCAGAAATTGAATCAACATAGATACGTTTGACAAAATTACCTGAGAATTGGTTTCATGTATCTACAGAATTTTATTTCAAAATACAGCAAACCCAACAAAATAAATTAAAATCAATTGATTGAAAGCATCGTTATGAGCAATAAAATAGAATGTGCATTAAAATTTCTTTCAGATTAGATCAGAAAAAATTACTTTGCATAAAAAATAAAAAAAACTGAAAAGTGCTCCAACAAAACACAGAATTCACAACATAACTTATAAAGAACAACAAGCCTTAAGCTAAACTCTTAAGGGAAAATTATTTACCTGTATGAAGTTTTGCACAAATAATATTGATATATTGCAAAAAAATTGTAGGTCATAAAGTCTTCAAGCAAAGGTAATATTAATATTTCTACTCTACTCCAAATAATGTCCCATCTACAAGTGTAATTACTCAAGAATTTCCTACTAACGCTTTTCCGCCAGATACAAACCCAGATATTGTATTTTTTCTCAAAAGTTACAATTAAGGATCCAATTTTATATTTTATTTTAATACAGTTTAACTTAAATAACTTTAAGAACTCTTAATCCTTGAAGGAATCGATTAGTAACTCAAAAGTAAATTAGTCTTTCATGCTTAATCGAAACTCATTTCTTGTTCCTCCAACAAGAGCTTTTCAAGCTTCGATATTTCTTTAAAGCATTTCAAGTGTGTAGCCAAGATAAATTCTTTCTAAAAAATGAAAGGCTTAATTATTTTGCTCTGTCCAATTTACTTCTGACGAACACTGAGGAAAGTTTAAAAAATAAGTAATTAATCGTTTGACATATCTACGTAAACTGAACTTTTTAATAATAATTAATTTGGTTTCGTTCCAATATAGCTATAAAACATTCAGTAAATAAAATTAAGATTATTATATAAACTGTATAAGAATAACATAATCTTTTTCTTACTAAGCATTTCTCAAATTAGATATTCAAGCATTCAACTCTTTTTGATTACCAAGTCTGAAGCAATACGTCATACTCAAATTATCCATTGAATACCATCCAAACTCTACATTTTCCTGAAATACTCAAAATTGCACACTGTTTTAGATAGAGGTAAAGCCACTATCCTACAAAGTGAAGTAGAGAATCTCCAAAGATCAACCCAAAACCCAATCCTCTGGAATGTTTTTTAAAAGAGAATGTATCCCATGACTAATCATCATACAAGGACAATGTTTCCTTCTTCTTCTATACCTTAACACGCTCTCACAGTTCAAAGTCATCCCAGTAAGCAATTTAAGAATTCAATAACAAGACTTCGTATATTTTCTCAAAATTTTGGGAAAAGCTGAATTTCAGTGATCCTTTAGAAATTTCTGATTTGTAATCATTGGCAAACTGGGTAAGAGAATAGAAAAAACAATATGTATACAAAACAATGTAAAAGCATTAAATGGAAATATTCTGAAACATACAAAAATTTTCACATATCTAGGTATTCAAATAGAGAATAAATTATCATTCCTGACCCACATTCAGCATCATAAAAAACAAATTTTCCCCGCTCCTTAAAGGCTGAGAGCAATGATAGGTAAAGACATGGCTTTCGAATTTATATAACAAAATCATTCACATAATCATTTAAGAAAGGACCACTGCTAATTGTCCTTTGTGGACGAAAGTATGCCATCCCAATAAGCAAATGATACAGTACGAAGTCCATTATTACTGCTAAATGTCTTCATTTATCAGTGACAGAAAATTGAACCTGTTTCTATGAAGAGGTACCATTTTGTTACTTTGTGTGATTATGAGAATATCCCTATAAATTTTCTATGTATATTATTTCTTCCATAAAATGTCAAGATTTTACAATTTATATTGATTTTTATTTTTTTTTATCGATAGGGTACACTGAAGTACTAAAAATTACCTTTGGAACAATTTTTCAATATTTTTGTAAATAAAGAATCAATACATTTAAAAAATAGTTTTTTTTTTTTTTTTTCACTTTATTAAATGAAAATTTAAATAAATTTAAGCGCTGAAATAAACTTGACGGAAAAAAATTTTTATTTTTGTAATTGTTAATTAATAATTATTGTAATTATTTTTGTAATTGTTAATTAATAATTAATAATTATTGTATTATTTTGTAATTGTTAATTAATCATAATTGTTTGCTAGAACCAGTCAAATAAAAAAAAGTACGATGAAAGATGTATCCTAGGCTGAACTGAATTTTTAAATACATGATTCTTTATAAATATATTAAACAGTTTTATTCAAAAATAATGAATTAAGTAATTAAATTATAATAATAAATGGGAAAATAAATATACGTAATTCATCAAACATTTCTTATTTGCATCATAAATAAAATCTTATTCAATTATTTGCATTTCTTTGAATGTGTAATATTATTATTTTTATATGACCGTTTCTTTTGATATCACTATCATGTTTTTATTATTATATATTCTTTCATCCTTCATTTGAAATTTAAATTATATCTTGTTGATTTAAAATATAAAACGCTTTTTTAAATAACTTTTGATAAATTTGTATTCGTATTTACTTGATGTGAAATCACTCATTAAAGAAATATTTTAATGATTTCAAAGTATTTGTGGTAATTTCTTTTTTCACGTGGTAAAAATTAATTTATACAATTCATTAACTTTAGTGCGATTTTACTCCATTACATTAATATTACGAAAGGATTTAACAGGCTCTAAAATAAAAAAAAGATATATTCATTGTAAATACCGTTGTTTATTCTACATTTGAATAATTGATTATTCAATTAGAATTCCAAGCTTGTACTTATATTCATTTATAATCACATATTTATGATAACTTTACTATTGCATGAAAACACTCAGAAATGTAAAGAAATTATTTATGAATTTCGGGAAAGGCTATGTTAATACCATCATAAATTATTAACATATCAACAATTTTGGCAACTTAAACTCCCTTTTTATTAGAATTCACTTTCATATTCATTCAAGATAGAAAAAAATTGTCTTCTCATACAAAAGTAACTTTTAAACTACTTCTCTTTAATATTTTAGTTGGAAATGATTACTTAATCTTTGTTTACATATTGTATGTATAAGACTTCTATTGATATATTATGATTTCAGTGACATATTAGAATCTCAGGGAATATTTTTGTTAACATTGTTTAATATTGAGAATATATAAAAATACATTAGCGTATTTTGATTTGAAATTACTCTACGCATCCTACAAATGACGATTTTGCTTATAAAGATGAACACACGCATAGAATAAGTTTTAAAGTAGCCTTTAATTTAACTGTCCACTGGTCTTAATAATTCAGAAAGAATATATAAGAAACCTTTTAATTTTCAAATGATTAGTTATTTGATCAAGATAATTTGTGAATTGTATTTCACAAATATATCATTCAATATACATAAATTCTTTTAAATAAGACGATATTTACTTATAAAAAACTAAACATTTGTAGTCTGGTATAAAAGTACATAGAAATCAAACCATAGTGAACAAGATTCTGTATGAAAACTTTAGAATTATGAATGAATTTTAATTTAATTGCAAAAATCTTTCATTGTGATATAATTATTGATATATTTTTAATAAGACTGAGTGAACTTGTAGATATTGCTATAATCCATGAAAATGCGATTTAAAGAACAGATGAATATAAGTTTCATATATAAAAATAAATTTTAAGTTTCGTTTCCGGAGTTCGTGTATTAATCATTAAACATGCTTCCGAAATTTCAGTAACAACCAGCATAAAGAGTTAACTTCGAGGGCTGGAATGATAATTTGATATCAGTAATCTAGAATTATTGAAAGATAGGATATTTATTTCTGAATAAGTACTTTTTTTCTATATTACGCATTCACAGACAAAAAATTTCATTGATCTCGGGTTTTGAAAACAGCACTTTTAGAATTTCATTTAACAAAGCTTACTTATATATCTATCAAACAAAGTGCGTCTCAAAGGGTTCAATTAATGGACGTATAAAATGAAACTTTAAAACAAAATAACTTTAATCACTCTCAAAGTAACATTTGTTTCCACAATAAACTTATGACACAGTTGATAAAACTTCTTGAGTCAGCGAAGGCCTGTTTTGGCCTCGATCGAAACACAGATATCACGTGTCTGATAAACGTGTACCATTATGACTCCCTTGATGTGATAGAACAGAAACAATTCTGCAGGGTCTAGAGTGGATATATTTACACAGTATTCGGCCAAGATATTGCGTACATGGATCATAGCATATGGGAGTTCGTTGTCCTGCAACTGATTCCACTTGCCACTCATGCACATCTGTGGGAGAATGGATCGGATGCTCAACGCTAAACATTTTAAAATAATTTCGTTGAATTAGGCATTGACAGTTTGCCCTTTTGGTAAATAGCATTAATGGATAATGCCGTTATTGTTGAAAAATGCAAATAGAGGTGTCTTGATTCTAGACTTCTGTAGGTGATTCTTTTTATAGAACGGGGTAGCGGTGATCTCTATACCATTCTTTGCCGTTTCGACTTCTGATTTTATCACTTACACCAACTCCCATGTCTTGTGATGATTTGAATTAATGTTGAATCACGATCACAATTATCAAGGAAATCTTAAAAATTGGGCATTTGTTTTCTTCTGTTCTTTAGACAATGAGTGGGGCGCAAAACAAGAAAACATTGCGCAGTTATAGAAAACGTTGAATGCTGGTGCTAATATTCCCCTTGTTTATTCAAAATTCCTTTGATATTTACTGCTGCTTATTGCTTAGAAACATCTGACGTATCCGCTCAATGATGTTGGTTAATTGAAGGTCAACCTTGTACTTGGCAAAGTCATCTCACGATTTTTTTCCCTTCCGAAAATGTGTAAACCAAATTTCACTCTTTAAGTTCAGATGTATGGAACAGAAGTAATGAGTATTTTCCCTTAATTCCGTCTGTTTTATACACGTGGACAATTACCACATCCAATATTGTGATGTATTTTTCCAATTTGAAGCAAAATATAATATGAATCCATTGCATCAGTTCTGTATAACGTATTCTAAACACAGAAATCGTTCAATTGCCTTTAACAATTAATTCTGGCATTGATTTTAATGTTTCTGAATAAGTGACGTATCTTTCTTTAGCTGCGCATGCGCACATATACATTTTTTTTAAATATCATAAATTAGGAGATAACAATTTATTTACCAAACTTTTTAGACGCACTTTGTATAAAATCAAAAATATATAATTTATTGTCATAAAATTTTATTTATTCTGTTTTTAAAAGCGTGTTGTAACGTCATTTTTTTTTAATATAAAATGTATACAATTATATTTGATAAGAAAAAGATCTTCAACATTAGCACTGAGTGTTTCATCCGTGTTAAAAGAATCCACAGAGGAACATTAATTATAAAAAGTAATACATTCATAATATATATATAGATAGATATAAATGTAAAAATGAATTATTAATTTAAATTATTATTAACTAATTTAAAACTTAATAAAAAATTTGGCTTTATAAATTAAGCAGCATTCTGCTTTTATATGGTTTTGGAATTAAAAACTGACTATAGATAAAATTCTAGAACTCTCTCTAAGCGCATTCATATAAAATCTTTTACATTCTTCATACTATTTAATTGATGAAATGGAAATTTTAAAATGAACACTCATCTCGTAATATTCATACAATTTATCACTTGTGGTCATTCATTAAACATAACCATTCAACATATTAATATTTAACCAATGATAAGCATTAAGATTGAGTAAAAAGGAGAGATTTTATACCTAATTATCGCAAAAGTTTAAGGTAAAGGAATGCCAAGGAAAATTATTGCAAATTACAGAAAATTTAATCATGTTTAAAATTTATTAACTTAGATAAATACTAATTTTAAAATAAAACAAACATTTTCAGTGAGATTTTAAATTACTTATTGAGAAGCTAAATAAGAACAAATCATGATCCTCTCGTTTGAAATTGCTAAATTTGACGAGTTCAAATTGCTGTATTTGATTGTAATTTTGTGATACTTACTACATTAACTTATATATATCAAAGCATTTATCATTTCAGCATACCTCTCATAATAAAATACATTTCATGATTCAAATTTGTATGTTACTAAATATTTCTAATTTTGTTTCATTTGACTTTATAAGTGATTTGAAGGGCAATGAAGGATTTTTAGGAATGAGAAAATGCGCACACTTAATTCGTTATACATTAAAACGAAGGCAAACTTTAAATTAAAAACCGGTCTTTTGGGTCAATATTTATATACTCTATCAGAGGGTACTTTACTTCTTTTCACAGAACTTACATGTAACTACTTCAGCCTTCATTTCTAATTCCAATTTTTTTCTTTTCTCCAAATTTTCTTTTTCACTACACGTGTTTCGTAATAAAAACTGGAATCTGAAATTTGTATACTCAAGAATTCCTTCAAGACATTCTGCGATCGTAAAGTTAATCTTAATAAGAAAGTCCTTGACATTTTGGAGCACTGTATGTCAACTCACGAAGTGTGCCTTCTTAGCATTTCCTGGATGTGCTTGTATTCTGAGACGGATACGCGAAACATATAAGAAAACGTGCGCTGGGAATTTCGCAAATTAGGGAAGTGAAAGAGATAAATTTCTCACTAAAATGCCAGACTGTATGACTTTCGTTGTCTGCTGACATCAGAGAAAAATCAAGAGCTTCTTATATTAATGTATTTCATGTCTAATTAGGGCTATGATTCAGTGATCCGATTTTTCATTCATAACTCAGAGTTGTGAAACAAGTTGTAATTCAACGAACCATTTTATTGATTTGCAGCTTTCCAAGACTCAAAGGAAATTTCTAATTTCTTTTGATTAAATGATGGGCATAAAATGTGATTCATCATTTCATTAAAAAGCTGAGAAAATTCACATTTAGTATTTTTCATGATATAGATTCAAAATTATTTAAGCAACCTCTTTCCACTTGAATAACTAATTTCACAGTCTTACGACTTTCACGCAGACATTTTGTTATTGTTTGAAAGTAATTTGTTAATTGTGCTAAACACAACTACATAAAAGTAACAATGTTTTATAACAACTCAGATAGAGTATGGTGTTAATAATGCAACGATCAAATTATAATATTCAGTTGTAAGATTACCAAGACAAAAGATTACAAAAGTTCAAATGACATTATTTCACTCCATAATTCCAAGGGAAAAGTTTGTTCATGAAGAGATTCTTCTGCACTCCATTTGCCTTCATTATATTTCATTTTAACATCGTGCAACACCAATTTAACTTCACATTCAAATACTTTTTATCTCCTCTTTTACACTTTATACTTAATATCATAATATAAATGAATTTATTGAAGATTAAGTATTTACCCAAATTAGCCTTGCTCATGTAATTTCAAGACATTGAAAAAGACATTGTCTTAGAATTGTGAGGAAATTATTTCAAAATATAATGAAAAAATAGAACACCTTCATTTCTTTAAAAGGTATTCTTTTTTGTCTATAATTTAACTTATATATATATATATAACACTATAAGAGTAATATCATAAAATTATATTTATATAGAAATATTTTATCAGTTACAAATTTGAAATCCCGATTGCAGCATATTGAGTTTGATTTTACCATTAGTACTAATTATTATTTTTATAAAATAAAAATGAATTTCAGGTTCAATGACTAATAAAATACTCCTTAGAATGGCAAAAAATTTGAGGATAAAACTTAGTTTTCTATTAACCTTGGTATTCTCAGTGCTTTAACTAACATGGTTTTATATTTACGATTTTGTTATTCACATTTTGGAGTTTCTTCTTGGAGTGAAAAATAGCAACAAAAAATCAAGGTATACCCGTAAGTAAACTTTTACCGAATTTTCTTTTCAAAACAAATTAAAGAATACAATTTAATTGTAAATTTTTTACGCAAATATCATTTAGATATATGAATAAATATCAAAAAAAATCTTATATTTTAGATAAAAGAGCATTTTTTCATTTAAGAATAAAACAGAGGATAATTTAAATATTCAATTGATTTTATTTTTCCTTCATTGAGTCTATTAATAAAAACCTATAAAAATGATTAATTCATGCACTTTTTCTGTCTTTTATCCGTGATACGAAGGTAAGAAATCCAAATCAAAACCACTTCGATTGTTGTTAATATAAAGCTTAGATATATTTAGTCCCTAAAATTTAAGCATTATTTTATGCAATATCCAAATACTATAGGGAACTCAATTTTCCAGAACACAAATTTCAGGAAATTGCGTGTTGTTTCCAAGGATTGTTAACTTAATTTAATGCTCATTAGCTCTTTCTTTTAATATAATTTTGTCTGAAATATTTATCATTAAGTATTATTAAATATTTATCATCATTACATTATCTTAATAATTTTTTTGGGAAGCAAAACAATTTTAATGAGACTTCTGCTTACGTGAATATAGATATAGAAATTTCTAAAGTAAAATTTAATTTTTAAAGCTATAATGTGTTAAGAGTAAAGTTACCATACAAATTTCAATGACTAAATTTTGTGCAGTCGTTAATATTTTACCATATTGTTTTGAAACAAAAGAATAAATTAATATTTTTTCTGAATGTTTACCAAGATATTTGAATACAAACATGAAACATAAAAAAAATTTCAAGGAAAAATTTTTCTGAAGGAAATAGAAGAGGATGAGCGACCGAAGGTGTAAGGGTGCTTGAACTCTAATACACACACCTACAATGTTCATTATTCAATTTATTGTATGTTAGTTGAGAAACGTTTGGAATGCGAAGGCTCTTACTAAGAGCAGACGTTGGAACTGGCCACCACTTAATTCAGTCTTTCTTTCTTTATTAATTTCTCTTGTGTGTGTGTGTGTGTGTGTGTGTGTGTGTGTGTGTGTGTGTGTGTGTGTGTGTGTGTGTGTGTGTGTGTGTGTGTGTGTGTGTGTGTGTGTGTGTGTGTGTGTGTGTGTGTGTGTGTGTGTGTGTGTGTGTGTGTGTGTGTGTGTGTGTGTGTGTGTGTGTGTGTGTGTGTGTGTGTGTGTGTGTGTGTGTGTGTGTGTGTGTGTGTGTGTGTGTGTGTGTGTGTGTGTGTGTGTGTGTGTGTGTGTGTGTGTGTGTGTGTGTGTGTGTGTGTGTGTGTGTGTGTGTGTGTGTGTGTGTGTGTGTGTGTGTGTGTGTGTGTGTGTGTGTGTGTGTGTGTGTGTGTGTGTGTGTGTGTGTGTGTGTGTGTGTGTGTGTGTGTGTGTGTGTGTGTGTGTGTGTGTGTGTGTGTGTGTGTGTGTGTGTGTGTGTGTGTGTGTGTGTGTGTGTGTGTGTGTGTGTGTGTGTGTGTGTGTGTGTGTGTGTGTGTGTGTGTGTGTGTGTGTGTGTGTGTGTGTGTGTGTGTGTGTGTGTGTGTGTGTGTGTGTGTGTGTGTGTGTGTGTGTGTGTGTGTGTGTGTGTGTGTGTGTGTGTGTGTGTGTGTGTGTGTGTGTGTGTGTGTGTGTGTGTGTGTGTGTGTGTGTGTGTGTGTGTGTGTGTGTGTGTGTGTGTGTGTGTGTGTGTGTGTGTGTGTGTGTGTGTGTGTGTGTGTGTGTGTGTGTGTGTGTGTGTGTGTGTGTGTGTGTGTGTGTGTGTGTGTGTGTGTGTGTGTGTGTGTGTGTGTGTGTGTGTGTGTGTGTGTGTGTGTGTGTGTGTGTGTGTGTGTGTGATGTACAGTTCTTAGGCACTTATATAGTGTTTCAGAAAACAATATTACCACCATTTAATATAAAACGAACAATTCATGTATAACCAGTTTTGTAAAATCGTAAGTGATTCGAAACAAAAATCTGTTTCTTAGGTATCGTAAACTGGTGTAAAAAAATATGATTTGGGTATCTTAATAAAACACCTAGAGTCAAAATTTAAAGATAATACCAATTAACAAAAAACAGTTACCAAGGATCTCGAAATCAGAATAAGCTCAATGGCTGACAAAACTTCGATAAAAGAAAGAGGACATGATTAATATTTTCTCTTTAAGTATACTATACAAGTTCTACTCAAAACAATACATACCAAACACTACACATCATAACTAAAATGCTTTTTATCTGAAAAATATTACGATTAATCATTTAACACACACATTGTTTACCAGACACTAAAAATAGTCTTGAGTTCATTAAAATCTACTTTAATACATGTCATCGTTATGTGATGGCCATTCCCAAAATAAAATCAGTCATACATCGCTCTAAATTTATATAAAAAAGAACTTCGTCTACTAAGTAAAATTGAATGATATTATTACATTTTATAAGTCATATTTGAATTTAGTTGTCCATTATAATCAAAATTGTTTTTTAAATTTGGTAAGATATAATATGAATTTTTATTGCTTTTTTAAAAATAAATTCACATAATGTACTTTAATTCATTGTCTACGTAGTTGTTAAAAATTTCACTATACACATATAATAAATCAAAAATTATTGGTGCATTAAGCCTAATCCCGTTAATTCTAAGGCATTTTTTTAAATTTTAGGTAGTTAAAAATTTTAATAAGAAGCGAGATTATTTGCTATTGTGTTAAAATATATGTGAGATAACATCGGTGTAAGCAAGTACTCTTGATGTTTTGAAATGTGGATTTTTTTACTTGTATTGCATTTGTAGAAATACCAATTTGAAACAATATAACAAAGCCATTCATCTTAAAACTCTTTTTATGCCAACCATTCCTCTCAAACTACATTTAAACATTGCATTTGATTTCTAAATTAATATCCCCCCCAAGCTAACCTAACATATTTTTATAGGATTAATTTATTAGCACATCACATCTTCTTAAAGTTTACATTAATATCGTTTTTTTCTTGGAAAAACAATTTCTCTACAATCTATCTAATAAAACTCCTCCAAAAAGAGTGTAGATGATTCTTTGAACAACTGGCAGGCTAGACCTAAAATGAGCAAATGTAACTACGGAATATTGCATCTGTTGTCAATGATCCATATTGCCAATTCTGAAATGCATTAATGTACAAATTTTGATTGCAACAATGGAATACTTGATTCCTGATATCCCTATATTTTATTAGCTTCTTTCCCTCACTTGACAGGCATTTTTTAAGACCTTAATTGTGACAAAAACTATTATTGCCTGCTGTATGTACGTACATTTCTTTTGGTCATATTAGGAACGAAGTTTTATTATGAATTTTTCATAGAATTTCATTCGCATCATTCTTTACTGTTCATGATATTTTTAGCAAAATATACAGTCAATTATGCTTGAGATTTATAAATTAAAAGTGTATTAACAAATGTACGTGGGTAACTCTGAAAATTTTGAGATACAACTAGATTTTTAAAGTTCTACTTAAAAAATTTAAGGTGTGCTCAAAGTAGTCTCCTTCAGCATCAATGTACTTTTGTAGACGAATTTTCCACAGATTAAATGCCTCAAGCCATTCATTTCTTGGAAGAGATGAAAAAAAATGCATTTATAGCCACATCAATCTCTTCTTCTGAATAAAAATGACGTCCACGTAAATTCTTTTTTAGATTAATGAAGAACCAAAAGTCACACATAGCTAGATCAGATGAATACGACGGATGTTTGATCACTTTAATTTGTTTTTGTTTAAGAAACTCAACTGTTAACCCGCTGTATGTGAAGATGCATTGCCATTGTGAAGCATTAGTCCCCTAACATTCAGTTCTTGTAGAATTTCTGGAAGACATTTAATGATATACCAGTTTGCTGTTATTGTCTTCTGTCCTTCCAACTTGATGCCTTTGACCAATCCCATACTTCTGAAGGAAACGGCATTTATCACTTTTTTCAGTGCGCGTTGTTTTTTCACAATTGTCGGCGTGGGATCATCTTCAAAGACCCAGACTTTGCTTCCTTGCCGTGTTGGAACGTCGAAAAACGGTATGTACGTTTCATCACCTGTTACAATTTTAGAAATGATGCGGTGACCACCATCATTTAGGAATTTAAGAGTTTCTTTACTGATTCTGACACGCTCATGGCATACGCATGATTTTGTGTATGACTGCGGATCCAATTTTAAGTTCCTTCTGTATCGTTTGATAGGTACCGCGATTATCATCCTTTAACATTTTTCGTATGGCAGACACATTATCCGGGATTACTGCCGACGGCGGCCTTCCTGTGTGTTCTTCATTCTGAAGAAAATTGCGACCTCTTCTAAATTCTCTAAGCCATTTGAATACAGTAGCACGATCTGGAGATTCATCACCAAATGCTAACTGCAACCGTTGAACGCATTCTTCTTGATTTAATCCTGCTTTAAAATCGTAGAAAATCATAGCGCGAAAATGTTCTCGCGTGGACTCCATTTTCTCTTCTGTTTAAAATTTATTCTGCGCTAAACAAGTTGAAGTAAGTCAGTAAAAAATCCTCTTCTGTGTTAAAATACTTTGTATTTTAAAATTAAACCGTTATTTTTATTTTGTAAATTCTCGTCTGCGCGTATCTCAAAAATTTCAGAGTAACCCTCGTATGTACATAAATATACAGAGAGAAACTTTATATTCTTCTCAAACAACTAGATGATTTGCATTTTGTTTGATTTTATATTGACTTATTAAAGAGATGTTTTGCATTCATTCATTTTTTTCCATGTTGCTCCATCTTTCAGAAACTCATGGCACAAAAAGTAATTTTTATTAAATATAATCAAGAGATATTGCATTGAATTTTCTTCTTTAACTTAACAAAAATCAACGACAGCTTAAGATAAAGATGAATGAGGATGACTTATTATTGCTTAATATGCCTTTATTATTACTTCAAAGAAATCTAATATAATATAATTTTATAAACCTATTTTTTATAAATTCATGGTTTGAAATCTACTATTTATTGATTCTTTTGATTACTGACAATAATTCAAAGTATCGAATTGATATATTTCTGGTTTTTAGCAATTACAATTAGCAATCCCAATCTCTTTTAAAAAAATTTTCTTCTTTAGGAAAATAAAGTTAAATATTTCAAAAAATAAATAAATTTAATTGAATCAATGGCATACTATAAATAATGATGTTTATAGTATGCCATTGATTGAGTTATCCAAGAAAATTAAAATCAATAGTGTGTCATAAAAAAAGAGCAGATCTATATGATAGTTTTTAACAATTTGAGAAGCAGAATCAGATCCAATAATTTTACTTACATTTTTTTTCTCCAATGAACGAAGACTTGTTAGTAATAAAAACTTCATTTGTATGTGTGATCAAATTTTGAAGGAAATTGTATCATTGAAAATAAATAAAATCTGAATTATTATACACATATTTCTAGTCAATTAAAATTAAATGAATTTAGATATCTTCAATATGAACATTAATAAAACAACAGTTAAAAGTTATGATTTTTATATAAATACTGCACTTGTAAAATTCTGTAGAAACTTTACAAAGGTAATACACAACATTATTTGCAATATTTAATGTTGAGTTGTATTGAGTTGAGAGATATTGTAACTCATTCTCACACACACAGTGTGCGTAAAGCTTGATTATTGAGCTGCGAATGATACAAACTTGTTTTTCATTTAATTTTATTATAAATATGCGTTTTTTGTTAATGTTAACATTTTACATGATATGTAAAGTGTTCATTATAGCTTATTAATAATGACAATGAATAAATTAAAGGGAAAATGCTTTCTAAATAAATATATTTGTTAACCTTTCATTACATTTTCATAACTATTAAATTTTTAGTAAAATTTGGATTATCACTTTGATTTCAAGCTTTCATAAGGCATCTAAATCAGTAATTTAAATTCTGTTCTTTAAAACTACAAGCATCCATACTTAAAGTAAGTATCAAATTCGTGAATTGTTAAGCTAGAGAAAAATGAGTATTTAACTGCCAGATTAGTAACTAAATGATTATTAAAAAATGCTTACAGATATAAAATAGCAATAGTGACAAATATTGAAGCAGAAAAATATCTGTTACTTTGTTACTGCCTACAATATCCGTTATTGGCTACAATATCTGTTACTAGCTACAATATCATATCACTTTGACAAATTTTTACGAAATTCAGAAAAATAGTGGAAATAAATTACACAGTTTATTGAATAATGTTGAAACATTTGTTTAACATGAATACAAGAGGTACTTAGAACTTGTATTCATTATTACAGCGATTATTTTTCTCAAAGGAGCTACTCAAATTTCAAGAATGTATAGAATTCCTAAATATTTCTTCTTAACTAGTTGACACCCAGATGTGAATCAGGTAATTCGTACAGCAATTTATCATAAAATTAGATACACACCCTGTATGCATAATTTATATTTTTTATGAATAGAGAAAATACTTTAGTTAACGCTGTAGAAGTCATCTAAGGGTTAGTAACTTCTAACTGTAATAAAATGTCTCGAATAAATTATCTTTTAAAAAATGCATGTGAATGTAATTGACATTCTTTCATTTCTTAGATAAAGATTTTTATTGTAAGAGAAAACTTTTCTCTTTGCAAAAGTGATTCAAAATATTTATTATAAATTTGATTTTTAATGTGAATTTAATTAAATATTTATTCTTCAAATATCATCTGTGAATGTAAATCTATCTTCGGGCAGTTATTCGAATTAATTGCAAAAGTCAAAGTGATAAATGGTAATGATGGTAGTTTATAAATATAAGCATATAGGACTGAACTTTTTTTTTTAGTTGTATGAATTAGAAAGGTAACTTTCTATAACCAGTGAGGTTATAACTTTCTTTATAAAATTTAAAAAGTAATTAAAATCATCCATTCACAAATATTTAACAAAATTCAATCAAATAGAAATTTAAAAATAAATAGGAATTCTGAAAGATTTTCATAAAACATATTTTATATAAACGATTCAAATATATTTATTATCTGAAAAAAAAATAGATTTTATAAAGATAAACATAAAAGAGCTGGAAAAATAAAGTATAAGAAATATTTCCTGATTTATATACTTTTCTTCGAATTCTTTATATTATTTAAAAGCTAAATGTAATCTTAAATGAAAAGGTGATTGATTTCACAAAAAATTACCAACAAGCGGTTGCGAGGTGCTTAAACTTTGCTTTAAAGATAATCAGCAGAAATTTCATAAGAAAAAAATCGAAATAATGTTGAAATCAATTTCAGTCAATCAGCATTAGTTTATAAATTAAGACACATCATGAAGAAAAATTTCTTTATTTATGTTTTGTAAAATGTAGCTTATGAAAAATAAATCTTTAATTAAAAATGAGTAACTTACAATTTAAAAAAATGACTTCCTAATAACAGTGCATGTGTACATCTTTGAGAAATCTAACATAAGTATTTTTTATGGTAAAAAAATCGGAAAATTTTATTTCCATGTAATGGATGCTAGTCAGAATTTTTGACAGAAATTATAATCATCAATAGATAATATATTTCTTTGATAAATATTTATTTTTAGTATTTATTTATTTTAAAAAGTAACATATTGAGAAAATTAAAAACAGGACATTGGCAAGGATATAGAACACTGCCAATAACTTGTAAAGAGCTTTGGTGGAAATCTCAACCTCCAACATTTTAAAAAATTTCCTCTTTTTCATAACGGTTATACATGGATATTTATTACGTTATTTAAAGATTTATAAAAAAAAACTAATGCAATTACTTCCTTATTTTCTTCGCTTTAAATAATCAATATGGAATTTATAATACATTAAAATAGAAATAGTCATATAAATGTTTATGAAAATATTTTCTTTTTCTTTTTGCTTCTTTTTTGTGTTTGGCTTGTCTTTCTGCATTCGTGTTTAACAGTAATAGATGTTTAACAAATAAAATATGATTTTATTTTTAATAATCATTGAAACAAAAGCCAATTTAAAAAATATCATTCGTAAGTATTGTAATTAAATTTATGATACTAAATGTGTGGAAAATCTTAAGGTGTATAATTGCTTCTAGAAACTTAATCAATAAACTAATTTTTTAACTTTTCTGAACGATATTGTTGGGAATATGGAAGAATGAAATTCATTCAATATGTCAGTTACAATATTATTATACATCTGAGATATTATAATTCTAAAATTCCAATGCTTGTTATGTTGTTATAATGGTTTCAATATATATTTAGAATTATATTGAAACTATTATTAAAATATATTGTAAAAATAGTTTCAATATATATAAGGATAAACCTGCATATTATTTTATATTATTTTATTTTTGTTACACAAATATTTTATGCAACTATTGGAGCGAATGAGAAATCACATTGTGTTGTGTGTGTGAGTGTATATATATATATATATATATATATATATATATATATATATATATATATATATATACTATATATATATATATATATATATATATATATATATATATATATATATATATATATATATATATATATATATATATATATATATATATATATATATATGCATTCTGCATAAGTAGCTCAATTACCGCAGAGTCTCAAGTATTCGTCATTCCTTGTCTACAATAGTTTCTAAGAAAACGTAAGTGTCTGTCGCTTAGAAACGAGTACACACATTACGAGTTAGAGCATTCCAAATATTTTAGAGGGAATGCAGTGAAAATAATACGATGGGCAATCAATATAATTAAATCATCATTCTTCATGTACTCGTCCATTATGACAGCTATATGATATACATTATTGTTCATTAAAACGGAAGTAAAACCAGCTGCCTTAGAGGAACATTTCACAATGTGTTTAAAACATTATCTTGATACAATATAATGTCAAATAATACCATATTCAGATTTTCAAGTCAATCTCATATCTCTGTGTGAGTATGAGAATTCTATCTTTGACTGCATATTGTTCTTGTGTAGACACAGTGTGTTTTGTATTACCCAGTCTGGTAGTCTAGTTCCAAAGCAAATATCTACCTTTGACACAAATTTGTCCTAATCATACACAGTCCAATTAAATTTTTGATGATAGTTTAACGACATATTTACATTATTTAGAAGTTCTTCATATTATTTTATTTTATTTTAGTGCAGTTTTTTATAAAGAATTATACCACAAAATATTAATTTATATTGCATTATGCTAAAAATAATTCAATATAAACCAACTTTAAATTACTGTATAAAGCCAACTTTAAATTACTATATATAAAACCAACTTTAAATTACTTTAACAGCTTTAAATAACCATCAAGGCATATCTCTTTGCAATTGTTGACAGTTTCTTTTCCTTCCCAGATGCTCAATTTTTTTATATACACTTAGATTTTACCGATCAATTTTCCTCTCCTAATGATTTTAAGTATTGCATGATAATTTATGACCAATTCATCTGATTTGTTAAAGTAATTCCACCAGCAGAAATCACAGCTGGAGCAACCTGCTATCTTGATGCCACTACTGGATTGCTTGCTGCAGTTAAATAAGTTAAGTGCAGTAACAATCACTTTCATTGCGGTGGAATAATTTTGAATCGTATTTATATTTAGAAGTTCAGCAAAAGTTTTTGGTACAAACCATATTCCTTAAATTTCTTACCACCCACAATCAAATGGATTGGTGGAATGTTTCGATAGATATATTAAAAACCTTATAACTCTTAGTCAATTTAAATTTACTCTGAAATACTTGCCATAATTTTACTTGGAATTTGATCTGCTATTAACCCTGCATATATGCAACATGTGTACAATTAATGATCGGAATAACTTTAAATTTTCCTTTTTATATTTAAATTCCAAATAATTTATTTAAACCAACAGAAACTATAGTTTTTAAACATCAATAAGTCATGCAACACTCCTTAATCCTACTTCAACCTCAAGAGATTTTATTAAGTTGTATATATTAATTCAATGTTACTAACATGTTCCTATGCATTTTTACTTGTTGACAATATTAAAATTCTTCTTTCATCTCCTTACTCTGTCTGGTCTATTACTTGTTCCTTCCAGAAAAGTTGAAAGCATAGTAATTAAAATTATTACAAAAATCAAATTCAATATCTGTCGGCAACTTAAAATTCGTATAATTTTAAGTTGCCTATAGTAATCTGTATAATTCTCCTCTCTCATAGAAGTTTTGGTCCCCATTAGTGAAATTTAGTGCATAATATCAGGTGTGAATTGTTTTTCATCTTCAGTCACCATTCTTTTAATATATGAATAACTTTTTTTTTTCCATTTAGCTTCGGCTTTGCAGAATCAAGCTTTATTTGATTTCAGCCTTGTTCACATGGTTTAAAACGTTTTATAATCCATTTTTAGCTTCTAAATGATACTATGACTGTTAACATACCTGTCAGCATCGATCATTTCTACAGTTTTATCGACATTTTCACAATTACGGTATAACCTGTGTGAAGTGCATTTTTAACTTTAAATATATATACGCCTAGTTGATGAAGAAAAAACGTTATGTAATTGGCTGTTATACTATCGAGACCATAAACAATATTCAAAATTCCATCCCTTTGACTTGCATCCTCGCCTTTATCAGAGGAAAACTGTAAAATGTAACGCATTTTCTTTTCATTAACTATCCATTTTTAACACTTTTTAACTTATAATTGAATGATTAAAGCAAAAAATAATGAAATAATTCTTTGAGTGCAAAATGTGTCATTTTTCCATCAATCATAAATCTGAAATTATTTGATGAATACTTTCCACGATATCAATGCCTATAACAATTTACTAAAAAAAATAAAATGGATTTATTTTTTCGCAATCTGATACGTGACTTAAAACTTATTTTTCTTAATTTCCTATATGATTTTGTAATTTCGCATTCAAATTATTCACTGAGAAATACTCCAATTGCGACATCTGTATTCTATATTTTTAGAAGGGCATTGCTTATTTTATTTGTATAAGCAAAATACTTCAATTTTCGCATTACATACTGTTATTTACGTAAACGTTGGTATATAATCCGACAAACGGATTCTCTAAGTTGAGATTTTTGTAAAATTTTCTTAACATGTTTATATTATTTTATTAATGTTGATTTTTATGATTCTATAGATTTGATAAAGCATCTAATTCTGTAATTTCATACATCATGACAGTATTTTACTTATGTGATGTATACTGGAACATAAAATCAAAATACATGAGACTAACCTCCATTATTCTTTAATCTTCTGAGCAAAATACGAATACGAATAAGTTATTACAACATACGTAAATGCCACATATGTGTAAGTCTCTCTTTGATCTAATTTTCTATAACACCAGTATATCGATTTTTCCCAGTAATCGTTATCTTTGGGTATCGAAGTATAAGTCTTTTAATAACTGTCTGTACTTGTTTCAACAATCGTAAAATGAAGGAAAGAGTAAATCTGAGGGATCGAACAACTGAGATAGATTAATGCATTTTACAGCAAGTCAATGCTCAAAATTTTCACTTTATTTTTCCAGTAATAATAGAAACACATGTGCGTAAATTTAAATAAAAAAAAACATTTGAAAGTTTTACACATATTTTTTTCTGCAAAAACTAGAAGCTTCCTGGATTTTGTACAGTGATGGCTTTTTGTATGACTGAACTTTTTGTATATTTTCAAACAGAAAATTAAGATTGATAGTTACACGACATACTTGTATACTTCTACCACTGTGATGAAGTGATTGCTAATTTTGTAAGTCAAATTGGCTTCTAGAAATTAAGCAATTTCTTTTTCATTCTTAACTTTTTAGAACTGAATGCATTCATCCGGTTGTGTTCTAAGCACATTCCAGATTGGAAAAATTAATTTAATATGTTTGTCATTCTAATGTCGTTATTTTTATCCGAGACTAATGCAACCGGCAACCAAAATTAATAAATGATTCCACGCAATTACAAATATTCACAATCGAGAAATCAAATCAAGAAGTAGTAAAAATGAAATTTAGATAGTGTATAATTCCTTATAGTTATCAACTATACTCAGCGTTGCTGTAACTTTTGCTATTTATTCATTAGATACTAATTTTTTTTCTCATTTTATTATTTATTTAAATCATTTTTTCATACAAATGTTATAACAATCAACAACAGAATAATTTTTTCTTCAAAATGTTGATTTTTTTTTCTTTTTGAGCCAAAGTAATCATTTATACACGAACACAAAATACGTTTGAAATTAAAATAAGAAAATTTTTTTTATTATTTCAAATTATGAAAAGCTAAAAAGTGTCCTTGTTTTATCCCAAATGTTTTCAGAAATGTCCCAATTATTAGAAACTTTATAATTGAATAAGCATTTTCATTCTTTTCATACACAAAATAATTAATTTTTTATACATATAAAATTAGCAAGTTTATGCCCAACTATTGATGCATGAAAATAATCACATTGATACATAAAAATAATCAAAATTCATTGATAGATAAATGTAAATACATAAATAATCATGGTGTTTGATTATTTAGATAATGATTGGTGATTGTTACATCAATTTAATTTATATTTTCATTCAAGATGTGTACTGCCAGTCAATGAAACAAAAACTGATTTAGATTTTTTAGCAGATATAGATTTTAAATTAAAATATTATAATGTCGTAGCAAAAAAATTGTTGGTTAAATTTTATGTTTATGTACATCAACCAGTAGTGTAACTTGTTGCTAACATAGAGTTTGGAAACATAACGAAATGTTATTCATAAAAGAGGTTGAGAGATCTAATTCATGATTTGCTACTTTTTCACGTAATAATACCATTGACAGCCATTTAAATAAAAGTGATTTTTACAGTATTTCTTGCATTTTTTTTTTTACAGTGCACTCAAATATAATATTATGTGCAATTCACGAAAGTGCATGAAACTTTTCAACAGTAAAACAAATTAAATAAAAAAATAATAATAACCTTCTAGCCGCAAAACCATGGCATTACTAGTTTAATATATTAAATTTTTATATATGTGTAAAAAAAAAAAGTATTTTCGGAAATGAGATGGTGATAAAATCTTTTAGAAGCAAAAAAACAACTTTTACTAGATAAAATGTGCTTTGTGTGTAAACGCATAAAGCTTTAAGCTAAGAAAATCGCTTTAAATTAATTTGTTGTTATTTATATAAATATGTGTTGAAAAATATTTTTTATAACATCTATTTTTTTAATATATCTGATATCTCGCATTTTTTTAACACTCGACTTTCTTCTTTTATTAGTGGATTAACGAATCTCATACCAAAGTAAAGAAATTCTAAGAATTTTACTTTGATTACAAAAGAGCCTTTCAGAAACCCTTTGCCTCTCAGAAATAAGTGGAAAATTCAGGAAAGTGACAAAAATACAACTTCTACTTTATCACAGCGAAAGATCTTTGATGACGTCCTTTCACTAGTAGATTTCTTCACAGGTGCGAAGCACACCTGGATCGCTGTGGGTGCCACAGAAGTAGTCACAATAAAAATACTTACCTTTCATTTAAATTGCACATTCATCCTATTTTGTCCACGTGAAAGGAAATTTAAAAATCACTCCTTACCTGCCATATTTCCTCGCCGGAAATAGGAAATGCGGGAAGAAATTCCTATAGTATGAAATAAGAAGTATCTTAATTCATGTATGAAAAAAAATGAATGACAAAATATTCTCCTCATACAGGTAGTCATACTCTTAGTAAGTTCGGCATTTCTTTATGCATTTTGCACAAAAGATTAATTTAAATTTCAAGTTTTTTTGTGTGAGGAAGAATTTAAAATATTTATTTTTAAATAGTATTTCTTAAGTAACCAAAACCACTTAACCGTTTTAAAAATTATCTGAATATACTTATGTTTTAATCACCAATACTTCATATGAAAAATTGCGTTTTTGTTTCAATAAAACATTAAATATGGAATGATAATGTAGACCAAAATAGATTGTTTAAATTTTTGGTTTATCAAACGCACCAAATTCAACAAAATATTTGGATGCTCTTAGTTCTGGTCCTGAAAAAAGAAATTTCGACTATTCAAATAAAAAATTCATAGTATTTTTAATTTAAAATTTTAGCTGAAAATTTCAATATACGGATAATAAGCCAGAATTGAATATTTGCAACAAAATGAAATGCTTTTTATTAGCATTACGCATTCACAGAAAATTTTATGAAATTAAATTTTTTTTTGTGATTATTAAAAGAGTATTAATGTAAGATTATCTCCCTCCATAGAACTCTATATAGCATGGTGTAGTTCCACATTTTTTTTAAGTTTGTATCCAAGTATATCTCAAGTATTTCTCTAAAAGTTTAGAAACCAAAACTACCATTTCAATTATTTTGTTACATAGATAAATAAAAATTCATTATTACTGTCATTAACAATACTTAACTAATTAAATAAACTATATAATTAGTATTTATTATTTAATTTATACTAATTAATAATTATAAGAGAAATAACTAGTAACTACAGAAGGCATTAATTGGAAATTTTTTGTATCTTTTTAATGAACTCGCATCTTAAAAAAACTGTAAGCTTCGTAATATAAATGATATATTTGTTTATACATTTTGCACAAAAGATAATACTTAAATTAATGGCATTTTTGTTGCTAAATATCTGAATTTATATTTATTCTTGTTGTTAATGTTGCGTAAAATATTCAGAAAATTCAAGATCTGAAAATTTCAAGATTCACATTCAAAGCCTTTTATTTTTTACTATATAATTCAAATTTGATCTGACATTTACAAGATTTTAACATTCAAAAACACTATTTATATGTAATATGTGTCTCCCATATTTTTACCAGATTTTTAATAGTAATAACAACACATAATATCTGTAAATAAAAACATTATATCAAAAATTGAAAATTTTACAAAATTTTTCATGGAATTATATTTTTAATTTTAAAATTCATATGTTAATCAGGAACTTTCATTACAATTGATGATGCATGTAGACAAAATTTTTGCTTCTTAAATGCAATTTAATAATTCCATGTTTCTTATGTGTAATTAATGATTTACTTAAATACTTGAATATTTTTTAGAGTAAAACAAAATTTTATATATTATAATAAATATGTAGTTTCTTTAATTTACTAAAATATAATAAAAAACAGCATTTTATACATGAAAAAATGAAATTTTTTATTCAATTTATTATTTTGCTTTTTAACTGAGTACAAAAAAGTAGCATTAGCATTTTTTACCCACATTAACACTATTACAATGACAATTTGATTATTAAGATGACGAAGTGGTCTTAACAATACAAAATTTATGAAAAACTAATTTTTAGCAAAAACGCTTCTAATAACTCTGATTCAAAAATATCTCCAAAAATAAAACTAAGGCCCTTAAAACCTTCTATGTAAATATGTTTATTTTTATAAGAATTGCTTATGAAAAATAAGCAAAATCTATTCAGCAGTTTTATTGCTGGAAAAGTTCGAATGTCGGAAAAAATTATTAAGTAAACACACAGTTATAAAATTCATAGAAATGTCTAATTAAATTCATTCAACATATATTTTTATCTAATTCTAAACATATTTTAAGCAAATATTAATGTGTTAAATTTTTACGCTTAATTTTCAAGAATTCGTTTTCATTATTTTCCTGCGATTTAAAATATTTATGATGCAAGAAATATATTTTATTAAAAACAAACTAGATGTATCAGTTAATAACAAAATTTTTATTTGGGAAAATTACTTATACATAACTAAAGAAGACTTCATAAAAAATTTCACAAAAATTTCGAGATATATTTCAAATTTAGCAATCGAACTGGGTGACAAAATACATTGCATGTATAAAAATAGTAGATAACCGAAAATTCTAAATTTTTTTAACTAACTGTAGGTTTTATAAATATTCATTTAATAATTAAATAATTCCATCATGCTTGTTTCGGTTTATTTTCTTTTGTTTTTCCGTTATCATACTTTACAGAATAATTTTTCATACATTACTATAACATGGTATTCTCAAGTATCTTTATAAAAACTAACGTAAAAAAAAATCTAAAATTTTTGCATTTTTTCCCACAATTATTTGTCTGATTGATGAGTTCACTGACTGAGTAAATGAATATTTTTAAAAAAAAGTTGAGTTTCTATTTCAAGTCATCACATTTCAAAGAAAAATAATATCGCTAATCACTCCTTGACCAAACCAGATGTTCCCTCCTGTTGTTTGTCTTTGAAATTCGATCAGCTATTTAGGATGATTATACGCATAAGTGGGGGGTACCGCAAGAGGGTTTCTTGCCTGGAAAGAAGGATCATTAAGGTAGAGTTAAAAGAGCTCTATAGAGAGCAACCCCCTCTGACCGGTAGAGAGTGTGTGAAATTCTTAAAAAAGCATTAAACTAGAAGTGTTTGCTTGAATACTTTCAGATTCCCAAGCAAATCCTCTCTCCCATCGAGCATGCGCAGTTGGTGGTAAATAGGAAACAATTTGCTCGACATGATGCAATCAACAACACGATTTTTGAAATTTACATCTGATTGTGATCTGTTAAATTATCTATTTTTACACATAATTACATCAGCGAATTCATTCAAATAGAAAACATCATTCCAGTTAAAAAGAATTATCCTGTAAAATAAAATATTCATAAAAAAATTCATCTTTTATAGTTTAAAATTTATAAGGTAGCGAACTAAATTTTAGCGGAATAAAGATTTCATGACTAAAACTATTTTCAAAGAAATGAAATTATACAGTTTTAACGATTAAATTAACAGCAAATCAGTAAAATATTGTTGAAAATTCTAATTTCAGGTTTTTTTCTACTTTTAAAAAGATTTTAATAAAATGAAAATTAGAATGTGCGAAACATAATAATAGTGGTAAAATAATTACATATTTAATACTAGTTTTGCACATTAATTTTTCATCAGTTTGCCGATAGATGGTGCCATCAACGCAAATATAAAACTCACATTTATTGTGTGTGTTTCCAGATTTAATAATATAAATGATAATATTTTATTACAATTTCATCTTCTATTTGGATATTATTGAAAACTATATAGATCTTACATTTACATGCCTAAAAATGCAATTTTATATATATATATATATATATATATATATATATATATATATATATATATAAATATATATATATATATATATATATATATATATATATATATATATATATATAAACTTAAGATACTTTAATTATCTTAAATTTTATGAGAATCAAGTAAATTTTTTTTAATTTCAAATCAAGATTATTTTCAAAAGAAAATTGCAAATTTTGATATTTTTCATTATATTTGCAGAAATTTTCGTTAATTTTTATGTATTTTAAACAGGAGATTTTTTTGATTAATTAAAAGCAATATGCGTATGAAATAATTCAGATATTTCATGTTATCTTTACTGATATTATAATCAACAATTTGACTTAATAAAAAAAATTAAGAAATATAAAATGCATTGTTTATTGAACTCTTGTCCATTTTTTGCTTATTGAAATGAATATATATCCTTAATACTTGAGACATTTTTAAGCTAAAAAACTGCTCTTGAAATAATCGGATTATTGTAAAAATTTAGTTATTGATTATAATATTTTATACAAAAAAACTAAAGAAGGAAGCATGACAAATAATATTTTTTCTCCAAAACAATAACAAAATATCTATTCAGAATTTTTCATCGCTTTTAGAAATTTGCATTATTTAATTTAAGTGGAAGTTATTTCTTTTGTTTACTGTAATAGTTGCACTAACAAATTATCTTTCCAAAATGAGGCATTGATAGACATTAAATTTGCTAGATTTTTCTTTGTTGCACTACTTAAAAAAGGAAACAATTCATTTGACAATTATTTTCCAAAGCTTTTTCTTCAGAATTTAGAAACTTTGACTACAAAAGATTGTTTATAGATACAATTAAATACATTTTACCTAATCATAATGCTGTAAAGACAGAAAATGATTCATTATATTTCCCAATAATAACGTATTTGGCTTAGTTCCGATACTTTGATTATTTGATATGTTTTTACTTTTTGCCGATATTTTTCAAGCAACTCATTTTTATTATAGAAAAAAGCACATTTAATTAATTTAATTGAAGTTACAGCAAAGGAAAAGATTTATTAATGAATTTACATTCTGCAGCTCCTTATAGGTAAATTGAACTGAAATATTATACCAAAACTGTATGTAGAAAATATTTATAGTAAAAATTCACAATTAACCCGAGCGCGACTTTTAAAAAGAATACGCATGTTGAGAAAATTACAATTATTATAATAGTAAGCTTTCCTAAACATAAAAAGATAGTTATATAATATTTTTTACAATGATTATGTAATATATTAAAGAAATATTCCTAAGAACAAAATAATTCGTAACACCGATAAAGCTAACAATCATAGTATATAACCTTTTTCAAATATATATATATATATATATATATATACATATATATATATATATATATATATATATATATATATATATATATATATATATATATATATATATATATATATATATAGATATATATATATATATATATATATATATATATATATATATATGTTATGGAATTTTGAATTGAACACAATTTTTATAATCTATATAGTTCACAGAAGCTCTATTATAAAAATTGCAGATTGAAATTAATTCAAAAGCAATTAAAAATTTCTGTAGTACTTGGAAAAAAATCTTAAATGTATTAATTCATTTGCTTTGATAATATACATTGAACGCAGAATATGTATTATTGTCAAACAATCTCAAACACTCATATATGTTCTTGAATGACTCTATATTATTCTAGAATCTAAATAACTATTCCAGAAATTTAATCAAATTATTCGAAACTTTTTACAAAAAAAGTTTAACTAAGAAATCTAATTAATTTATTATTATTTAAATAAAAAATTAATTATGCAAAAATGGAATTGTATGCATTTATTTTATTTTATAAAAAATTAATCTTTATTTTCTGTAGTGACTGATTCCGCTCTTCAAAGTTTACATAGCTTTTACAAAGATTACCACTTTAATGATATATAAACATTAAAAATTCATACCTTAATTCAGTTTTTTATAATAATAATTAATTTATTACATTCATATGATTATGTTAGTTACATTTGTAGAACTTTATTTCTCCATACTCCGCAGCCATTGTAGATTGACTGATAGATAAATAATTTTTAATACTAAGAAAAAAGAAAATTACTCCTAACTCCTCCAAACATCTTATGACATCGCGTCAGATAAAAACTATTTTAAAATCCTCTGCGTTTCTGTCTTACGAGAAGATATTTCATAGACTACATATATTCGTTGTCGAAGGTCATAAGACCAAGAGAAATTTAAAACGTTCTCCTGAGAGGTCTGCATGCAGAAAACATCACTCATTTCACGTTGCTTAACATTGACTGTAATTGCATCTGAGATTTTTCACGTCAAAGAATGTACTAATAACCATGTCACATTAAGTACTTCTTCAAAGACCTGTTTTATCATAAGACTTAATCGCAAATTGGTACGTATCCACAAGCTTACATAGAAAAGTCTGATGGGTCTACAGTCGACAAATCTGCTCCAGTGTGAAATTTATGTCTAAAACATGTTCAAATAGAACATTACAAAATTCTAGTCCAATTCAAATAAATGAAATGCTGAAAGCAAGCGAAACCCCTAATCACTTCCAACTCAATCGAAATCCTTAACTAAGTCAAGTAATGAGATACTCGTAGATATGAGCATAAAGAGAATCTTTTTCGTCAAATTTTCTGACCATACATGTGAAAGGCATTTGGCAATTTCTTGGGCTATTTTGGTAGATTATACATCCGAATACAGTAATTCTCCCTAAAACACGGTACTCTTATAATGCAATTTCATGTTCCTCCCATATAATGTTCTTTTTTCACCCATATAGCGCGTTTATTTTCCATGTTATATTTCTGTACTGCAAAATTTATAATGATTTGCACAGTTCACTATCTATTTTAAGCTGCACATTGTGTCAAATTGTGTTCTCATAAAATTAAATTATATTATGTTATTGGAACTGTTTGGAATTATTTGATCTATTTGATAATAACTGCTTTTTAGTCACATTTGAATAAATTTTTCATTTAAAATATTCTTAATTTTATTTTAATAAAAAGCACATGTTTCGTTCATAGCATAGTTTTCCCTTAATATTCGGTTTAAAATCCCTTAAATAAGAAAATTTAAATGTGAATTATTTGTAAATTAAGCGTTATACGAGATCACAGCAATCCCCTCTATAACAAATTAAAACAGCAATCCTCCCTATAATACATTAAAACAGCAATTCCCCTATAACGCGTTAAAACATCAATCCCCCTATAACACGTTAAACCATCAATCTTCCCTATATAACACGGTGTATTAGTTCCGCGTTGGTGGAAATCGCGCAGTACAAGCATTCTCGTAAAACACGCTGGTACAACACCAAACTAATATACGGTGTCATAGGAGGGTTGCTATAATGTGGTGGTGTCTAAGAAAGATGGTAAAGTGGTAGATTTAAGGAAGACCAGACATGATCAATTTCTTTCTTGATCAGCCGATAAGATATCTAATAGGAGGAATTCGCATAACAAGAGAATTTGAGCTTGCCAGCTATTTAATCAATGAAGATAAAAATATATAAAATTATTATAAAATGATCGGAAAAAGAAGTATAATAATATTCTGATACGTATGTATTATTCAAAATGATTATAGGAGTGGAAATTAAATAAAATTTATGATTATAGTAGCTTATAAACTTAAACGTTCCTCGTTTCTAGTAATACTCATTTCAAGCATTTAGATTAAATGGAGTGCAGGATTAAAAATCTATATATTATTAGAATTACATATTACAACTCTATACAAAGTTTCACTTGATTTGCGCAAATTACATTTAACTATCATGAAACTTTACCTTTGAACTTTTAATCTATAAATTAATGGAAAAGAAATATTTGAAAATTCATAGTACTTCTGAAGAAGGAATTTTAAAATCATAATAAAATCTTACGAAACTCAAGATCAAATTTTGTTTCATGGAAAACGATAATGCAGCGATTAAAATCATTGACTTTCAATTTAAAATTAAGCTACCATTTCACGTAGGAAATAGTAAAATTCTAACCATTATTTAACGCTATTGTTTAATAAATCGTTGATGACGGTTAAATTTACATTTAAAAAAAGCATGAAATAAAAGTTTCCTTTTTAAATCATTATGATAATGATTCATTATCATTGTCATTATGATAATGATAATGATCATTCATTATCATTTATCAATTATTATCATTATGATAATGATAATGATCATAGTCATTTTCTCTTAATAGATCTTGAACGTTTATCTTTAAACTTTTTCCGGACAAGGAAACGTTTACGTTTAATTAGTTAGTGAGTAAAAAACGTAACGATACAATGATGATTTGATGGAATAAAATGGATTTTTATAACTTTTGATTAAATGCACGATTTATTTACCAACCAAAGATAGAAATCGAAGTCAGTAATTTATTATGATCCTATTCATATATATTTGACTATATTCCTTTACAAAAAGTTAAAAAAAAATATGCTATAAATAAAGAAAATGTAATAAGGTTAATTAATGACTAATAGAAGTAACTAGTTTGATAACCTAAACAGTAAAATAAAAAATCAACTAATTTTGGAAATCAAAAATAATCGAAGTATCAAAAGTTTTCATTTTTTGTCGCTCACACATAAACGAAAATTTTATTAGGACATCAATTTAAAGCTGATTCCAAACAACATCCACGTTCGAAAAAAAAAAAAATTCGAATGCACAAACTATTGAATTAAAAAAACTAAAGCGTTTCTTGTTCACTAGAAGATAGTAAAACAAATTTGAAATCAAAGATGTTGAATTCATATTAATCATTAAATATAAATTCCCCTTTTATAACGAAATGAATGAAAAGATTTTTAAAAAATTGCAATTCAATTGAAAACTAATGAATAATTACGAAATATTGAAATATTCCTTAATATGATTTCCAATTGTCTCAGTCAGTCATAAAATTGTGAAAAAAACTACTATATTATTTTTTAATAACAAAGTAAAGAATTTAAGCAAAATAATATTTTTTTTAGTGTTTGAAGTAATGTAAGCCGATCAAACTAAGTTATTTCAATACGGAACATAATTCTACAGAAGTTAACCCTTTGGATATAAGTAAATAAATTATCGAAAATATTGTTATATTTGCAAGTAAACTTCATAAATGCTAATTTTTTTGTTTTATTTTTAGAAGGTTATTTTACATGTTTTACAAAAATACGTGGGTGGCATGTTGAATTTACTTTATTCAATTAATAATAAATTAAAATGACATTCTAGTCAAAAAAATATCGTAGGTATTCTAATGCTTATTAAAAAAACAGATTAGTGAGAGAAATTTCATTTTTAAAGGAAATTAGAACATCTTTAAAAATAATTTCCAAAAATATCTAATTATTGAAAAGCAGTCATATAACAGTTTTAATTGCACGAATACCGCGGATCTCGTTTGCTACAATTAGAATATCATTTTAATAGTTACCACTAAAAAACGTGACACTTCACATGTCTAGAAGACATTTATTATAATTAGTTACCTAGAAAACACAATGTCTAGGTTATCCCTATTTTCTCTTCTGTGAGTAATGTGAGAACTTCCGAAAGAATGTTTAACAATCTGCCACTCCTCACTTTGAGAATGTTTGTCATTCCAATTGTGTGGTTTGGTAAGATTTTTTGAACTACTATCTTCAGCTTCCAAATATGGGTATTTTTCATGGCAATGCTGGAAGATAATGTGGCAGCATTTGAAAATAAGAAAAAATAATACAATTTTTAATTAATTATTTTCAGCTTATATCGGTTATTATTAATGTATTCGGAAATTAAAAAGAAATAGATGTGTTTTGATATTTATTATACAATAGCAATTGTGCTTATTTAGACATCACTTTTCGAGTTAAATTTTCATCTAGCATGCAAGATTTCTTTTATAAAATTAATTTCAGAATGAGCAATAAGAAAATAATTAAATGCTTTTCTTAGAACCACGAGCAAGATTAATTAACAAATGTACGAAATATTTATTTAGTTTCGAAATTGGCAGGAAATATATGTTTTAAAATTTTTAAAAATAAATTTCTCCATAATCACATTATTCACTAATTATTTTTAGCATATTTATAATCCCGGTGTTTTTCATTTCACATTTTAAAAAGTTTAATGAGATTTAAAATATTTTCAACAAAAAATAAGACATAGATAAAATAGAAATAGATTATAAAGAATTTTAAGCTTAAATTTCTCAAGAATAAAAAAAAATCACAATATTCTCCTTTACAGTGACTGTTTAATAGAAAGAATATTGTATAATTAAATATGTAAACATAATATATAGTTTATGAATAGATAAATGTAAAATTCCGATGAAGTTCAAATTGAAATTTCATAATTAGTATTAAAATTTCAATCTTTTAAAGAAAATAATCTGAAGAAGGGTAAATGTAAAAAAAAAGAAAAAAGAAATATTTTGTTTTATGTATTTGTTTTTATACTTAAAATAATTCACACAATGAATAACTTTTCATTATTCTGTTTTCAAACAATGGACAAACAAATAATATACATTCTCTTATTATTTTATATAAATGCTTAAAAAATCATCAGAAAATATCAAGTGAATATAGCATTTGTTAGGAAATAATGAATCATGTATTCAAAATTAATGATGAACACTTTTTGTTCATTTTTGCATAAAATTAGATGCTATGATTTATTAATTACAAATTAATCAAAAAGTTAATTGGTAATGTAACTTTTTGATTAAGAATACTTGTCGAAAGATTATTTGTTTTTAGTATTTTAGGTCTTCCCTATCAAACACATAATGTATCAATTTCCAAATAAGAACTTCATAAAAAATTTAATTAAGTTACAGCAAATCAATTAATTAACTTAACTTTTCAATTTTTTGAAAGTGGCAAATTCAAATTATGGAATAAATTAAGTTATTTCAGATATTAATTTCAATTATTTAACTTCCAGTTTACTTTTTTTTTTTTCCTTTTCTTATTTTTTTTTCTTTTTTGCTTTAAAAAAATCAATTAATTAAAAATGCATATCTGTAAAATGTTAAAGATCACACGTATATATAGTTAAGTTCCACAAATTTAAAACTTCTTTTCGTAAACTTCCTTTTTTAAAGATATAAAATTTTGTGAGTGTTAATTTATAAAAAAAAATTTAACAATATGTAGCAAATAAATTATGCAATTTTCAAAAAAATGAATTCCACGGCTTAGTTGAGAAATTGTTATCTGTTATTTATGAAATGATTGTATAGCCTATTATGTATGAAAATTGTTTTTAAAAGACAAACATGGTAGATAATCAAAACCTTTACAACAGATTTTAAGTATTTAACTGTCGACCATAAGATTCTGTTTCAAAAAACACCGTTTTACACAGAGTAATAAATAACTTTATCAAAAGTTTTTTTTAATTAGTATTCTTTTATACAGAAAAGTAGATTTTATTTGATTTTTCTTCATTCTCTTGACATTTTTATTCCTACTTACTACTGTTAAAATTACGTTTACTATTCACAAATGTTTTTTTTTTCCATATGAGGCAACCTTAGTCACGGAAATTATATTTTTTGAAAAAGAATTAAAACTTAGGCTGATTATCTTTGGACGAATTAAATTTTAGAAATGCTACTGTATTTAGTTAATAATGGGGTACTATATTTATGTAAAAGAATGACCCTATTTATTTGCAGTTTCAGAAAATTTTAAGAACTACATAGTTTAATTTAAATAAATAACAATATCTATAATAAATGTATCACACTCACATTGTGCTCATTTCACACAGCAGTTATTTAAAACTAAAAAAAATGTATCTTCTTCGATAATATCGATTTCTTGTAAGTTATTTAACTGACTGAAAGTACTGTAAAATTGTATCTTTGTAAAAGTACTGTATAGTTACATGGGCTGCATTCATTGGTGGGATCAGCGCGTTCATGTTCTTTGGTATAAAATTTCTAAGATAAGATTAATAGAAGGAATGCTTTGGCAAGAATCAGCCCAGAAATCTGGGAGATGAATAGAAATTTTCATTTTATATTTCTATTAGAGTACCGTTACGACCCACATTAAGAAAAATATACTATCAGTTTTCAGATGGAATTATACGAAAATGTTTTGAAAGCGTACTCAACGACAATATGTTTTCTAGAATTTTAATGTCGAAAATTTTTAATAATTTACTGTCCAAAATTGATCATACATGTATTTTCAGACAAGATATTAATGTTTCTGCTCTGTTTTCATCTATTAAAAATATTTTTTTTTCACTTTTCAACAGATTTAGAGTTATTTACATCCGAGTAACATTGCATGAATTAGGATCATAATGCTGTGAATATTATTCTTATTCTTATTGTAAACCTCTAAAAATAAATATTAAATGATTATTGTATATTAAACAAATGTATAGTAATTTTAAGGATAAAAACAGATTTCTATTTAATTCTTATACCGTAAATGATAACAGTGTAAAAAAAATATTAAATTCTAAAATATAGCACTAAAAGTATAAAATACTGTGAGATTGTAAGAGGAAAACTTTCAATAAAATATTTTAAACATTTACCTAGATAAATTTCATTATTTAAGCTGAATTTTAGAACCATATTAAAACATTATTGAAATTTTTGAAATGTTTGATATATGATATGATTTTAAATATTCACAAAGGATTCTACAAGGACTGCACATCAGGATTTTGCGTGTGTTTTCAGACAATATTACTTTCCTTACATAATGCTATTTAATATTCGTAACTTTGCTATTTTTTTTCTAAGACCATAACTTACATATATCCTTGGAAAAATAAAAGCAATCTTAAATTCAGAATATCATATCAAATATCAACTATTTCTACTGATCAAAAGGTGATTTACTTTTCTATGAACAAATTTTGCATTTCTAGGTCAGAAGAAAAATATTCCCCCAAAGCAACACTCTTTTTTCCTGGTGTTTCCCCATTTCCGTCCCTGAGATTCCCCTTTTCAAGAAATGACACCACATTGGCGACAAGAAAGGTCTGGTCCGTCTGTGCTATATCCGGGTGGGGATAGGAACGGACAAATGTGTGAAATGACCACGAGAAGTTAACGGAATTCAGTCTTCTATGATAGCCGACTAAAATACTGCTTACAGTTCTAAGAATCATTTCCTTTTGAACACGGTGGCAACCGCTCTCATTATCAGTTTGCATTCTCAGAATTTCAGTATACTTCTAACTGCCTTTATTTATTTTTTTTATTTATTTATTTGTATCAGTAGTTCTTGTTTAAGAAAGATATCGTTAATTATCATTAAATATTGGAATCTTCTTGAACTTTTTTTAATATTTTATTCCAGAATTATAAAATTGAAAAGTGAGAATATTTAAGATTTTGTAAGAACTAGAAGTGCAATTTTTATGAATAATTCAAATTTTTTTTAATATGTAAGTTTTTTTTAACAAAAATATTATAAAAATTTGCTTATTTCATTGAGTAAGTTTATCAGATTTAGATTTAATTTATTGTTAAAGAGAGTAATTCTATAGCTGTAATTTTTTTTTTCATTAGTGTAAAAATAAAATATTTGATTTAAAAACTGGTTTTCAAAATATTTCATAAAATGTATACCTCAGCAAACAGTTTTAAAACCGATTTATATTATTACGCTTCAAAGAATTCTTATAACAAAATTCTATTGAACGAAATTATATAATAAATAAAATCTATTGCATTCAAAAAATTCCACTAGATTTTATTAAATTATAGTTTTAATAATAAATTTGCTAGAGATATCCATATTTTTTTCAAGGAATTTTCTATTAAAATAATGGGTTTAAAATCGATTGAAATCCAAAAATCATTATGCCTATTTCAGGGAAAATCAGACGATGTTGATTTCTGCGTTTATTACAGAATTATTAAAACTCAGTATGTAATAAAATTTCTAAAAAAAAAATTACCATTCATTATTATTATTAGAAATAAAATATACGTTCATTAATATAACAATCTGTTTCGATCTTTGCAAACAGAAATAAAGTACCAACGATATCATCACATAAGTTACAGGAACTGATCTTGCCTCAAGCTAACTTTAAGTGCAATCTATTTACCATATGATTGTTATTTTTAGCTCCGCTTCCTTATGGTAGAATCTAAAACAACCCAACAAACATAATTTCTTCAAAACTCTTCACTAGCTGAAAAAAAAAAAATGTGAGGAGAAAAATGTATTTGCAACTGATCACTATTTGACGAGATTTATGCGTCAAAACCGCAACAGTGCATGAAAATGATTCAAATTATAAGGTTAGATAGTGTTTTTGAACAAACATTTTCTGTTGTACTTCTAAAATCATAGGATAGTGGTTTTCGTTGTCCGTTATTAACTTTGTTTTGAGAACTCTAAGAATTGAAATGATTGCTGTTAAGCTAGTCAAAATACCTCTATTTTTCTCGATATTCGTTTCATCTTGTTGAGTAATGTGGCTGAATTTTTTTATATATATTTTTTTTCAGCTGATATTTATCCCTTTATTCCCGTCTAACATGAATGTGAAGAAACGTAGTGAAAGGGTAAAAATATAATAAAAGTAATTTAAAATTTTACAAAAAATACGAGAACATTTTTACTGTAATTCTGAGAGAAAACCTGTAAAATTTAGCCAAAATTTCTCAGTATGTATGGTTATAATATTTTTGATAAAGATTATGATTTTCAATAATAATTTATCAAAGTTTCGATCAATCGATTGTGTAAGAAATAGAACATTGTTTGCAAGGAAATTTATATAGTTTTCCTATCACAAACATCAGAATTTCGAATAAAGAAAGTTTTATTCTTTAAACTGAGTGAAATCTATCATATACACCGAAACAACTTCAAACTTGGAGCAAATATTCTACGAATTTACTGTTAAATTGTAGAAGTAAATAGAAAAAGATGCTTATATAAATGCAGAAAAAAAAATTTTAAACATCTTTGGAAAAAAAAAATTAAATGTGAATACATTATGAAACTTCCATTTTAATATTTAGTTGAAATATTTTATATATGCTTTACTTTAAATAATTATTCAAAAAAAGAAAGGTTTTTTTTTTTTATTAAATTTTTACACTAAACTTTGGTATTTTAATTTCATTTAGGTTTTAAGAATTCAAATTTTAAAATTCAGCAAGGATAACTTAAAATCCTCTGTCATGTCAAATGAAGAAATATTAAGAGTAATGCGTGTATTCTAAGTTGAGAGAATATCGATTTCGTTTATGATGAAGAAATTATTAAAAATCTAAGAACAAAATATAAGTTTTTTTTTAATATTAAAATATTTCCCATAATGATCTTTCATAGAAATATTTGTATTTCTAATAGAAATTCAACCTCACTTCAAATATTTGTATTTCTTTTAGTGAAATAAATAACGCTCCATGTTGAACAAGTTATATTGACATCAATACATTCTAATAAATCATAAAGTATTTATCGAACCCGCCACATAAAGTGGATTTGATGTACTGATGTCATCGAATATTCCTCCTTTTAAAAATTCCATCAATTTCTGTCAGTCTTTTTGGAAAATTGTTCTCCGTGGAAGAATGCATTTCTGGTAAATATCACTCGTAAGACATCTTTTTTAACTTGAAAAAGCTGTCTAAGATTAAATAAATTCAGGACATTTATGTGCTATTGTTTTCATAATTTCCAAAGGTTTTATATATTTAAAAGTTATAAGGATAGATTGCTACAATTTGTAAAACATGTTTAAAAATATTTTGACAGAAAATAAAAACTAAATTTAAATTTCAATTCAAACTTTCAATATTTTGAATGAAATTCTATATAAAAAGGGCCGTCGAAATAATTGACATATTCAAAATTTAGAAAATATATATAAAAAAATAAGATAAATTCTTTTGCAAGAATATATTTATATTATATTTATAATATATTTATGATTATAGAATATAAAATAAATAAAAAATCATAACTTATGCTTTACGACACACTTTCAGCTTCTTTAACTTCATGATAAAACTTTTGTCTTAAATGAAATACTTCTATACACAACCATGAATAAATAAGCTTTTATACGAAAATGTATTATAATACAAACATAAATCACTGATTTAAATAAATAAATAGATAAATTTTTATTCATTGCTATTTTTTATTTTAAATTAAATATAAAATAACGTCATAAAAGAATTTCCAAGTGATATCAGTGATATTTTAATGAATTTTTTAGGTTAATTTTTGATAAATATATATGATTATTTATATTTACACTTAAACCTGATATTCAAATTTTGTCTCCGATGTAACTATACTAATTAAACGTAAATAGTTTTAGATAATAATGAATTTCAACAAATCCCACATTTACTTCTCCTTTTACACAACAAATTTTTACCTGTAAAAATGTTTGACATGTCCTAAAGTATTTAAACCATTTCCAATTATTCACGGAAGAGTATAAACTGAAATTTCTTTTACTGGTAAAAGTAGAGATAAGATACCCATCTAAGAGGAATCACACACCCAAGAATATCATTGGTGGAAACCACAAAGCAACTCGTCGCTCATTGATTCGTTCCCGTGACTAGACATGAATAGAATGGCATTCAGTACACAAAGATAAATAAAGTCAAAAGTTAAATCTTTACTCGGCTATCAATACAAAGCATCTGTTAACTGTCAAAATCAACATGACTTCTCTGCTACTTGAAGAATTTATACTGATAACATGACTAAGGATAGTACAAAAACAAATATTTAGTGTGACAATGAGCTTGAATAAATAATGAAACTATATCACACTATCGTGTTGTTTGTGAATGTGTTTCTATGTTTTAAATCAGAATTTTTTATTGTCTAATTTTTTAAGAAAATTAATGAAATATACAGTAATCCAAAATTTTCTGTTTAAAATTATGTTTTCGTAGTAAAAAATGGTGTTATGGAAATATTATACAATCTAAAATTAAATGTGTATCAATGTTTGATAACTAATGTCCATTAATAAAATTTGATGTGTGTGTCTCTGATTTCAAGGATCAACAGAAATAAAGTACATTAAATGTATAAAATTTTCTACGGAAACTTTAAATTAAAATTTTGTCTATGTTTATAAAAATATATCTTAATAGGATTTAAGACATATATGACATAATTTCTTTGGAAAAACATATTATTCATGTAAGATATAATATATGTCATGGAAAATTGCTTGATTCTATTGATTTTGAAATATATAGCAATTTTATGAATTAAGAAGTTAATTCTTGAAAAAATATAACAAGTGAAAAAATATATGTTTAACAAAATGATATTAAACTAACTAATTTTTTCAACAGCTGATAAGAATTGGATTAGGATTAATGTATATTAAATTTAGCACTTATAATAACATATGTGACAAAATTAAATTCAAAATAATAAATTTTTTCTATTTACAATTTTTAAATCAATATTTTATTTAATTAATAGCATCAATTTAAATTGCTTGTGTTGCAATTTAGCCAAATTTTTTTCCTATGTTTCTATTATTTTGAAATTTATATTTTATAGTTTACCAAATACTTTCTCATTACTTTATCAATATATTTTTCTCCTTTTTTCTTTCTTTTATCTTAGGTAGAGGATTTAATTATTCAACATACCTATATGCAATTGAAATCATGCGAAAAGTAACGTCTATCATTTTTTTAATAATGTTAGATAAAATCAACTAATTTAATTTTTTTTTAATTTATGAACATATGTTATAGAAATTGCAAAATATATAGATATTTTAAGAGAAAAAAATCCAACATTAAATTTGATTTTGTTATCTTTCATTTTATGTAAAGTTTAGTTTTCCTTCAAATTGCGAGGTACCAATACACAATTCGTTAATAAATAATATATTTTGCTGTGAATTTAAAAGCTTTTATAAATAAAAGGCATTACTATCTTAAATAAAAAGTACATTGTGTAAATTTTCTGAAATCTTCCTACAAATCTCTCATTTATGCTTTATAAATCCTCAATGTGATTATATCTTTTTGCAGAATGTCTCCAAAAGCTCAATGTAAAAAAACACTATAAATTATATCACATTGAAAATAACTCATATTGATAAGTTGTTATGAATCCGGACTACTCATTTAATCCATATTTCGATGTCATCTCAAAACCACATTTTATTCATGTTTTAACATTAATCTAAGACATTATGTAAATGTTAGATGTTCTGATATATAAAATATAGCTTTCTTGGAATGTCATTGTATAAACAATATTCAAAAATAAAAATATGTATTTTTGTACTTCTTTGATAAAAATCACGTGTTTTAGATTTCAGTTCTTTTTTATGATTAATATTTTTAACATTAATTGGAAACATATTTTTTTCTTAAAATGATTACTTTTGAAATTTTTAGCCAAATCGAAAAACTAATATGATTACAGAAATCAAAAATAAATATTGTAATTGTATTTCAGTTCTTGATTGGTAAATAAATGAAGCTTTGAATACATATAAGGAACTCATTATAATTATTTTATTGTCTAATTTTAGAAACATCAAACAACGTATCTAAGTGGATCTAAAAATTTTAAAAAACTGCACGAATATTTGTACATGATCATTTATCTGTGACTAATAAATTATAAGTTACAGCCTGGGCTGACAATTGGTTAAGATCATTGTATATTACTGTAAAATATAAATAAAAGTATAGAATTGATTTAAATAAGTTCTAAAATAAAAATAATTAAGTTTAAAATAGCTTTAAAATATTTAGCTTTTACGCTAGCTATTCATTTGTTATTTATTTTTTACTTTTCCCATAAATTTCTGCAAAATGCATTTCCATTCAGAAAATTCAATGTTTATTTATTTTAAAATTTAAAAAATAATTTGGCATCATTAAAATACTTTACTAATCCATCAAAATGCTAAATGAAAATCACCCCTTCAAAGCATATAAATATAAAAAAATTACAGTAAACTATAATAAATATATCATACAATGAATTAAATTATTTCTATTCGATGCTACAATTCATTCATTATTTTGATTGACAAAATGATTGAACCAATTGCAAGGTAATCATTGAGCAAACATCCTCAATCGCCAAGAGAATGTCCTACCTAAAGCAGCAGCTGAACATTTCCTGAAACAAGGAAAGTTCATAGAATACTGACCATTTGGGCTTACCATGACACTAATGTTTTATTCAGTTGAATCTCAGGCTCTGTTGACCAACGGGAAATTCATATTACGTTTCTGCCTTCAGTATATATTTTTGTTGCTATGCAAGCACACTTAACTGTACCTAGCACACAGCTTGGATCTATAAGTTAGAAACAGCCAGGTGAAAGGCTTCGTAACTTAGAAGGAGAGATCAAGTAAAAGACTCCTCAATACTTGACATACGCCCCCTCTAGACATATCATTTTGTTTGGAGAATATTGTTACCACGACATATTTAACGGGTCCAGCCACCTTTAGCGAACACGATGGGTTTACTATTAAACGGAATTCGAACTCATTATTTCGATAATAAGAACGCCCTTTAACCAATCAGGCCACGTATATGCATTTGTTATGGTGGTTGTTTGAGAGTGTTTCTGGTTTCCTTCCTTGAGAATGCGACACAGTCCAGTATCAATGTAAAGTCTACTCGGAAAAAAATTATGTACTTGGCGTTAAAATGTCTTACAATAGCTTTAAGACATTAGGTAGTCCACAACACGATGTTAAATATCGACAATATGCGATCATGTTTATATTCAAATCTATTGAATAAGCAATTCTATTGAAGCAAAGCATTTCATAAGTCTTACATCTAAAGTAAAATCACGAGTTTTCACACAACAGGAATGTAACCATCACTATTCAAAACTCTGTTATGTTCAAACAAAAGAAAGATCATCACAAACAAAAAGTTACCATGGGATAGGCCAATACGGAAATTACAATTAATCAATAAGAAAGCTACAGTCAGAAACTTATCTGAACGAATTCTTGTATTACTCTCACAGAACCTATAACTTTTTATGTACGGCATGATTGTTTGAAAGATGTAGGTAGAAGCCAATATTGACATTTTTATTTCATACGATTATTAGACATATTATTTCAATATTATTAGACACTATTTTTAAGTGCTTCTTAAATTGAAAGTTATATCACTAAGAGAAATTAACTGTGCAGTTCTTCCAACTCTTCAGTAAAAAAAAAAACAAATTTTATTTTAAACTAATGAAGAATCTTAGATGTTATGTATAGATGTATATAACTTTTGCCTATTCTCTCAGCTAAAATTAGCTTCTAGTTGTTATAAGACATTTTTAGATGTTAATGGTTAAATTTTAAATTTTTATTTTTGACATACATTAACTTAAATATAATTTATGAAGCAAATTTATAATAGAAATATACTCATGCATAAAATCACAAGTTATCTTGATAGTATATAAATGTTTCAGTATAGAAATTTAGTTTGAAATATTTATTAGAATGTGATGTTAGTGTAAAAATATAAATATTTGAAAAATGCATTACATATTCTCATAACATTGTTTGTCTTGAATTACAAAATAAGAATACAAATTTTCTTTCCAGCAATGTTTGAAATGAAAACCTTAACTTCTAGAATCAATTTGAATTTCACTCGTACGGCCTAAAATAATCTCAAATAAATTAATCCATGCTATTAGATTAACACTGGTTGTTATCATGTATATATATATTGATCACGATCAAGCAAGCAGTACTACTTTTCAAAATGGTTACACAATATTGTAAAATTGAAACTTGATACTGAATATCAAGTCTATTTCAAAGGATATAAGTTCAGTGACGTATAATAAAGAAATATATTGTTAACTGAAATAATTTTTGACATAAATATCATCATTTTTTATGCATTTAAAAGGACTTATTGGTTCATAACAGCTCAGGATTCAAAACAAAAAACCATATAAGCTCAGACTCCATATTTTCCTCAATTATAATAGTCAAATCCAGGAAAATCCGGAAGATTTTTTGAAACTTTAAAATATATTGTGATTATTCATGCAGAAACCAAAATTATGAATAAACTTTTTCTCATGTAAAGCTTTTCTTTGAAACTTGGCATCCGAGTAAGAAAAAGTGGTGCTTTCGGCGGGCTTGTTCGACCTGTTGAAAACTATATTGCTGAGAAGACCTGTGAACCTTAAAATATCTGTATTTTCCGATGTCTTCCGGTTATAGTTAAAAGTGAAAAGTTCTATACCAGCTCAACCGTCAACCCCGTCATAAAATTTACTCTGAACTTAGAATAAGTTGGTTATCTTTATTGACTTCAGTCGGCAGAAATACACAACCGGAAGTGAATACCAATAATCTAAGCTAACTAAGCTTCTCATTGTAAATAAATACAAATTTTCTTTATTTAAAAGCTGTGTGTGGATTCGTGATGCATTTTGTTTAAGAGCTATGCATCAGTGCTAAGTTCAGGGAGCAGATTCTATTCTGAAAGACTCCTTAGAGTTTTTGATGTTTGGAAAAGGTAAAACCAATTAAGAGCGGACATTTAATGCAGCATTTGTATCGGGAACTTTGATAGCTGAATCATGAAGCTAAGAAATATTATCATTTTAGTAACCATCAGTTTAGTTTATGCTAGTGTTCTTGCTGAATGTTTTTCTTCCAACCATGTTAAAAGCAAACACCCAAAGCCTGTGGGAAAACTGAAGAAACTTCCTATGGTTATTAAAAGAACCTTTAAAAATTGGAAAACTAAAAATGATTGTATTGAACGCATTATGAGAAGTACAGTAGCAAAAGGTCAGTACTTGACTAATTTCATTCTCTAACATTTCTCCGTTTAATTATCAATTTATACTTACTGATTTCAAATTTGTATTGTTTGTAATTTATTATTTTTCACTCAGTGATTTCATATTGGAAAATGTTATGCTTTTACGATAAACATATAGCTGTATTTTACTAATCAAAACTTAATTATTGTTAACTGAAATGTTTAATTTTCAGGAATATTTAGTAATTTAATTTTTAATAAAGTTTAAATATTAATAAAATATTTAGTTACATCAACACTTCTTAAAGTGTAGAAATTGAAGGCCACCATTATAAGATCAAATACACCCAGAGATTTGATTTCATGGATATAATTGATGATATAAATAGTTTAACTTGTAAATAAGATATTTTAGGATCTTAAATAAAAATCTGTTAATTTTTAATTTTTTTTTTTTAATCATTTCTGGAATAAAATGATTTTAAAATATTTAAATCCTCCAAATGTACTACAAATGTATAATTCCTTATAAATGTATGTTACACCAGTAGATTTAGTATTTAAGATTATAACTGCATTTTTTCTAATTTTCATTTGGCGCATTAAATTTTCTAGCAAAAAAATGTAGTGATTTTATACATTTAAATTTTGAATTTTATTGAAAAAATAAAAGTGTATTTTATATACATTTTAATTTGTATTTTACATAATTACTTCAGTATAATTATGGGATATTGCAACTTACATTTTTAATCTTGCGAAATCAAAAGATTTTCTTTTGCTTAACAAAAATCTAAGCAGTAATTTTTTGCTAAATAATAAAGAGCTTCGTAAATTATAATATATTTATTAGTGCCGCGTATACTAGTTTTACAGTAAGATATAAAACTTCCCTATTAAATTTATTTATTTTCTTATTAAATATTACTGTACAGTGTAATGCATTTATTCAGATGATTTTCTTATTGTAAAACACTAATGTCATAATTGTTCTGTACACAATCCTCTTGCTGGAGGCCGTGGCGGTTTAATGGTTAGGGTGTAGTTCTGATTGTTTATTGGAAGGTGTTGAAATCAAATACCGGTTTCATGGAAGACCTATTGTGTTCACTAATAGTGGTTGGAGTACAGTGAATAGATCATGACTGCAATATCCTCCAAGTGAAATGATAACTCTGAAGACAATAGATCAATTATTTTAATATCCTGTGTTTGGTCTCTGCTTTTAAGCTAAGAAGAATTCCCTCTGGATGCTTCCACTTAACTGTTAGAGCCTAAATATAAGCTAGGTATAGTGAAGTACGCTGGTCCAACAACAAACTCTGGAACAAAATTAACTACTGCGTTACTGATTTACACCGAATGTTTCGATTTGCAAGATAATATTTTTAACTTAAAACAATTTGGCATATACTGCGTAAGAAAAAAATCAATCAATCCTATTATCTACATGCAATATAATCATAATTTAATATTTTATCTTTACTAAAAGTCCTTTATAAATTAACCAAAATTACTGAATCTTGCAATTATAAATTTGAAATGTTAACCGTTTAACTGAAACGTTTTTAATAGGTGTAAGAACTCAAATCTTGATTTAAATTATAAATTGAGGCAGAATGAATATTAATTTTGCAATATATATTTGCTATTTTTTTTTCATTAACAGCTTCAAATTTAACCCTATTAACGTATAGTATTCAAAACTTTGATATCTAAGAGATATTGTTACAAATGTGATGAAGCACAATTTGATTTCCAGCCAAATCTTTCATAGAGTATCTATATCAGTGTATGGTTTTGGTTTATTACAAGATGTGACAAAATTCATGTTAGAAACCGAGAAAATCAACTGGTTTAGTTTAGAATGTCATAGATTCGATACCTTTCGAAACAAAAACTTCCATGTTGAAAGTTCATAGGATCTAATGTCTTTGTTGGTGTAGGAGAACAACTAAGGGAGGCTGTATGTATATATAGTTTAAGTATTCACTTCTGTGTTTCAGCAAATATTTCGATTAGCAATGCTTAAAACTGTACAGTTGTGAGCACTTAGGAGTTTTAGTTAACACAATTGGCTGTTTGAAAATTATCATAACCTTTTTTTTTTTTTAGAAGTAAATTGTTTTCCATTCTTTGTTAATATTCTAGAATTGTCAAAATATAGCTTTAAATTGCCCAAACTCCAAAACACAAAGAGATTTTTATGCTTTAAAATAGTTTGTGGTGATAGTTGGAGTCTCGTATTTTTCTTGTCTAAAATTTTATACAAGATTAATTATTAAAAAGCTCTAATATTTTTAAATGTATTATTTGTTGCCAAGCCCTGTGACTGAAAGACTTATATTAAGGTCTTTAAATAAACAGTCAAACTTATATTTCTCGCAAGGATTTTGAACAGGTGATGAATATATTCCGTTGGTAACTAAGTTCCCGCCGTTTTTAATGTTTGTTAAAAGGTTATTTTTCAAAAAACATATACAAGAAGTTAATAAAGAATGTATTCTCCTTTGCTTACATTTTTCCAACACTCAACAAGTTTTCTGATACCTCGTTGGTTAGAAATAGCCTTTTGAGATTTAAAAGTCATCCAACTGAGCTCTTTTCTGCATCAGTATTGAAAGGAACTCCCCGTATAGCATTTGAAAGAAATCGAAAGAGGTGAGAATTCGTTGGTGCCAAATCGGAACATCATGGTGTGTGTGGCAGCACTTCTCAACCCTGAGTTTGAAGGGCTCCCATGGTCATATTGGTGATATGAGAGCGGGTGTTGTCGTGCAACAAAAGAACACCATGCTGCCGATTACTTCTTTACTCTTGAATAGCCGTGTTGAGTCGTTCCATTAGTTGCACATAGAGTGCCGGATTGATCGTTTCATTCTATTCAAGCAATTTGAAAAGGAGAATCCCTTCCCACTCCCACCATACGTACCGCACAGTTTTACATGACTGAACGTCCTGTTTCGCTTGTTTACCGAAGCTAAGCCATTCCTTACACTGACTTTGAGGCCTTAGAACTTTGATTGTATGCTAAAAGAAGGTGTCGAAAATGCTCATTCTTCTCAACTTGACAATCCAAGTTAATAATCTGATAATAGCAAGAAAATGTATCTTAAAAATTATGAAACATATATTTAGGTGGAAGAGTGTATTTGTATTCGAATGATGTACAATTTCGTACCAAAAGTTTTTAATTTCTTACAGATTTTTCCAATTTTTTATTAAGAAAAAAAAATCGGCTTAGTTATTAACCCAATATTTTATATTGTAGGTTTTTATCATTAATTCTCTAGTGTTACCATAGAGTCTAAGACGTTAAAAAAAATGATTTTCAAATTAAAAATTTAAATGGGTTTAATTTCAAACAAATTTTCAAATTAAATTTTAAATGGATTTAATTTTGAAAAATCAAATACAAAAACAGTGTAGCTTTCGCAGTAGCTCTTTCACACTACTTATATTTAATAAATAAAAATGAAACTTTGTAATAATTTATATATACCCTTTTATTTTTTTGCTCAGGAATATGATATAAAAGGCTGGTGTGAATAAATTTTATTGTAAATTTTAAATGTGAAGTAAAATTTTCCATAATTGGAGAATTCTCTTCATTAAGCTCTTAACCTTTAAAGTATGGAATTTTCTAATTAAGATCATATCAAAAAAGATTGACTTTAATTGAAAATGACTTTAAAGCTCAAATTTTAATTAAAATGATAAATTGTGCCATTTCTAAGAAAAATTAATTTTTATTCGTAGAAAATTTTATGCTTACATAATCTTTCTTTTAATGATAAATTTCGAATTTTTTTTTTTTTTTAAATCTGAAATTTTTGTTGATTTCATTTTAATTTATATTTTATATCACAACTTTATGAAAGGAGTAGTTTTATTTCATGACCTATGCCAAATCGGAACAGTATGATGGGTGTGGAAACACTTCCCAACCATTAGTTTGAAGGGCTTCCTTGGTCATATTAGCGATATGAGGGCGGGCGTTGTCGTGCAATAAAAGAACAGCATGCAGCCTATTACAAATTTCTCTTGAATGGCCGCGTTGACTTTATGAGCAATTAATGTATACATTAGTTGCAAATAGAGTGCCGAATTGATTGTTTCCATTCAAGCAATTTGAAATGGAGAATCAAGTAAAGAAATTACAACTCAGTGTGTTTTTATTGGGGAAAACTACGCATTATGTTTAATTTATTTCTGTTTACTACATGTTTCTTACTATGTTTAAAATCTTTCATAAATCCTGGTAATGAAATTTAAACTGTTATTTTTTTTCTATTTCTTGGAATAACAACGATATTTTAGTAATATTCCAGATGTTTTTATGTGCCAACTAGGCGGGCAAACGTAATTCAAATTTTAATTATTCAAATTCAAAATTGGAGTTTATTTTATAATTTTGAGAAAGATCCTTCTTACTTAAGGACTTTTTTGCATTCAAAAGGTATAGGTTATTTAATTTCATTAAAAAAAGACACAATTCGGTTGCAATCTATAAATTGTGAAAGCTACTTCATAGAGAAAAATAAAAAAATCAAATGAGAATTTATATTATTTTCACTTGAATATCTTGCATGTGAAAAGACAACAGGATTACTTTTGTACATGTTATACATTTCTTAAAGTATCAAATGTATGATATACTGTTTAACGTAAATAAAGCAATATTTGCCAGGCTTACGAATATTCAAGAAAAATAAAATATTTATTGCCACCTGATTAAAATGATTGTTTTGAAAACTTAATCATTTGCACAACAATTTCTATCGATTTCTGATAGGTTAATTTTACAAATGTTAACAGCCTCTTTCTTGGTGTGGCAAATTTTAAGTTAATGTTGCGTTTGTGAAGGCAATATTTTTTACCAGTTCTTTTATAATTTAATTTTTCTAAAACGGTATCGTTGAAAGTTAGTCGGTGTATTGATATTTTTATGAATCAAAATAATTGATACTATTTTTAAAGGAGAAGAAAATATATATTAAGACCTATAAACTTATTTTGTGCTTAAAATAGCCTCCCTTTTTGTAAAAAGAGAAAGATCACGCAATTTCTTATGTCCATTTGGTAATACTTAGACAAGATATTTTATATAATTTAATAAAATTTAGCAAAAATGTTGCTTTTTCAGATGACAAAAATCTTAAGTTTGTGTAAAAATAATTTAAAATTTTAAGTATTTTGTATTACACATATTCTTATTTCACAAGCAAATCTTTATAGGAAATAATATATAAGCTTCAAATCAAAACTCACAAATCTGCCATAGAATGTCTTCAGTAAAATTGCAATTCAGAAATTAATATTGAAACACTTTCTCGACTTTCCAAAATAATTTATTGTATTTGACAGAAATATTACTGATTCTAATTGAGAATTATAATGGCAGTAAAGTTTAAAATTGTATCATCAAACCAAGGATCATATATATATTTACGACCTGAGTTTCTATAGACTGCAATTACCCTCCACACGAATGTTTTATGGATAGCAAAGGAAGAAACTCAGCCCTCATTTCCACAGATGAGCATACAAAAAGCAGAAGCATTCATTTCACGGATGGGCTCACTGTAGCCAAGTAACAGGATTGCCTCTATAGAAATAAGTTTCTAGTTCACTTTTATGGAACAAGGGGTGAGATGTTACACTTCTTATTTCAGCATACAGAACTATAGAGTGGAACTATGCACTTCCCGTTTTCCTCCTTTGATTCCGGATTAATGCTTACTGTTAATAAAATGTTCTCCAGTAAACAATTATGCTGTTGATATTAAAAATGTCATATAATAGCCTTTGGTCGTCTATAACTTGATGTCAAAGTATTACCCCCATTCAACAATGGAAGTGTAGAATTTGCAAATCGTTCTATAAAGTGGTCTATATATGGATCTAACGTAATATTAGATGCAGTGAGTTTTAAAGCTGATATGAACTAATAAATTCTATAATGAACTTTTTATCACTTTATGAACGCAATTGATGTTTTTTTTAGATACACTGAAGCTGAAATAAAAATAACTGAATTTATATATAACTAGGTAATTTATGTAGACTGACTCGGTAAGTATTAATCTTTATAAATCTGTTTATTACGGGTTATAATTTAAATTGATTTTATAATTGCACAAAAAGTATACATTTTTAAGTTTAATTTGGATTGTGACTGACAGAAATAAAAGAGTATACTTTGAAAGCAAGATATAGAATTTAGTTTTGAATAATATATATATCATTTTTACATGCTCTTAATTACTTATTGCCTGATTTTTATTTCATTTTTGTGGTGAAAATTTAAAATTGTTATGTATGAACTCATAACTACTGTAACAATTGAGGTATTTTGCTATAGATACATTATACGCATCCACATTAACTAGTAAGCGTTAACCCAGTTTCTATAAAAGGCATGAAAGTAGTGACAAGTTTTGTTGATTGAATGCAATGTTTAGTGAATATTACAAAATTAAAGTTTGATTAATTTTTTTATCATAAGAATTAAGAACATATTGTAAAATACTTACAATTAAATAGTAAATTTCTGGATTTGTATTTATTGATTTTATGAATTGTTTGATTTTTTTTTTCTATAAAATATGAATCTTATTCAAAATAAAAATTACATATTGATTTTATAAAGGCTTAAAAATTTATAATTTTGTAACTCTGAAAACTAAATATATTTCAAAGAATCTTTCTCCCTCAAAATATTTTACTTTCATCTATGTATTGATTTTCTAAAAGAAAAAAATCCTTAAGCAAGAAGAGTAAAATGAAATATCAATATATCATTTTTGTAAATATTTCAGCAAAAATATATATAATATAAACAACCTTTTTCATTTGTTCTCTTATGTATAATATAAATAATCATATTAAATTCATGTTTAAGTTTATATATTGTTTAAATACTAAATTTTAAATCGTTCATTGAATAAATTTATGTCGTTTTTTTCTATTTCTTAGTCAAATTAACTGCACCAGATTGGTTTAAATTCACCTCTCGGATGCCACCAATAACGACTCCTCTGTTAGAATCTCAAGTTCTTCTGGAGTTCCATAAAGTGGAAAAGATGTCACAAGTTAAAAATTACAATTATTCAATCGATATCCAACCACTGGATAGCAAATCTGAGCCAGAACACATCAAAATTAGCCAATTTGTTGGTGAAGGTGATTTAGCAGAGTTCTTCTTCAACATTACATCAATCCATAACAAACTGATGACATCTAACAAGAAATACATGCGACTTCGCTATCGTTTTTTCATCACGCAAGGAAATAAGACTCAAATAAGAACTACGATGCCATTTCGATATGTGAGAATGAAACCATATCTCATCACTGTAGAGGAAAATAAGAACTGCTCTGGGAACATCCTAACAAGGGATGAAGGGAAGCTCCAGGAGCACTCTGGAAAACAAGCCCCACTTAGAAATACCAAGAAACTCTTGCATCCGGCCAATAATAAGTCCCATTATACTTGTCGATTGCCAGATACCTATGCACATTTCTCAAATTCTCACTGGAGTTCTTTTGAGATTACTCCATTCAATGTCAAACTTCAAAATACTGATACATGTAGTCTTCCTTTCGGAAAGAATGCAACAAAGCATGACTTATTACAAACTGTTGAATCAAACACTACAAGATGCAAAACTTCAGTTTGTTGCGCTTCTATAACGACAGAGCAAGCAGTTCTGCTCTTACCCAATCTCCAAAACATGTTCATTATCAAAGCTGAGAATTTGGTTGGAATAGATCACGAATGCCAATAAGATCAATCAACGTACTTTTTAAAAAAAGAATGATAAATACAAAATTTATGAATTTTTAACATACAAACGTGGTGACATCCAAATTTTTCAGAATTAATTACATAATGTTTCGATCTCGTTCCACAGTTAAAAATTATCAAATGAATAATTACAAAAGTTAAAATTAAACATCATATCATTTACAAAGTATATATTTTTCTATTTTATTGAACTAAAAAAGGTATACGTTTTTAAAATTTTAGTGCCTTTTCTAGGGTAAAAAAAGAGTACAGATTTGAATGATTTTTAAATCTTGCATAGGTCTTTTGTGTTCAGTAAAATTATTCCTTAAAGCTAAACATTAAATACTATTTTAGTAAATGATTACATTAATCTACTTTCAAATGATCTTATGTAAATATTTTATGTAAAATATAACAATAAAATCTTTTAAGTTTTTGAATCCTTATACAAGATGTATTTATGAAATATACATTAAACATAATAGTTATATAGTATAGTGAATTTATGATAAATCTAAAACTACATGACATAAGCAAACGAACTATAATACCAATCTCCTCATTTATTTATTTTTATGTAATATTGAATAGGAATATTGAAAAATGTAACATAAGCAAAGTTTGTTACAAGAATGGTTAATCCTAAATTGAGTCACAAGATTTAAAAGTTTCAATTTTTTTAACAAGGTAAAACTGATATAAGGAAAGCAAATGCTATTATACTTCATTTTAATTTCAATTTAAAAAAACTTTCGTGAATTATTAACATTTATTAATCACTCATTTTGCTAATCAGTTTACATAGTTGCTTTTAATCATCTTAGAAATAGTTATAAAAGAAGTAATTTTTCTTAATTTATAAAGCTAGAACTTTTAATTCGAATTTTCTTAAGAAATTCATACTCAGGCAAATAACATTTTTTAATTAAATTATAATACATGCTTGATAAATATATTCTCCAAACATTCAATATAAACATGAATAAATTAATTCATACGACGAAGTTGCCAAGCAGGAAGCTGATTGTTATTACTCAAACCTATAGTTTATAGGTTCGATTCTCACTTCCAACGTGTCTCTCTTTTATTTCTGCTTGAAATAGCTGAGCTGGTAGCCGAATTGTTAGCGCTCTTGCCTTCGATTCAACAAACCGTGGGTTCGAATACCCCCTTGGGCATGAATTTTTGTAAGTGGTTCGGAATCACTTTAAACCGTAGGTCTCGGCTTAATTAGCCCTTGTGTACAAAAAAAAAAATGACCGTTGAACGACAAGCCAAACCAAATCTTCTTAAAATAGTATATTTTGGTCCAGTTAGCCATTATCAGTAAGATAGCAATAATTAAACCAATCCTTAGGAAAAATAAATTCTATTTCTTGACTAACAAAGATTTTAAAAGTTTTTTCTTCTATGTTATTTAAATAGTCAATAAGAAGAAAATTGCATAAATTTCCTTCAATCCATTTTTACATAATTCCTAAGCATTAAAGTTTTATAATAAAATCTATCTATGCAATTTGAATTCAGCAAATACTAGTGCTGAAATTAATAAAATCTTAAAAATTTGTGTAAAATCTTCTTTCTTTTTTCGATAAGAAAGGTGTGTTTGAGAGATTTTAAGTAATTTGTGTAATTTATTCAAAATCAAACTTCACACATTTCTCAGAGTATCTAACTATATTCTCTATAATTATGTTTCAAATCTTTTGAACCAATTTTTTTGTTAGTTGAGATGCACAATATGCAAATTTTCTTTCGAATTAGCAACTTTGGTTTCATTTAGTACAATGATGTGAATGAATACTGTGCCTCGTTTTTTGATTTCATCACTCAACATAAAAATGTTCCACTTATTTCTAGCATAGTACCAAAAACATCACTAATCTACTTTAAATACATAATTCACTTACATTCCATTGAACATCACTAAAACGGTATATTTAAATGAAACTTGTACTTTTTCACATTTTCTTTACTTAGATGTGTAAATTATTTCTATAAAAATGTTTTTAAAGGAAATGAGCAATAAAAATGTATCGTATCACTCTTTCCTTATCAGTACTATATTTTTCTTACAGTTTCGGAACAATTATTCATTATGTTACTAAATTTGAGAAATAGGTGCACTCTCTCCAACAAGTAATTCCTATAATCATGTATTTAAATGGCAAGTTGTTGCAGTTTTTCGTTTCATAGATAAATCAGAAATCCACGCGAATCTTTCTAAAATTTTACTCCGTTAAAACAACTGCCGGTGAATCTGTATAATTTACTTTAATACTGTACTTTTTCAAAGAAGCATATTAAGAAAAAAACGTGGCTTTTTGAAAAAAATGTTTTTTCCACAAAGATCTAATGAAGTTTCATCAACATTAAAATCGCTGATATTAGATGGAATTACACAGTAAAAGCTCGGAAAACATTTGATAATTTTTATCTGTTTTAAGCAAAGTTCTTGAATAATGAAAGCCTCTCAAAGCATCTTCAGTCACCTGGTCTCGGTTTTAATGTGGTAAAAATGTTACATAAATCTACTATAGAATTCTCGATTCTTTCTGTAATGACGTTTTTCTTTTTAAAAGTGTGGATCCATGCGAATGAACTTTGGAAAAAAATTACTACTTTGGGGCTAAAAATTGAGATGAAATAAAATTTCGAGAGAGCAAATTGGGAGACAAATCCATACATTAATTCTAAATCATAGCGGAATCACCATTCTAACTCAAACTAAAAAGGACTCTGTATTTAATGAAATTCGAATAATTACTTATTATCCATCTTTTTTGATCACCATTATAATTCTATATTATCTTCATCATCAGATGTCGAGCAAAATGAGTGATAAATTATTATTATACCTTTAATATAATTATTATTTTATAATAATTAATAACAATAATAAATAAAATGCAAAAATAAATATAATTGAAAATATAATAATAATAAATAATTATAACAATTAAAAAATAAACAATTAAAATAAAAGAAAGTTACAAAAATATCTGTTAGTTGAAATATAACTATTTTTGATTCAATAATAAAATCTACAAAAAAATATTTTAGAAAAATCTCGAATTTTTTGCGGAAAAAATTTGATTAGTCATGAAAGTGTTTTTCCAATTTCACTTAAAAGATAAGATTTCAGTCTTCCGGTCCCTGAAAAGGAACGTTCATAACTATCTGAAAATAGTTATCTGATAAGGAACGTTCATAACTATCTGAAGATAGTTATGAACGTTCCCCCCTTTTCTTTCTTTATAACTATCTGAAGATAGTTATGAACGTTCCTTTTCAGGGACCGGAAGACTGAAAGCTTATCTTCGAAGTGCAATTTGAATAAGACTTTCATTCTTATCTCACTTAGCAATTGAAAGATGATTCTAATGACATTATAACAAACTTTTTGTTTCTTCAACAATATAGAATCAGACGATTAAAGCTCTAGTAGAAGATAATATATTTATCTTAATTTATAAAAAAAGTATTTATTTCTGTGATGTAATGCCCTCATGTAATATACACAAGCTAGGAAATTGCAGTTCCCTCTCTCCAATTAATCTTCCAATGCTGTTATAGTTTTCTAATTTTTTTTCTAAAATCGCAAATTAAATTGTGTTAGTCATCATTTTTACTTTTGAACACTCGCTTAACAGACCCATGCGCATACATTCTTGTAAACATTAAATTCATTCCTCATTGTAGTCAAACTCTGACTCCAAACCTCGCACCCTCAAATGAAATCATGAAATGCTAACATTGCAATACATGACGAATATTTAAATTAATGTCAGCAGATTTCATTGTACCGAATTCAAGATGAGCTTCACCAGTTTAGGTGAAAACCAATGGAAAACGGATCATTTTTTATTTTTATAGCAATGGGCTTTTAAATCCTACAAATGTATTGACGACACAAATATAGATTATAAATATGTGCAAAAATTAGATTATCTAGAGGTGAAACTATTCACAAGGTCCTCGTAAGTTGTCTGCGTTTTCGGCATTGAATCGCATAGAATATTTTTAATCTATCAGAAATATCATTTCGCTTATTTTTCTAAGAATTTGGCTTAAGAATAGTTTCCAAAATGGCCTTCAATTTAATTGTTGACTTAGCAAGCTGCCAATTTGAAAAAGTATTTTGTCAAGCAATGAAACTCGTTTCCTTTATTACCGCATGTGCGATCATCTGAAGAAGCAAGATGAATCAATGAAGAACCATGATTAGATCTATTTAGATCGTGTAGGCTAGAGCAACATTCGAATATCCCTTGTGTATTGGAAACCATAAAAAGACGCACTACATGAATTTACATTATCTTTTTGAAATAGAACACATTTCGTGAGCCTCAAAGATGAATTAGGATTTTAAGACATTAGAAATATACCAATTATCCTCCAAATTGTTGATCTGAGCAAAAAAATATGCGTGTCGTATACTCATGACAAATAAATTCTCTCATCACAGGCGGAAGAATTCTCTCTCTATAATATCCAATTCCACTAAAAGTAATATAGTTCCTCTTGAACTATCAGCTTTGTCGTTCGGCACACTAGAATCGCTTTTATCTTTATGGTGATTTATCCAGGTAAATGGAAATATTAGTCACCATGCTGATAGTCTGATTGCTCTAATGTCATTGTATGAAAGGTTTCTAGGCTTTGCTGCGTACAGGCATAACTTCTTAATTGTAAGTGATCCGACTATTCGGAGCGCAGCCGAATGGTTTTAGATATAACAGATCGCGGGTTCAATTCCCATCTCAAGCTTAAAACAGCACTCATTAGAATTCACGAATTCTTTAAAAAAATTATTTTTACATGGATACCTGGAACTTAATTCACATTATGACAAATGACCGATCAGAATGTAAGATCAAAATTAACAAATGAAAACCTGATATTTTATATTCTCATTTGCTAATTAAAGTATGGTCATATTTATACCATCATGTTGTTATATCATTAATATTCAAGACACTTATTTTAGTATAACATCCACTTTAAACTATTTGACTTGGTCTAAATATAGCTTTCATGTACAAACAATGACAGTTCAGTGGCTAACAAATCCAAATCTAGCATTGTAATTAGCATTTTTTATAAACAAAATCAGTATTGCATAAAGAAAGGAATAAAAGTGCTCCCAATCTTGTCATACCATAAGAATTTCTTTTCTAAAAGATAAGAAAGTATAGTATAAGGACACAATGATATATATCTCAGTACAAAGACTTACTGCATAGGGTGATAAAAACATTAGTTGGAATAGAACATTATTATTAAAATTCAATATTTATATACAAATAGAATGATATAAAGAAAATTGTTCCTATGCTGTGCTTTAATTCTCCAAGCAGTATTTATTTGAAATTAATGTCTAACATGAAACTTATTAAACTGTGTGCAAAGAATTTATATTTTTTCAACATCAAAGTTGAATATGATAACAACAATTCTTAGTAATAAATAAAGTTTTACACATATGCCAAAAATGATTACGATTAAAGTAATCTTTATCAATTAAATAACCACTGATAATGTATGTTTATCTGTATCAAGCAAGCATTTAAAATTTTTCTTTTCAGATCATTTTACAATATTAAATTTAAAGAACTATTTTTTTTATCTAAATTAAATTATTTAAAAAAATTAAATACTTATCTCAAAATATATATCTGAGCTTTGATACAGATTCAAAAATTTGTGCAGAAGATTCCAAAGGCAGTACCCGGATTCGTCATAGCATCTCCGTTTTCATGTTCTTGAAACCACTTCCGACCGGGAACCGTATCTTTATTAGTATCAATATTTTGCATTAGTCAGACATTTTAAAACATGTTTTACTGTAGTTAGACAAGTTCCCCTGCTGAGATGCACGCAGTGTATAGGATACGACACCCTGTACAGCTTCCTATTATTAAAATTTAAAGCAAACAACGATAGCTATTTAAAAGCTTGAGGTACTTAAATTTGCTTCAATGAGAAGCATCAGTGGTAAAGTTTACTAATCAGATTCGATGTTGAAGAGCTTACAGAAGTTTTATAGCTACGAAGATAAAAATTGGCAAGTGCGTTGCTGTGTTTTAAGAAACTTCTTTTTTATTTTGTTGGAGAAGTTTTCTTAGCTGAAAGATGAAATTGAAGAACTTGCTTATTTTAATGTCCTTCATCTTATTTTATCTAAGCATTTTCACTGAATCCTTTTCGTTTGAGGATGATGATTATTACAGCAATCAAAAACGAGTTAAAATACTGAAAAAAATCCCGATGATACTGAAGAGATCTTATAAAATATGGAATTCTAAAGATACTTGCAATGATCGTGTCATCAGAAGCACAAGTGCAAAAGGTAAATATGCCACTTATCAATCTCTCATCGTAATATTAATATACTTATTAGAAAATAACTTAGTTTTTTTTTTATTTCAATTCAATGTTATTGTTATATTTTGTTATTCAGCTGCTTTTTTACATACTGTATAATTGCATGTTTCTCATAAAGCCATGATTTATAAAGAATTAAATCAATTTTTGTTTAAAACTTAGAAATATATTTAGTTGCCATTATAAGCACATTTTAAAATATTGACATCCTAAATTTTAATACTTAAAGTTTTTAAAATAATCAAAATTTAGTTTGAGGATATGTATACATTCATATTATTATGTTTTAAGTTATTCATAAATTTTAATAGTTATCCTTCGTGTATAAAAAACGCTTAGTAATATTACTTCCAGTGTTCAAAACATTTCAAAATTCTTGTTCTTATGTACAATATAAAAAATATGAATATATTAATGACAGTTTTTCTTAAGTAAAATAAACTCCTAAATTTATTTAAATTCTGTAATTTGAGCTTATCAGTAAATAAACATTTTTCTTACAAATATGATTCTAAATTTTAATTTAAATACGAAATCTGCCTTTCCCCAAATCATTATTTTCTTAAGAAATTAAATAGGATACATATAATTTTAAATTTTCATTTAAATAACGTAATTATCTCCAAAGATTTCTCTCTTTATTATATGAAATTTAATACATATTAAATTGATTATTTGTGTTATTTCTATTGCATATAAAAGATTCTTAAATCCATTACAGCAAAATTTCTTTCGGTGTTAAAATTTCTCTTTGAAATTTATTAATAGTGCAAATTAAGTATTGCGTATTTTAACCTTAAAATAACGATATAATAATGATTTATAATGAGACATCCAAATTAAAATATATTTAATAAAATTGCAAGATCTTGGTACATGTTGTACAGAAATCATTCACAAGTACTCATTTATTTCAATGTTTCAATTGATCTTATCAAAATAGTTTTTATAAAACTAAAATGCCTATTTTAAAAAATATTTACACCAATAAATAAACAGTTTTTTTAAATAATAAAAAAATTATTTAAGATAGTAGTAATATCTCTAGTGACAAACTAACGTTTAAATCACAATCACATAGATTCTATTGCGATTGAATATGCTTAAATATGCTATGTCTAAACTGCACATACAAATTATAAGGATATTTTTATTTCTATCGACGCCTAAGTTAAAAATTTAATAAAATATCAGATACAATTTAAATTCCTATATAAATGTTTTAAGTTGTAAATTGAATTGCTATTAAACTTTGATGAAAAAAATGTGAGTTTTAGCTAATACAATGATATATTAATTTTGATAAAACAATTGATAAATTTAACAATTAAAATTTATTTACCAATTACTAGACTCCCTAGTGATTTTTTTTATTTTTCTCACTTATAATAAGGACAAGATATTTGATAAAATATTAATAAAATATTCAAGACAACGCTTATTGTGTACATTATTAGCTAAAGCTCATTGTTTAAAAATATTGTTCAAATGCATATATATAACAATAAATGGTAATAAAATGAAAGTTTTATTATAAAAAAATCAGTTGGCAGAGCCGGAAACTTTCAGAAATCCAAGACCTAATGCAATTGCTCAATTCCTAATTTCTTCCAAAAAGTCCCGATATTTATAGTTAGTCAATCAAAAAAATATGTTCATCAAAAAGATTGGAATAAATTGTAAGATTTATAATTTACTAAAAAGTATATGAAGGTTATAATACTTGAATATAATTTAAGCTAATGAAATTTGTGAATAAAGTTGATCCTTAAATTTTCAATTTAAAATTTTTCTTTCGAATTTAGAATTTAAGCTACAGTATTAATAAATTCAATAGCCCTCTGTAATATCCTTTCGATTTTACACGTGATTACTAGATTATTTTAGTTATAGTTGGTGGTTTTTAGTTTAAGCAAATAAAGTGTTTATTTTTTTTATTTCAGATACATGTTTTTAGATAAAAAAAATAATTTGAAAATGTATATCAATAGATTCAATAGTTTCATCCATGTTATAAGAATTTTTGGCATAGGTTCCGTATAATCCAGGTTGCCAAATTCTGAGTTATTTTTTGCCAAACTTATGTATATGGCAACTCTAGTATTTATGTCATCGCGCACGTCACAAAATGTCACATTGGTAACATTTCTCCATCGCCAAAATTCAGAATTATACGGCACCTGTGCCACTTTTTTTTTTCTAATTTTATTTCTTATTGTAACTGCTGAATCTAAAAATTGAGTGCATTATTTAAGTTAATTTAGTTAAAATTAAATTACCTTTAAACGTAAAATGGGCATATTTTTTTACAATTATTATTATTGAAATTACTATTTTTTATATTTTCTTAGAAACCAAAATGTATGTATACAATTATCAATGTATATAAGTATGATATCTTAATTTGTTTTTTTAAAATGGCTAGTTTACAAAAAATTATGTTTCTACGATATTAGAATATATCAGAGTGTATAAAGTACATTTTTTTAGTTAAGAAAAATTGATTTATGATACACTTCCCTATGATTAAAGATAAATAGTTCCATGACTTAAATATTTTTATGGAGCTGTAAAATTAAGATTTGAAAATTATATGCTAAAATGAATTTTCATAAATTTAAAATAAATTAAGATCTTTCTGTGAACTAGAAATGTATTAAAACTTCCAAAAAATTTATAAAAACATTGCATATACTTTTTTACTTCAAGCATGTTTTTCGTAAGCTGAAGAAAAGACTTAACTTTGCTTATTGCTTTTCTAAATTTTTCAAATTAAGTGTCTTAACATGTATTTTAAAATAATCACTTATAAGAAAAAAAGTGAAGATGTTTTTAGATAGTCTAATAACTATGAAATGATACTTTTCTCAGCTATATTCGAATAATTATTTTTCATTAAGTGAATTGTCCTTTTTTGAGATGATCTTAATATAATTATGATTAGGAAATAAACATCTTTTTAATATCCCTTTAAAAAAATCGTCAAAATTTAAGTCATAAAATAAAGTTAATGATAAAAGGGATGATTTTACTTTGAAAATTATAATAAAGAAATTTTTTGCATTAAATGTGATAAGTTATATAAAATGTGCTAAATCTGCATTGCTTTAACTATATATTAGTAATTGTTGATGAATAAAATCTACTATTATTTGACACATTAGATTTAACATATGTTTCATCAAGTGCTAGTTATTGCTAATGGCAAACTAAGTGTAGTTTAGTTAGAAATTATAGGGAAAAAACTTGGATTAAGTAACTGAGACAGTTTAAATAATTTTCAAAATTTTGTTAGTCCTGCTTTAATTAAAAATCTATTGACATTAAGAAGAATAGCTGATGGAAATTTCAGCAATTTTGAATTTTCAGAAAAAACAAATGAAAGATCAAATGAATAACTTTTTTAATTAATTTTTTTAATTTGACTACTGAATGTTTGAAACCTGTTTTATATTTCCTGGTGAACCGCATAATATTATTTCTGCTCAAATGAGAAAACATAAATTGACTAATTAATAGTTTATTTCCGAATAAAGCTACTAATTAGTTTTAAAATTTAATAAAAAATCAGTTGTAAGGTATCAAGTGATCAGTGTAATTTGAGTTAATTAAATGTCTAAATTTTTACAGCTTGGTGTGACAAAATATGATAAACTATTTTCTCCCAAATAGTAAATTTCATGCTAAGATTTTCCTATAATTAAAAAATACTAGCAAGCTTAGTAAGATTTGTTAATGTATATAAATTAATATATAAGCTTTCTGCGTAATCAGTTTTATGATGCGTAATATATCATTTAAATTATAAGAATAAAATGAAACGAACTATTTACTTGATTTTTATTTAACTATTATCCAGTGACAATATACATTCTGTGATTGAACTAAGCAGAATATTGATCTTGATAAAAAAAAAATCATTACTTCAAATTTATTTCCTGGAAAAAATTTAAAATTGTATCAGTTAATATTGTCTTACACTAATGTACATTTGCGCTAATGCAGTGTAAATGTACATATTAGCATTGGAAATTAATTTTATAATATTAAATTATATTTTAAATCTTAAAGAAAAATAATTTGATATGGATAACATCTATTTCTACTGTATCTTTTATTTTATTTTTATAGCTACGCGAATTTCTTGTTGAAACAATTGGCACTGCAATTTTTTTTATCAAGCATTTTTGTGCTAACTATTTAATGCTTGTGAGTTTTAACTTAATAGTAAAATGATAATTTTAGATTTTAACTAATTTATTTGTATTTTAAAACTTGCTAATCTTATATGTATTTAAGCTAATGATCGTATTCTATTCGCAAATATCAGATGAATAAGAATTCAGTTTTCTTCTAGATTACACCTTTTTCTCATTTCATTGACTAAATACAAATGTAATGCGATTTCTTCATCAAAAGAATATCTTCTCATTATCAGTTTTACCGTTACGAAGATGTTAGATTGACTCGCCTTCCTATCCGACACAAGCGTTTCACACATAGACATTTGTTTCTATGTGAACAACTAAATCCATGATGTGAAACGTGTGATGAACTATTTACTGTTTATCATATTTTAATTTCATGTCTAAATTTAAATCAACAACGTTTATACTTAAATACTGATATTTTAACTTAGCTTGATTTAATGGGGGATTCACCGCATAGTAACCCATTCGCTTTTGTGAGGGCCATAGGTTTCATACATTTTACATAAATTTTATTTTAAAATTATGTGTTTGATTTTTCCTTTTAATAATTTATAATTAGATTTTAAAATAATATATACACTTATTTTTGTGTTTTAAATTTTTAATGTTTAGGTTTACTTTTAAAAAAATTACAAAAATATTAGTCTTGTCGCAGCATGCTCATTTTTGGACCTTGCGCAATAAAACTCAACCAACCAAGCAACCATCATCAAATAAATCTGTATTGTAATTAAAAATGTATTAATTCAAGTCGGTAAAAAAATGTCATACCTTTCACGGTTTTTTTAAAGCTTCGCTCGATATTTTCCCAATTCAATATTAAATTAATAAAAAACGTTATTTTTACCACATAAAATATTTTTTTGGCTTGGTTTCAAATTTATCACATTTTAAATACGATCAAATTCTATCGTAATATATTTGAATATTAAAAGTAAATAAGATCATATAGTGGTTAACTACTAGTGAAATTTCGTTGATGAACCACTATTTTTTTCTTATTAAGAAAAAAGGTCTTTATTAACTAATTTGATACCGTACTTCAGGTATAAAGTTACTCAAGGCTGCGTAACTCGAGAGAAAAAAATGGCATACTGGCAGCAAATTAAAATTCTTTCCATTACTTCTGAGATTCCAAAAAAAGTTCAAATGGCAAACAGATTAACCCCCCACGAGGGGAAGGTTAAGATATAAGATGAAGGTGGCCTCTATTACGATGAAGATGGTTTCTGTTGCATCAGAGATCTCGTAAAGACTTCAGCTTCATCTGCTCAAGTATGCGAGTCCTCTAAAAATGAAAATTATAGAGTATAATACCACAACTGTAAAGGCAGGAAAAAAAAAATTCCAGCTTTATCATTATAAAGTTGAAACGACCCTGGTGTGTTATTTAGGGCGTGTTTGATACTTGGAAACTGTAACCGTAACGACCGGTGGCACGTCTTATTTTTGTTTTAATTTCTCATTTGTGAAGCGTAGGAGTTCAACTGCAAGAATTTTTTATTATTAATACAAAGCCTTATAAGAATGGCGAAATTTTTCGAAAAGACGTTTCAATACTTTTTAATCGGGAAAGATTTAAGCTTTGAAACAGATGGGAAATAATATTAAAGAAATCTAAAATTCTTCTTATTTCAATCTGATTTATATACTAAAATGATTGAATAAAGAAGTTTATAATTTAAATGTTAAGAGAAAGGTACTTAATTTATGAATTTCAAAAACTTTTAGAAAGAATTTTCAGGAAAAAAAGTTTACAAATTAAAATTTTTTTCAAATCTTCATTATAATCAAATGAGAAAATTTATTTTTATGTAATTAATAATTTCATATTACTCAACAGTTTTAATTTCTAAAATTCCCATTTCCGGCATCTTTTTTTACTGAAGTTCACCTAATATTTAAAGATTAAATCTTACTATCTCTTACGCTTATCGTCTGTTTGAATCCCATCCAGGATTTATTGTTTGCACTGGTTCGGAATCCACTTACAGCCTTAAATTTCCGGTCTCATTAGCTACCTTGCGCAAGAAGTGACCGTTGTGCAACAAACAAGCCAAACTCTTTCCCTCATATTAATAAGTAAAATAATTTAAAGAAAATATTTACATTTTTGGGGCTCTTATTCGATATTGATTTAATTTTTCTATACAGATATTCGTTTTTAATCGCTATATTTTAGACACTGATGAAATTAACTCAAATTTGTAAAAAAGTTTTATTTATATTATGTATGGCTCTTTTGTTAAAAATTTTTTGAATCATTTTATTCATAACTGATTGAATTGTAAGGAGTGATACTAAAAGTCAACATCTACTGGTTTGGGGTAAAATCAGTGGTTAACACAAAAACAGTTTAAAATTGAAAGGCTTACCTTAAATACACTTAATAAACAACCGACTCCCTAAATTCTTTGTAAGTTATTCAAATTCTATTAGAATTAGATTTTGATTTTCGGATTTCGAATCCTAGAAAGAAAGGATTCATTTGCCCGAAGTTTTACAATCACTCATTGCACATGAAAGCCAATTCGAATAAGACTTACGGTTTATAACGCTTCCTAAAAAGCTACAAGCATCAACAACTGAAATTTGATTAAATCTATAAATTGTTGAACTAAAGTCACGAGTCCAGCCCATACAGCTATCATATTGGCAGAAAGTGGATTAATCAGTATGTTTCAATTATTGAATTATCATTATTAATAATCATTTTCAGTATGTTTTCAATACCAAAAATGTACATCAAAAGAACATAATTAAAAAATGGAACAATAAGTTACTTAATAATGAGCCTCAATGGTTCATTAGATTCATGCCGCTCCCCGTAAGATCACCAAAGTGAAGTATCACTTGTGCGGATAGTGTTTGGAGGGGTAATTTTTTTCTTCCTCACTGAATTTTCACATTCTTTATTACTGAGTTGCCGCAGTTCTGTAACCATCCTGGATCACCACACAGGTAGTGATCATAATCTGATGACGTTCCAGTACGGAATAGAGAAAGCAGAGAAGCTCCTGACCTGGCGTTGGAACTCCCAAAACCTGAATTGGAACAATTTTAAGGAAAGTCTCCCAGGCTTAGTGGAGGATTTCCCTCTGGACAGACTAAGCAACATCAACCAATCCATCAATGAGATCGAGAATCGAATCCTAGACGGTGTTTACGTTAGTCGGTGTTCCTCTAAGCCCTTTCGCAAATGTAGCCTGGACGTAGATAAATATTAGGTCGGGGGATAAGTTTGTAGCGTTTTTACCGAAGACTTTTATTTAAACAAAAAAACAATAATTATATCAATAAGTTAATCATATTTTCGCCTTTGCTGCTTACAACTTTTTCCCATCACAGAAGTTGTTGAACCAGATATTAAGGCTCTCTTGTTTCACTGGGAAATGCTCTGCTACAATTAACAAGACCTTAACATTGCCCAGCTATACCGAGTGAATGAGGCTATTTGACTGAAAAGACCTGATCGACTTGGTCAAACCATATTCTTTCAAGACAATGCCAAGCCCCATGTTGCACAAGTCGTCGAAGCCACACTCCAAGAGTTCGAATGGGTAGCCTACAGTATCCGCCGTATTCACCGGATTTTGCACCGATCGATTACCATTTTTTCCTCTCCTTATCAAACCATATGAAGGGCGTTAACTTCCATAACAAAGAAATACTTAAAAACTGGCTCAACAGCTTCTTTGACACCAGACTTATTCCCCGACCTAATAGTTTTAGTTTAGTTGTAATCTCGACACCTGACCGTGATTCGAATTTATAATATGCTTGGGGATGTTGAGTATTCGAAACTCGTTAACCTTAATCTACAACCTGAGCCTCGCCTGTACCATTATATATGTATTCCATTCTGCTGTTTAGGGAAATATGAATATTTCAGTCATGAAAAATAATAAACTAAGATGAAAGGAGAATATTTGCTTAGTGCTTTCATGGTTTTAACTATGTAAATTTAAAAACATAAATAAATGAGAGAATATTTTTCAAATATATAACAGCCGAATTCACGCTTTCTATTCAACACTTCGAATCCCACTTTGAGCTTAGATGTTTATAGTTTTTAGATATCTACTTTAAACCTTAGGTCTTTATGTAATCAGCCATTGTGTGCAAAAAATAAGCGTTAAGAGACAAACAATATAAACCATCAAGTATGTAATAAAAAGTAATTTTATGAAAATTTTATTCACTAAAGTATTGATATATATATATATATATATATATATATATATATATATATATATATATATATATATATATATATATATATATATATATACAAATGTTTTTTTTTAACATATAGTTTCTTTGACTTTTATATATATATATTTTTAATGCTTACGTTTCTCCAAAGTAATGATACTCTTTTGAATAAATAGTCTATTTTTGATTTTCATAATTGTCAGCAGGGAAAAAATGTAGCAAGTTCAAGAAATGAGAAAGAATGGAAGCGCAAGTTAAATATAGAAAAAAAAAGGCTTTATTTAAAATCGTGATTGTCAGTGGACTTTATATTTAGAGATTTTACTAGTTCAATATGTTCTCTGAATAGTATTCAAATTTCTTAAGTTTTCCTTCTTTGTGGAAAGATTATTTGAAATAACAGTAAATTTTGCTTCCAAATGGTTTTTAATAAGAGGCTTTAAGAAATGTATATGCTTCATATGTGGTGAAACTCGCAATTTGACCGACTTTGTCAAGAACTTAATTCTTAAATCCTTCACTTCAGCTATTGTTAAAATTAGTGACTATTTAATGAAATGATTGAATCAAAATGATCCTCTTTATCTGATTCAGAAAAGAACCCACTACATTGCAGTTGTAATATAGAGAGTTCATTCCTGAAACGAATCCGGGTTATGGAAGCAAGTAACTTCTAAACTCATAAATGGATGTATCAAAGCTTAATATTATATAAGTGATTGTTATCGTGTGCCAGCTAGGCTGGCATTATGGGGTGCGCTGCTCCACTTTTCCTTCAGAACCATATTTTGGAGTGGAGTCTGATTTCCTCAGTACACACATGCCTTATATACCCGTTTATTGGGTAGGCAACCATTCACAACTCATTCATACAAGGAAAGGACAAAGACCTGATAGATAGAAAGTACATCTAAGACCGAATCTGGATTCTAACCCAGGAATTCCCTATTTGCAGTCAGACAGACAGGCTGACCACTGGACAAATTGGGCGGCATATAAGTGATTAAACCCTTAATCTGCAACAATTTTTTAAAATTAAATTTTTAACGAATAAAGTTGTATATTACTTGAAAAGTTATGAAATATTATAATTCTTATAATTATTTTATGAAACAATACTTTGTGTAAAACATTGTTACTCAAATTAAAAAATATATGTAAATTATGATGTGAAAAATTAGATAAAAACTTTTAATTTTCTTTTATATTTTTAGCCAGATTGATTGATTCAGAATGGTTCACATTTAATGCTCGCATGCCACGTCTAATGACACCTCTTCTGAAGTCCCAAATTCTTTTGGAGTTCCATAAAGTGGAAAATATGTCACAAGTAAGAGAGTTCAATTATACCATCGAAGTGAGACCATTGTTCAAAAACGCTAGGTCTAGATACATCAAACTCAAGAAACTCGTCAATGGCAGTGAATTAGCAGAGTTTTACTTCAACATTACTTCAATCCATCACAAATTGATGCTGTTTCGCCAAAGATATATGCGACTTCGCTATCGTGTCTTTGTCACCAAAGAAAATACAACTCAAATTACATCCACGATGCCATTTCGGTACAAAAAGATGAAAGCCTTTCTCATCACTCTTGAAGAAAACAAGAACTGTTCTTTGGATATCCTGACCATGAATGCCAAAAAGCTCCTACAAATCTCTAGAAAAAGATCCATGCTCAGAACTATGGAGAAATTGAACTTATATCCAGCCAATGACAATCCTTACTATACTTGTCGATTGACAGACTGGTATGTGTCATTTTCACAAATTGGATGGAATTCTTTTATAGTTGCCCCATCTGGAATCAACGCTCGAGCTTGCACAGGAACATGCGCTTTTCCTTTGATAGCGAATGCAACTAGGCATGCTTTGCTTCAAGCTGCTGTTGCAAATACCGCAGGAAGCAAAACTCCAGTTTGTTGCGTACCATTAACAATAAAAAAAGCAACATTGATTTTCTACGATGATTATCTCGACAATGCATTTATCATGGGCTCTGAGAATTTAATAGTCACAAGTTGTGGATGCCGCTAAGTAAAGACAGTTCTCTGCATTTTCAATAACATAACCATAACTCATGTCATAGCACAAACACAATGAATGGCTCCTAAATTTAAACGAATAATTTGATATTTCGGTCTGAGTCTATCATAAAATTTTAACAATCACGAACTATAGATGTAGCACCAAATTATAATCATCAAGACAAATCTCATCTTAGAGTTTGCATATGCATATATATGATATATACATGAGCAAATATATTTGTATATGCATATACATATATATACTTCATAGGAATATAGACAGATTTCATGCATAGTGAATGCTGTTAATTTATTCAGAAATATTTATAATTTATTTTATGAACTATTAAACAGTATTAAGGATTTATGAAACTTATATTACAGGTTTTGCTTTCATCTCATTGTCTTGAAATGTAAGTATAGAATAAATCAAGAATGTCTTATATATATATTTCAAAATGCATCAAATGAATATTTTAATGCTTTTTATATATGGCATATTATTATAATATGATAATAAAAGTCTGATGTAAATAAATTCTCTTCTAAATATTGAAATATTTCGTGTTTATTTAAAAACCAGTATAATTATTTTCTTTTATGAAATTTAAGCAGAAGAAAAGAAAAAAAATCTTAATAATAGCATGATTAGTAGATATTTTCTTCGAACGATGAAAACCTTAGAAACCATTTTTATTACAATTCTATCTAGAAAATCCGAAATTCATTTTGTACATTTCCATATAATGTGAATTATACATACATTATGGACAGTCAAATTAATAAATTAATATGATCTTAAAATATATATATATAAAGAGAGAATGAATGTAATTAGAATATTTTATTCGAAAATAAAATGTAATACAACTAATAAAGATTTATAAAAATCCCTATAAGTAAAATTTAGTATGTAAATGAATTGTACTGCCCTTTATGAAGACTACGGTTAGATTTTTAAGTCAATAAAAAATTTAATATCAGATATACTAAATTTGGACGATATAATTAACAAATTTAAAATATATAATTTTATTCCAACTTGCATGCATGAATATAATCAATTACTAGTAGATAAGCTTATATTAATAACATAGAGTACCTTGAATATTGTTTATTTTTAATTTTTTGTGATGAACGGAAATTTTCAATTCTGAACCATATTCCGAAAATAAATTTACCGAATTAATGAGTCTTCATAGTCTGGGATATCTCTAAAAAATTTAGGAGTAATATAAATAATTGGTTAAAAATGCTAAAATATAGTCTAACATTAATTAATTGGAAGTTTATTAATATTGTGTATATACGAAAAAAAATTCCCTATGTTAAAAATATATTCCGAGAGAAAACTATTGAGAAAACAAACCTATAAATAAATTTTAAATTATAACTGAAAATACAAAAATATGAATTTAAATTCACATGACTACAATTTATAATTAAGTTTTTGGTTTCATTTTAAATTCCAACTCAAATATCAAATTATTATAAGAATGTGTTTTTTAAATTCATTAAAATTTTAAAGTATTTTAAGGATTGAAATTCCATTATTTTCTTCACAGAATGTATTTTATTAAGTTTGTCTTCCTTCTAGGGTTTTTTTAAATTATTATATTAAGTCTATCATTTGAGTGTAGAAAATATTTATAATGATTAAAACGTCATATAAAGATTCTTTAACTCCTTTTTAATATTGTCATCCAGTTGTAATTAAACTGTGGATTGCACCAGAAAAGTTTCTTTTTTATTAAAAGTTTATTTTACTATTTGCATACAGTAGCTTGTATTTTATTTGTAATGTTTCTAATAATTTTCAAAATGTTTGGTTTAAATCTGATTAATGTTAGCCACTTGAAAAAAAAAGGGGAAAATATATCTCGATCGTTTTTCTAACATATTTAATGCTTGCATATTATTTCTTAATTTATACAAGAATGCAATTAATAGTTAATTCTTTAAACTTTTTTAGAAAATAACACATTTTATGCTCAGTTTTGAAAAATAAATGCTATTGTAAATAAGATTTTTTTAAATTTATTATAGAAAAAAATAATTAAAATATGATTAATGGTATTATCTAAAATTTTAACAATATTAATAGGGTATAGAATGATAAAAAAACGTATATATATATATATATAATATTAGAGTTATGATTATAAAAATATGTGTGTAAATCATTTTTAGCATTCTTTCACGTTCACTTTTAAAGCTGATTCAAATTGAACTGTCTAAAATCAGAACATGTTTACTTATTTAATTAGCAAGAATGAAAATATTCACTTTTAAAGTACTTTACTTATATTTCCATAAACATTGTTACAGAAATAAAAATTAAAATATACACATGATTAAAATTTAAAAAAACAATGTATGCGTGTTATATAATTTATATATCAAATTTTAATTTTCTAATGATTGAAATATAACAAATTTGTTCATTGAAGTCATGTAAGGTAGTTATGAGTATTCCCGTGTGTATTACATTTAATTTTTTAACTTGCTTTCTATAAAAAGTCCATGGTATTAACTACGTGAATAATATTAAAATGATCTTTTGAATGAATTGTAATTTCGTATTCTTTTCAGTTTAGCTTCTTGAGTAAGTGAGTTTTAACAAATTTGATTTTTCTTATCAAAACAATAATTACGTAATACTTTCTCTTTAACTATATAAAAAAATTATTTTCTTATTTAAAGTAAATTTACTTTATATATTTTAATTACATGTTTTTATAATCAATGGAAATAAATTTTATCATTTTTGGAGTTTTTTTTTAATCAAACAGAATTATTTTTTTATTTTTCATGTTATGCCGTATTTATTTTTTATACTGTATTTGTCAAAATACATTTCTGTTCTTATTAATTAAAATCATACTAAACAACTTTATAGTAAATTATAAATTGAAAATTATCTCTCGCAAGTTTTAACTTACAAATAATTTCTAACTATTTTCTGATAAAATTATTAATTTTAAGGAAAATAAACTTCTTAAAATTCAAAGTATAACATTTAGATTTGTAAAGTTTCTCTAATTAAATATATAAGTAAGAGTTGTTTTTTTTCCTCTCGTTCAATCTTGTGAATTAAAGTGTGACAAAAAGTTTAAACATATCATTGAATCTATCAAGGTTTGGGAGATTTTTTTATATATCACTTATCACTCACAATCAGTCACTTCTGCACTTTTTTTGATATTTCGTCGCACGATGCTTTTTGTTTTCAAAATACTCATTTTCTGAGAATTTGACTGACTGAATGGTCCATGCTACAGTATGTCCTTCTTTCAAAATATGTATGTAACCTGATAAGAAAAAGGTGAAATTGACGATGTTGCCTATACATCTCACCTTTGTATCTTTCAACTTGTGAGTTCCTTCAATTTTATCGCCACTTTCCACTTCCCAACATTCATCTAAATGAGTGGACCAAAAGACCGGCGATATCTACAAACACCAATAATTTATCTCCTTACCTTCCTTTTATGTAAGGAATGGAGCATACAGAGGAATCCTGACTATGCAAAAAGGAATGGGACGGTAACAAGTCTCGTTAATGAGAAAAGGTGGGGTGCTCTCCAACTCAAAATTCTTCGACTTCCTGTCCCACAAAGCATTCTTCGCGGTAAACAAGTGAATACAGAGAGGTTAATCGAACAAAACACAACAATATAACAGTCTCTTTTTCCTGTCGACGTGGGCGATCCATCGCGTAAAAACTTTTTTTAAAGGATCATCCGTCAGATAACGCTAAGTACAATGTTTTTAAAATCTCCGAGAACGTAAAGGTAAGAAGAAAAAGTCTGTCATTTGTGGGAACGGGGAGTAAAAATAAGCGCTATCTTTATTTCTTACTTTACTTTCGAGCAACTGTGGGTGGGCAAACATTTCCGAAAAAATATCGAAATGGGCAGTATTTCTGGAACAGCTCATCACACAATACCAACGTACCTGATCGGAAAATTAGAAGGAAGACCATGAATTCCAACATGAGGCACTCACCCTTGACCATTAGGGGTGTAGATTGGCCACTTCCTTTAATTTTTTCCAGCCTTCAAAGCTCCTGTGCAAAAGTAAAGGCAATTTCTTTTATAAGAAGTTGACTACGTTGTATAGTCTATTTTTAATGACTATATAAATGATCTTACATCGTAATTTTACCAAATAATCGGAATATGTGAGGGTTCAATGAACACCTGAAAGAATTTAAAGTATTTTTTGTTTTGCTTAAAGTGTAATTTATTTAAAGTTTAAAGTGTGTATTTTGTTAAAAAGTGATACTTAGAGAAATGCAGCTATAGTACTAGCTGCATTTCTCAAAATATCACACTTTCAAGCTTTATATATACAATGTATATTAATTTCAAACCATATAATGTATTTGAAAATTTATCGCGCCAAAATAGTTTAATACAAACTCAATTTTTTAACTAAAAAAATGAAAATTAGTTTGATTTTTGCTCACCCCTGCTTTTGCCATGTAGATCACGTTAGTTTGTCAAAATGTTTAATGATGATCACTGCCTACAAGCACTTAAATATTATAGAGTTTTTAGGTATTGTTTATATATTTGTCTATGAAATGCAGATTGCTTAAGATGTATAATTAAAATAGTTTCTCTAACATATTTCATTAGAAGTTTAAAATATAATTTCGAAAATTGTTTTCTTGCAAATGCGCAGTTAAATTGGTCCTAAAATGCAAATCTTAGAATAAACATCAAATCACATCTTTTCTAATGAAAAGGTAAAATGATCCAAATGTGATTTTATATAAGAGTTTAATCATAGTCAGAAAATTTTCAAAAATGCTCAAACTGTTATCATTTTTGCCTTTTGTACAACACCTTATGCATTTGATTTCCACTTTTAATGTAGATATTGTTTAGTATTTGGAATCCTATTAAAATTTTGAGCATTGATCTAAATGATCTTAAAAAGCAAAAAAAATCTATTGAGTAATAAATAAATCAAACCTAACACTAAAGAATATCGGTAAATAACAACAACAAAATACAAAAAATATATATTTCTGTTTCATACATTGAAGTTAACACATTTCATTTGATTTTTATTTATACAATAAAAACAAATGGTTTGACACATTCAACCACTGAGCCAAGGTTAGCGGTAATAAAATATATATTCGTTATATCATGTACACACAAAATAACAAACTAGTAAACTTATAGAATATTTCAATGCTTTTTTCTTTTTTGTGGCATATTTTATTTTTTTAACTAAATGAACAGGCAATTGCAAATTCTACTTGATGGGAACAATAAAATTCCTGGCTCCTTAACAAGAGCTGTTGGTGTCGCTTGTTTCCGGGTGACAGCTAGACATGACTACCTACAATGGCATTTGCATCGAATATGTGTAATGGACTCACTCAATTCGTTGTCCATTGTGCAATCATGATGATATGGATGCTGCTTACCTCAAGAACTGGCTTTTTCTTTATATAGTCCAAAATGGTGTTCTAAATTTTTGACAAGTTTTGTGAAAACATTCAATCCTTCTCAATGTGAGCTATAAGCCTACGATCATAAACTCCAAAACTTTTTCTGTCATATTACTACTATCTCAAGAACTGCCCTGAAGTTTTAAAGATTATGACTGACAATTCATTTGAGGCTACTAAAGGACTTTATTCTTGCTTTTTATACTTGTTCACCTTTTTATTGGGCTGCTCGTCGATTAATGTCAGAGATGCCGAAGACATTCGTAGGATAATATATATACATATTGTTAAATAATGAGAATGTTTTAAACCTTGTAGTTTATAAAATTGCTTATATATTAAATTTATTAAACTGCATACGTGATAAATTGGTATTTATAGAGATTAAAACTCATATTAGTATTATTTATAACGTGGATAGTTCACAATATTTTCTTAACATTACGTATTGGGTACCTGTTAGTTTATAATATCTTCCATTGGCAAGACTAATACGTTAAGATATCATTATAATTATGTTTTAGTTAAGATTATGGGAATATTTGACGTAATTTTACCTTGTTAGAGACCTGTTCACACGTAGCGAGTATATTTACCTGTTGGAAGGGGAAAAAAAGAAACCATTAAAGCTTGTAGGCACCGACTTTCTAACAGAAATACATGCAAGATGTGGAAAATGCAATGCATATCCTGCATTTCATTTGTACTGTTCAGATGGTTGGAATTCATCATGGGACTATCTACAAAGCTCTTTTGAATTGTAATGTAATCTATATTTGTTATTTTACTTTAAGAACCGCATTCCCGTTGTAAAGAAGTGACCAAAAAACTCTCATTCTCTCCCACAGATGTGCTTACAAATGGTAGAAAAGTAATTAATCGTTTCTCTTTGTGGAGTAATGTTCTGAGCTAATTACTGATTTCATATTGATTTCAGAGGATGAGATTAAAACCAGGACTTTCCGCTTTCAAGATCACATTCTTCTCTCTTAGTCTACAATGAGAAAAGCAATGTATATTGAAAAAATAAACATAAATTATAAAATAAAGTAAATAAAAATAAGAATTGTTAAGTACACAGAGAGATAAAAAGTTAACAAAAACTAAATAATATGTAATGAAATCTATTCATTCTTCAAATTCTGTACTGCTATTATGATGCTTAAATTTCCAAAATAAATTACACTGACAAAGCATAAAAGAAAAAAATTATATGCATGTAGACAACTTAGGTTTATAAAAAATCATTTATTAGCATTGCTTAGGACTGTTTTTGGAAGACTGCTTTTGGCATTTGATGCAGTTTGTATTCGAGAAAAAATTGATTCATAAAAGTGATGAATAATATTTGAAGGAATATTGTACCACCCTCCATAAAGATATTGAGTATATTCTGGGATAAATACCGATTTAGAATATCGAATCCGAATTGAATGCTATAAAATTTACCATAATGGGTGCCTGAGCAGACCAAGGTAAATGATAAGATTTTTCATCCCGTTCATCAAATCATGGTTGCAGAAATCCAACTGCACATAGAATATTTTAGGATAATAACGCATCTATCTATCACCAACAGAAAACAGAATTTGCGTCATAGGATAGAACTGATCAGCTAAAATTTCATAATACTTCTCTTTTGTGATCCTTATGTTTGATCCAGTGAAAACCTCAACATGGCTGCCATTTCACTACCGGTTCATCTCCATTTTTGACCGTTACAAGGAAACAATACCGTTTATACACTTGTGCAAATGTTTTCCAAACGTTAACCCATATTTTTGCAGGAAAAATTGATAGTTGATTCACCAGACCATATTACTTCTTTTCTCCCATTTTAACTGACTAGTTTTTGTGAATGACACTCCTGAAGTTGATATTTGGCATTAACATCAGTAATAAGTGATTTAGGAATCTGGATTAACTGTTATATTCAATTAACGCTCAATTTTGTTCAATTTGCCTTCTAACTATGTTCATTGACAATGGAGACTCCAAATGCTTATTGAACTCTGAGTTCATATTTTATACAGTTATTCACTTTTTAGACATCACAATCCACTTCAATAGCCATTGATCTCTTTTACTGAAGTTTTCTTTTCGTCCTCTATTTTGATTTGCCGAGCTTGTCTTTCAGCATTGAGCGTATCCTGTTATGATATTAGGCAGCATACCACAAGAAAAAGTTAGAGGTTTTAGACACATTAATTCCAGTTAGACAGGACTCTACAATTTAAATTTGAAAAACCTATGAAAATCGACATTTTAGGCTTTTAAAAAATCCAAGTTTTACAGAATTTCGATCAAAACAATCACATATAATCAGAATGCAAACTATTATATTTATATATATATATATAAGAAATTCGTAGATAATATTATATTTTAGTTCTTACTAAACGTGCATTCAAAAATATCATTTTTTTCAGTTGTATCCATAATTTTAATAACTACCTGTGTATATATATATATATGAGTGTGTGTATTTTTAATTAATTTTTATACACTATGGTATGCAGTCTATACTGTTTCATTTTATTAATTTTTATTGTTAATGGCTAATTTTTAAATCTTGTTGTGATTTTAAAATACATTTGTTTATCTCATATTTATAATTCTAAACTCATTGCAATTGTGGAAACATTTTTCCCACTATTTGAAATTTTATTTCGAATACTTTTTTTTAATTTATTTCAATTTTGGATTTATATTATAAATATCTTTTTGTATTGCACACACAAGGTTCTTTTTTTTATTATTAATAATCATTGGTGATAAGGAACGACTTTTCGTGTAAATATGATTCATTTTACTCTTCTAATTACCCGACTTCTGTTCTATCTAATTCATAGATTGATACCATTTCCCCTAATTTAATTTTGCTTCTGTAATTTTTTTCTATGTTAATTATATATTTTCACTCTGTTTTTATGGTCTTTAGTAATTAATCTCTCAACATACATTTTGATTCTAAGAAAATCATTTTTTAAATTTAAAATGGATTGCAATTAAAGTACTTTACCTTAAACCTCATTCTATAGAATATGGAACATTTTTTCTCCTTATGCATATATTTTTGAAAGTCTATTATTTCAATTGTTTTTTTAATTGATTTTCTTTTCTACAATCTGTGTTACCATTTGTTTTGCGTATTTCTCCCCCATATGTTTCAGTAAATATTTACATTATAGAATTTATAAAATTTTTCTTATCATTATGAAACATGATATTCGTTCTTAATGAGTTTCACATCTTCGTAACTCATTTGCATATTCTTTAACTATATTGACCTTTTTAGAAACTTTCTGTTTTCCTTAGAAATTAATAATTATACTATTCTCCGCTCTTAATGCTTCTAAAAAAATTTAAATAAGTTAAAAATAGTGAAAATTAATTAATGCGAATGTTATATATCTTTTACTTCTGAGCCTTTTTAAATTGGATTAAGGTTTTTTCCTGTTGATGAGATAGTACTCAGTTTGTATTTCATAAAATAAATTTTATCAACAGACATTTTCTTCTGCATTAGGAAACTGTTCTCGGTAAAATATTGAAAAAAATAATTTTCTTCCCTGTTTTTACTGCATTTCCAATTCTGTATAAATGCTCAGATTTCACTTGCGTCTTATTAATATTTTAATAAATTTCTCAATTTAGTTTTTGTGATAATAAAATAGCCTATTGAGCACTAAACTTCAAACACTTATTAAGGTTATATTGTATTTATAGCTTCACATGAGCTTTCTATTCACCAAATGCGGATTAATCTGTTTCAATTTAATATATTTTACTTCATATACTTTGAAAAAAGAATCGCTAAAGTCAAAAATTGTCTTCGAAATCAAATCCTCTAACATAATGATTTAAACTTATAGTATACAAACAGCTCTTGATTAAATTTAACAATATTTTGAATGTTAATAGATATTACATTTTTTTCAAAAGTATTAATACAGTGTAAAAGCGTGGGAAGAACAGTTAAGGATGGAAAAAGGCAACAAGATTTCCAAAGAGAATGACGCACAGGTCTGAGATACACCTTAAGAATATAAAAATCAACTTATAAACATATTGTTGTAAATAGTGTAGTATTTAAAAATTAAGATGTGATAAAACTAAGATTCAAACACTCTTATTAGCATAATGAATTACTGCACTAGAGATTCTAAAGTGAATAAAAATCAATTAATAACCAGAAATGCATTATCATATTTTGTAAACTCCTTGCATTTGAAGAGATTTTGAATTTATTTCTTCAAAGAAAACATTCATAGAATTTATAACTGATGAATAATGTAGCAACTGTTTAAAATTAGAGCAAAATCTATCCATTAATTTAAATAAACAGTTGTAAACAGCAATTCTAAGCAAATTAACAGGTATTTATTATAACTATGTATATTTAAAACGTTTTTCAAAAAATTTAATTTCTTTAATTTTTAAAAAAATATCAGAGCAACAATATGAACAAAAAAATACTGGAGAATTTTATTATCTAAAACGAATTGCATTAAGGATATTTTTAGCAAATACAAATATTTTTTAGAATTTATACACTCAAACAAATCCTTTTCCTAATTTGTTTTAAATTTGTTAAAATAAAATAGAATTTATAGTATTTTTACTAATACTAATATTAACAAATGCTAGATAATTCTTTCACTTTTTTTAAATGCATTATTATGACTTAAAGTTTTAAATGCATTGCTTATGAAGTTTTATAATCAAAATTGAACTTATTTCTCAATATAATTCTGAAAACTTTACAAAAATATTTTTTTTATTCGTCACAAGTTTTGAAATATACATTGAAAATCGATTTCATTTCTTGTTTAGCACAATTTACATTAAAAGCAAACATTTTTTTTTTCCAAATTAAGCTTAACATTTACTAAGAACATCTTTTTCTATAGTTTTGTTCTAGGTTATTTTGTATTTAAAATTTTTTATCACGTTTGTTTCATTTTTTTCAAATGAAGCATGATTTTGAAACTAATTTTTTACGCAATTACTCAGTAAATTCAAATCAATACCATAATATTTACATAAATGTAATCCTTAGAGAAACTTATTTTCATTAATCCCTACTTTTGTGTATATTGTGTGTATATTTATCTTGACTTGATTTTATACATTGTCACATAGAAGTGTAAGGTAGACGGAATAACCACGCCGCATTTACTTTAACGAGGTTAAAGTAAATATGGTTAGTAAAAGAGCGAAGGTTCTTATGTACAACATAAAGAATTTCTAGAAATGTGAAAATTAGGGAAATCAACATAAACGCGAATTTTCTCGAAACTTTGAGAAAGACACTATAAACAATAAGTTAGAATATACTATCCAGTATCGAACCGACGATTTGTCTGTCAAGAGTACTGTACTTTGACCACTAAGCCATGAGACTGCTTCCCTTTGGCATGAGATGTGGTAATATAATTTTTAATGTTAATATAACATTTTTATTATAATTATGCACGATAAATTTTACTAATAATGAACCAATAATTTAATTACATTTATAAATTTTTCCCTTCTTTAGAAATTTTTCTGATTTTTTTCACTTTTGTAATGATTGTAAGTATTATAAATCATCACTCCTAGTACTACTTCCCATAATTTATGAGACTGGCCATATTTACAATTCTAGAAAAATCTTCATACATGTGGCATTTGGAACTGAAAAAATAGATAAAAGGAAATAGAAACTTTCATAAATATGAATGATTGTGCAATTTCCAGAAGCTTCTAGAAACGTATACATTTTGAACATTGGTATAGATGTGTAATACATTGATATATCATTATTCGAGTATCTTCGCTTTCAATGATAAAAAAACTCAATTTTAAGTTCAACAATTTGACTAAAATATTATTTTCCCAATTTAGATTAATATACTAATAACATATCCTCATTCAATTTTTATCAGCAATTTCGAATGATTTATCGAAATTGCTGATAAAAATTAAATGTGAATAATGATATAAAATTTTCAATGCTTTTTTTATTTTTGTCAATAACATTTGATTACTTGCATCTTAAGACTTATTTAACAACTTTTTTTTCAAAAAAATTCACGAATATTTTAAATATAATTCATTACCACTGAGTATGTCACAATAAAAATTTTTTCGATTGCTTTAGTACTTTTAGAATTTTTTTCCTTATCTGGTACTCTTAAATGGAGCTGTAATTCCCAAATGGAGACATAATACAAACAATTGCAAATTGGATTTTATTGCTTAAACTTGTGCATATACAAACTGACTTTCACTCATTCTAATTTGCATATTGTCACAGGAATTTCTCATTTATTTTTAAATTAACTTGAAACTTAACGTTGATATGCAGCTATTGTAAATTAGTGTATTCCTTAGGTAAATTTGAAATTGTTAATATTACGTTATTCCCTTAAGCAATGCTATTTCTATTCAATGTTTATTAAAGAAAATTAATTATTTAATTTGGAAGACTAAGAGTTCAGAAATATCTGTTGGCATGCGATTATAGGGAAAAGATCTCGAAGAGTGAACTCTCTGACTCAAAATCATTTGTGGTGTAATCTTATTTTTATTGTTATTATTTCAGTTTAGCGTGCAGCCGAGATAATTCTTTTTATATAAAAGTTCTTTATTTCTTTCTGCTTTTATGCTCTTTTCTCTTATTTAAAAAAAAAAAAAAAAAAAAAAAACATTCTTATTTTTTACACAGCAACGACAAGTTTTTATTATCATTAAACCGGTTTCTTCATTTTTAGTACTTTTATGACCTCTTCATATATTATTCGATTCTTCCTTATCTTTTCTTCTTTCTTCTATTTCTTTTAATTCTATTTTATTTTATTTTTTTTCAATCTATGAGCCCCTCCTCTCCACACCTTTTAATTAATTTTTTGGTCAAATTTTTTCACGTGAAATTAAAAGAAATTTTCAAAGCAATGAATGACCCGTTATTTAGTTGAAAAATTTTAACTAAGATACAACAATTTCAACATGAAGTCAAGTATATTTGCATGCAATAAAAATTTTTTAGGAATTATTTAGAAATTATTAAAATCATAAATAAAGAAAAAATTTATGGTAAAGTTAAACAATACTATATCAATAAACTGTAAATTCAATAAAAACATGGCAACATTGTTAAGATTTATTGCCTTTTCGCTCGGAATCAAAGTGCTTTCAACAATTTTTTAAGTTTTTTTTAAATATCCTTTTATTATTATTATTATTTCTAATGACATCATTACCTTAATCCATCGCAAATTATTTTTACCTGTTAAATAACAATGATATTTATAGAGAATTAATATGAAGAATTAATCATTTATATTTACATCTGAAAAGCCAAGCAGTTTTTAATTTGAAAATCGGAGGTGGAAGGAGATATTTTCTAAAAGAGTAAAATTTAGTATTTTTTTTTTTAAATTAAAACGTGTGAAATTTAAAAGAATAGCATTAAATAGGTTAATATATAATTAATAGATGTCAAAATTTAATCATATAATTAAATATATAATATTTCACATACCTGTACTCTAATATTTATTATTATAGAAAATCTCCTTTTAGTCTTCTGTACATAATATAAAAATTGACATATTTAAGTTCCTTTTCTTCCAGTTATTTTCCTGCTTTTAATAATATCTAAAAATTCCTAAAGATATAATAAAATGATTGGCATTATTATTTGCTTAACTGTTATTCTCATTTATAATTTGATTCTTGAAGTTGATGTTGAATTCCTATTCAGACAATCTTCAATTCATCAGATAATCCCAAATATTAACATATGATTTAAGTGAGCAGTTTCAAAGTCTCAGATGAGCTTATTCTGTACCACCTCTCTTTGTGGTATCATATATGCGATCATTCTATATGTTATTCTATACGTGATATTCTATATGTGATTCTATACATGATATTCTATATGTGATTTATATGAAATAGTATAATATAAAGGAATAAAATAGGCTAATGATTTCTGATTTTACTGATATTGTGCTAATTCACAAACCAGTGAATTTCTTTTATTGTAAAGAAAAATCTAAAGGTTTTCATAAATTTCAACATTATCATGTGTAAAATACATACATGATTTATTTTTCATGATATGTCATTCTAGAAAATAATACGAGAAATATCTCACAGTGAATTATACACTTTTTTCAATTATGGTCAATATAATAACCATAAATTATTGTGAGAATTACATCCTTAATATGTCCTAGAAAAAATAAGTGTACAGAAAAATTGTAAGAAAACTGGTTTTTGTGATATTTTAAAATTAATTATACTTTTTAATGTAACTTTATGTGAATAAATGAAATATATGCATTTTATTTTTGAGTGCTATATTTAATTACATTAAGTATTTTATATAGCAACAATTTTTTTATTTTCTCACTCTAATTTTTTTTTACAAAAAAAATTTGTAATTCATAATTTGTCTAAATAACTGCAAATACTCTCCGAATAATTATAAATTTTTCATTGACTTAATCAGGTATTTAATAAAATACTTAGAAATTTTGTCTTATTCACATCCATGGCAGCTTTTATCTATTCGTATACAGAATCATAGTGATGATTGTCTTTCTATACATGACGAGTTAAAAGACCACATAAGTTTCCTAAGAAATGCAGGTTGACAACTTTTTTGCTAGATTGATACTTCAATTATATTTTTATGAAATCAATTTCTAGTTGATTTAGATACGTGGTGGGACACTTTAGAATTTAAACTTCTTAAAAATGGGATAAATTTAATAAATTAGTTTTTAATAACAGATTGAGACCATTTTCCAACAGCTTAACTCTCCACACCATAACAGAGCCACTGCGCATCAACCTACTAATGTAATCCTGAAGTTCCGACTGTAAATCATGCCAGTAATAAGTATTAATTTCTTGGCCATCCAAACTGAATTCCTTTTCCTTTGGAAAGATAATATTTTTCTTTTTAGTATCGCAGGTTATGACTTCCTCTGTCCATTTCAGTTCATTCTCTTAATTCTGAAAGCCTTGGTTTTGTTTTTAATTTCCGAAGAAAATTTGCATTTCATCGTAAAGTGCGCCATATGGCTGTATGTAATTTTACATATATGCTATATTATTTTAAGTGTAGACAAATTTTGTTTCATTGAAAATTTTTTTAAGTATTTGTCTGCTATCTCAATCAAGTAATTTACTCGTACAATCAAAATTTTCATATTTTCTACGGTTTTTTACATAAAATGTTTCGAAGAGTAGCTTAGGGTGTTTAATAGTTTTACTAATTTGATGTATCGGTTTTCCAAAACCTTCATAAAACTAAAATTTTTCAAACTTCACTCTTTTTCACGCATTGCAAATGCCCACTGGGAATAATAATTTCAAATCGAGAACGTTTAAAAGTTACGTGATCAAAGATGGAAAAAGTTTACCAAAGACTATTTTGGACAGACCCGCCAAAAGGAAGTAATTGAAATACTTTTAAATCAAAAATTCTTTATCAGACAGTATTTGGGATATGTCTAACTTATATTTAAATCCTAAGAAATGTGGCGTTACCTACTTAACCTGGCTAAGTATTTAAGATGATATTTTCTTTTTCTTTTACCTGCATTGTTCGGTTGATCTTTTATTTTTCCTTTATTTCTAACTAGTCCTTTTGTTCTTCCTTAATTTTCTTTACAACTGGTTATACTTACCAAGTCTTTCTATTATATAATTTATTTTGAATTTTAATTTTAATGACCTATTGAATTTCTTTGTTGAAAGAAACTCCATTTATTGAATATTATATTAATTAAAACACTCTTGCTCATTAAGTGAAAGAAAAAAGTTAATAGTTATAATATGAATGTCGAACTGCTTATACAGTTTACCATTAAAATGAGTTCGTAATTTGTTGGCATAAAAATGCTTAAATGTATTCTCATTCAGTTCATAAATTTATGTTGCAGAAAACTGATTTTTGCTGAGCATTTTCAGGTAGAAAAAGGTTTATCTGTAACAGTAGAATTATAATTAAATATATGAACACACTTTACAACAGATACTTATATATTCAAAGGTCCTTTCATGATTTGCAATAAATAATCTATTTCTCTTAAGTAATAAAAGGATTTTTTATAAATAATATATGCAATTATCTGTTAAAAGACTACACAAACTGAGAAGTATTATATAATATGTGTAGAATTATACTAAGGAATAATAGTTTAAATAGGCTCTAATTTTGCATTTCTATTTTCTTTGTGCACATCTGTGGTGAGGGGTTCGTGCAAATTTTTATCTCACCCCTTGCAGCAGGTGGTTTCTTCCACTTATCTACAAAAATATCGACATAAAAAGGACATCGTTTTCTCATACCTGAAGAGAGAATTCTGGGCTTGACAAATTTATAGCCATGAAATTAATTTATTAATACAAAAATTCAATTGTAAAAATATTTTTTATGCAAATTCACTACAATATACTTCATGATGTGCTCTCATTTTTAATGGATTGATTTGCATTTATAATTTAAATAAGCGAATAATATTTCTAACAAAGACTTCTTGATAATATTGCATTTAGACTGTGATTTCCATGAGGCAAATTAGCAAATGTATTTTTCATATATCACTTAACATTTAAATATAAAAAATGATCATAATTATTTCACGCTTTGATGGATTTATAGGTTTAAACATTAAAGTATTGCTTCATAAATAAGATGAAGTTATCTCATTTGTATATTATATGTTTGATTTTTTTCTCATAGTAGTAAGATAAATTTTAATAGAAAAAATATGAATGTTTATATTTCTAGATGATTTTTTTATGCATTATTTTTCCAAATTAAAGATTTATCGTTAGCAGGCTCAACTTCATTAAATATTGTTTAGCAGATTCAAGAATAATTCAATATGAAGTGGTTTGTATGTAATAAACATAAATCAAACTCTAAATTCACTGAAATATGAATCCTAAATGTTGCCTTCAGTTATTAAAAATCAGTATTTACGTAAAAAAAATCTATATTACATAAAAATGAAAAATGCTACATGCAAAATTGCTTTTGAATGTTTTTAGCTGTTTTAAAACTTGTGGAAACTTAAATCAAAAACATAAAATCATATTATATTAAAAGAAATAACGTTTAACTATCCAAATTAATCAAATGGAATTTAGTATTGAGTCTAAATATGGTTTCAAATTATTAAAGTTTGATATGAGAATTTTAAATAATAAAAAGTTTGATTATTAGCGTAGTTGTATCATACTCAAATTATTTTCAGTTAATAACCAATCACAAGAAAGTTCAAGAGTTGGATTTAAAATTTCTTGAATCTGCTTAAGCATTATTTAAAACACATTTTGACAAAGACAAAAACACTATAACATATCGGATTTAAACATTTCAGTAACAAGCAAGTAAACAAAGATTAATAACCAATTTCTGCTGAAAATCAATGTTTTTTTTCCCCAATGGTTGGGGTATATCGGGATGTATTATCCCCTTATGACCAAGGAACCGGCCAGAAGCAGCGACCTCTTTGCTGCCGAGTCGTTGCCCCGGGTGCACCACAGGGGATGGGCCACCATCGCACCCTCACACATGCCATAGGACCCGTTAATAGGATAGGCACCATTCATACCTCATTCACACACAAGGAAAGTACAAAGACAGGATAGAGAGAGAGAAAGTACATCCATGCCTGAACCGGTATTCGAACCCAGGACCTCCCTATCCGTAATCAGGCACGCTGACCACTAGACAAGTTGGCCGGCCTGAAAATCAATGTTAAGTTAAGGAAAAACACATTTTAATTTTTAACAGACTACAAAGTAAAACATTTATTTTTTCATAGCCATTTATTTACTTCATTATTTTTCAATGAGACTGAAAGAGCTGTATTAAAAAAGAAAATCAATGAAATTTTAAATTCCTATATTTTCAAATCTTGACAAATAACCAAAATTTTAATTTCCAAAAGATCCATCTAGCCATATTACTAGATCTCACATCCTATGTGTTTCACAAGAGATAGTTATTAATAAAATCTTTGGCAATACTGCTTTTCGGTTTCATTTATCAAAAGTAGTTTAGTAAAAAAGAATTATTAATTGCATAAATAAAATATTTACGTGCTTGTGAATCTTCTTAATATTTAAAAAAAGTCATCTGATAAGCTATTTTGAATAATTTTATGCGCAATATGAGTAGTTTGCGACTTTTTTTATATATATATATAAAATTGAAATGTAACTATAATGTGGTAGAACTTACATGTGGCACAAGAAACTTTTACTTGTGTACTGCAAAAAATATATAATATCCTAGAATTATATTAATTGTTATATACGATTATGTTTAGATAGCCTTCATGCTATTTTATGCAATTGAGTTAAACAGAAAATGACTATGTTGTTGAAGAATGACTTTAATAAATGACATAACACACGTTGTATGTGTATATGCATGGATGCTGTTTCGAGACTTGAATCACGGATAAGTAATGTAAGTAGAGTTATTTTATTCCTTCTACCTTCTACTGATTTTTCTATTTTCTTCTAACTTCCACATTGTTTCAGAGAAAGGATATTTATGTTCTACAAGCTAATGTGCTTAAACTAAATTAGAACGAAATGTTTTAAGCACATTATAAGATTTAAATCATATCAACAGTGACTGTTTCGAATACCTAATCTTTGGACAAAGGGAATAGAGCATCAAAAAATTATTTTATTAAAAATGAAGATTTCACTTTTAAAAAGTGTAATGAATGATTTAGTGTGTTAAATGCTATTTTAATTTTAATAAATTTTTTAAATCGCGTCTTAAGAAATTTAATGTGGAATTGTACTAAATTTCTATATATGGTATTTTTTTAACATGAAATTTTAGAAGAATTTGTCTTTTCCCCACAATATGCACTTAATAGCCATAAAATTACTCATTAATCTGTAAATTATTTACTGTATGAGAAATTACAATTAAGTATTTAATGTTTGTGTGTGTGTGTGTGTGTGTGTGTGTGTGTGTGTGTGTGTGTGTGTGTGTGTGTGTGTGTGTGTGTGTGTGTGTGTGTGTGTGTGTGTGTGTGTGTGTGTGTGTGTGCTTGGCATAAATGATATCCCATTCTCCTCTTTTTTACTGAATATTTTCTACCTTTGTAGAAAGTATAAAACTCCCAAAGCTTTAGTAACAATATAATAATTTAATTTAATGCTTTGAAAAAAGGGTTTTTTTTCCAACTAAATACACATTTTAGTAGTTAACATTTCAACGCCATAAGCGACGCGCTTTAAGTGGTTTCCTTTTAAATCGCAAATCTTTTAGGATTTCAAATCTGACATCTAGTGAGAGCGAAAGTAATATTTGTCTATCTCTCGACTCTCCGGTAAACTTTCAACTCACCACTAGCCGACTGAGATTCTAAATGAGGATAATAGAGGGAGTGAAGAAAACACATTTTCTTCTTCAAAACGAAAGAAAAAAAAAAGCCGAAAGTTTTGGTTAGACAGAAGCGCCATCAACTGACTCGCCACACTAACGTCCTTCGAAAAAAATCAAGTACTGTGAGGCAATCTCACTTGCTTAAAAGATGCGAAAAACTTACCTCAAAGGCTTTCACGCGTGTGAGGGGGTGAGGGACGAGAGAGTCGGGATGGACGTCGAAAGAAAAACTTCTTTTTTCAGTCCCGCGCATGCGTCCCGAACTAAGAAAGCTATTGGCTAGCTAAAATGGTGCGAATTAAGATTGTAAAGTAGCTCGTTTTTTGGACTCTGCCAGTATTGGAAAAGAAGTTCCGTGCAACAAGTTAGTTTTTTCATCCTTCGGTTTTATTTCGCCTTTCATGCCATGGATCGCGACGCGATGCATCTCGTGACCGGTATCGACCAGCACCTCTGTGTTTTCGCTTGTGAGTCTACAATAGATAGAAACCGGCTACCGAAGCCTTCTTATCGGAAGATCTGAGTGTTTGTGCGTGGAAAATATATTTCGCTACTCTTTTCTAATCTAATCGCGAAGCCTGGTGTCGGTGAGAGAATACTTTTCAACAACAGCGAAAAATATATACATTCAGAAACTTTTCTTCTACCACCCAAAGGATTATAAATTATAGTTACAGCAAAGATAGGATATTTTTTGTGTCGTTTACTTTGCGTACATTGCATTTCTTTAAAAAATAAATTTGAAAGAAATTTTTTTTTAAAAAAAAATAAGACTTTTTTTCAAAGTCTATTTGTAAACAAGATTATTTTGTGAGATGATCTGAAATGTGAACGCAAATTCGTCAAAAATGACTTAAAATTCGAAGCCAAAGTCCTTGCGAACAAGATAATATTTTTTCTATTTTCAACCATAGTGATGTTTTTGAAAACTTGGATTATTCTTCGCAAGAATAATCTTGCATATTATGATCTAGTTTTGATATTATTTTATCGAATTGCTAATTAAAAAAAAATAAGTTGTGCTCGGTTTGCGAAGATAAAAGTTGTAGCCTGCAAGTGAAGTATTGCTTAACTTCAAATATAAAAGTGTGATTTTATAATAAAAAAACATTCTACAAATTACTTGAAGGTTCTCTTAAATGATATAGTTATCGGAAACCCGCTCTAGAATTAAAAACGACAGCTTTAACGTCATTTGTAGAAAAAAAAATTCCTTATGGTTTCTCGACTCATGAAAACCTGAGAATTTCTTTTTTTTCCTGCTTCGCAGGGTCACGAGAGTGAAGTACACACCTGTGTTAGCAAGTGGTGAGTTAGAAAACTAGGGGGAAGGGGCAAGAAGGGCTCTGCTGAGAGAAAAGTGGGAGGGGAGAATATTTGTGGGACCCCCTCAACATCTCGCAGAAAGAGAGAAGCACTTTCCCGATCCAGAACAATAAGCGTAGCGGCGAAGAAGCGAAACCCTCATGTGGCTTCAGAAAACTGGACTCGAGGAAATTCATTGGTCCACGCCGTCTTTCTGGCGACAATTATTGCAACGGTGTTGGTACGTCCGGCATACCGGAATGTTATTTTATTGTTCACGCGTTGAATATTTTGACTGATCCAACAAGGAAAAAGTTGCTGACTTTAAAGGTAACATCATTTTTCTATTTTCAAATAGACAAGTGGAACTTATAAAGTTTAATTCTGTTTTATTTAAGAAATATTATTAGACTTAAACTTATTACTTCATATACAACTAATTGATTTTCCAATCTTTACATATTATTCATTTTGTTTTATTAACACTGAAAAGTGTCATTTAAATTATATTTTGCAATTTTTTTTAAATTAATAACATTTTTTAATATTTCCTTTTTTAATACCACTTTAATCTACACATACATATAGGGAATTTACATGAAAACGTATTTATTAAAAATGTAAGGTACGTTATTTTATTCAACACAAAAATGAATTTTATTTATATTTCTATGTATGCATATATATGTATACATATTTATATGTGTATTGTTTTACATTTGAGGAAAAAATCCAGAAAATAATTAATAGAAACAGTAAAATTAATGTTACATATCAGTTTAATAAATTCATCTAATATTTTTAATAAATAACAGAATATGCATAATTTATAGGTTCATAAATTCATTAATTGCTAAGAGTGCGATTTACGTTTCATTTGATTTATTTTTTGCATAATATTTTTAATATAGGGTGGGAAAAATCTATGGACTTCTAAATAACTTAATGTGCATGCATTTAATTTAATTGATTTAATATTATCAGTGTAAATTTTTATTACTAAGAAAAAGAACATAAAAAACCAGTTAGATAATTAAAAAAAATTATTACAATATTTATTTTTAATTGTGTAATAAAACAAGTTTCACATATCAGTAAATTTATTCAAGGTGATATAACATTGCATTCGAAATTTTAATACTTTTTTTATTATTTTGATAAAGATACAATGATGTCTGTAAATTTAATAAATTATTGTATTTTATCATAATATTTTCTTAGAAAGCCAGCAAATAATTTTGCAGGTAATTTTTCAGAAATTTATATTTGAGAAAAAATCAATTCTCGTTGAAATAAAAAAATTCGATTGAAAATAATTTAAAAGTTTTCCGTCAACTTTGTGAGAGCATGTTTCTAATCTGCATGTCGCAAAATCTTAAAACAGTAAAATACAACAAATTTTTACCTCAAATTTTACTGTTAATTCTTTTCGAAATCAGTCTTTGATGTTGATTAACATTAAGTTTAAAATATAAACATATAGTAAATATATTAAACAAAGGTATATTTATATCAGCAATTTCCAATATGCAAGCATTAGTAATTATTAATTTGTGTTAAAAATTACTGTTAGAAACATTGTGCAAAGTCAGTTAAAAACATTTTCATTCTGTATTTGATTTCGTATTTTAGTTACTTGTTATTTTTCTGTTCTAGAAATCTTTTAAAATCAAGACCTTAATGATTTTTGTATCTATCATTTATAAGCACATTTGAATATTTATATTATTCTGTGAATTTTTTAAATAGTTATTTTGAGTACTAAATACTTTCGTTGTGGTTTCGTATAAGTATTCAAAACTTTGTAAGAGACATAATTAAATATTTTTTACTAATATCGTTTCCTATATAAAACTAGAAATCCATTCCCAATGAAACTGGCGCCTAAATGGTTAACTTTTCAAAGTGCAGAGATTATTTATTGTTAAATATGCACCTCCTACCTTAAAGAGTTCAAAGTTGGGCGATTTACAAAGCACTGTCTCCGAAAGAGAATGGACAACAATGCGGAGACTACTTTTTGTTGTCTCCCCTACTTTCGTTCTTGGTAGGTGATACAAGGCTCCTTGAAAACCCTTCCCTTTCCTCAATGGTCAAGCATCTTCTAAAACTTGTGTTGTGACCTTCTTTTGTTAACGTGGTCAATTTTTATCTCCTCTCCCCTACCTTTTTTTTCTCTTTGTCAAAAGAAGTCTGAATGAACTACTTTTCAAAATTAATGGTTTGTTGAAATTCTGAAATTCAAGTTCATGCTCAGTTTCCGAAATGTACTCCCGATTTAGTCTATTAGTATTTTCCTAGTATGTCGAGATTAGCTTAGCAATGTAACCCGTAAAATGTATTTACAATTTTTCTTCAAAGCCAGAATTTAATTTTTGGGTCCAGAAACATAGAACATTGTATATATAATCAACATTTTAAATTTGTACATTCTTGATTACTCAGAATAAGCCAAACTAAAATAACTTTCAATATTTACGATTTTTTGAAATGAACGAGATATGTAGAATTATCAAAATATCTACGTCATAATTTTATGCATATCCAATGAAATATTTGTTTATTTACTATCTGTCTCGAATGATTCTTAGAACTCAGAACAATCTCTGCTGTGAAATTCTGTAAGCGAATACTATCAGACTTGATCAATCAATCAACATAATAATTGGGTTGAAAGTGCATTAAGAGAGTAAACAGCATTTACAATTTAAAATAATTGCTCCTATTTTCCCCAGAAACCATCCGTTTTCGTTACACTTTCATATGCTATATTAAACACTTAATGAAATTCATTAAAAATATTACCATGCATCTGCCATATCATTAAATCATTAAAAGTAAATAAGAAATTCACTTGATATTGAAAGTTCAATTGAAATATAGCAACTTTTGTCTACCTGAATGCAAATTATATACTGATGATAAAAATTGTGCATTACAAAATGAAGCATCGTAATTCAAAATTTCAATTATTTCTGTTATCAATTTCCTTTCTTGTAAAAATATTTTTTTCCTTGATAAATAACGGCCCATTTTTCGATTAGAAATAAATCATTCATTTAAGATAATGTTATGCATATATTGCTGAAAATCTGTTAAACATCATGTAAGAAAAAATTAGCATTTTTTTTTTTTATTTCTTAAATTTATCAGTGTCGATAAATAAATAAATTGATAAAATATCAACCATGTTTGAAAATCTTATAGTGAAGAAAATATTTATAAAAGAATAAAATTGTAATCTCAAAACTTTGTACTTACTCTAAATTTAAAAAAAAAATTATTTAATTTTTTTTAAAAAAAATTATTTAATTTCTCATGCATAAAAAATATGAAAAAAAGGTAAATTTATTTTAGCATTAAATTGGAAGTATGATGTAATATTAATTTTCTAATACGAATTAGTGTACAAAATGATTCCTAATGAATATTAATTTCGTTATTTCAAACGTTATATAACGAAATTTATTTATAACACCAGTATCAAATAAAAAGTTTAAGATTAATTAATAATTTAAGTATAGTCATTCGCGTGTAATATATCATGATGTAATTAAATTTTCCTTCTTGAAAATGTTTTCTTATACTAGATAAAAGTTCAAACTGAATAAAACAATGAAACTTTTTGATGGAAATAAAATTTTAATTAGTTATGTTGTTGAAATTTATTCTAAAAGTAGCCCTAATATTTATATTGCCATATAAATCAAATTAATAGCAACAAAATTGTATTTCTTATCTCTAAATTAAAAAATAATGAAGTATGTTAAAGGGAAAGTAAAGATAACTCGTTGATAAAATGGTTTGAAATATTTTTATTTTGTTAACATTATAATCTAAATTCTATATTTATATTTTTAGAAAATAACACTATCAATTTGAACTGAAGATGTTCCCAAAAATTATATTACACTCTCTTTTTAATATATATATATATATATATATATATATATATATATATATATATATATATATATATATATATATATATATATATATTAAGAAAGATAAATTCAAGCACAAGAAACTTCGTTTAAATAAAATACATTGAGAAATAAAGTTTTAATTTCAGCTCTATGGCACTGTAAATATTGTAACTTTTTTTAAAAATAATAAGCTATTTACTTAAGTAAACTATTTAAAAATTAAGTTAAATTTCATTAAACTTTTATTTGAAAGTTTCTGATTATTCCTCAAAAATTTGATATAAATAATTAATCATATTTATAATTCAATGTTAAATTTAATTTTTTCTTTTAATAACGAGATGATTTATGTTTTTAATTTGGTACATTGTGAAAGCCTATGAATGAATTTAACTTAAATTTCTTAATAAAATAGAAAATTCGAAGGATGAAATATGTTTAAAAAAAATTCATGTGTATAATTCATGTAATATATCTGATTGTTTGAATTAGATACATTAAAAATGATGATTTTTTTTGTTTTAGTTCACAATACAAAAATATTACATTTATATTCTTAAATTATATTCTAAAATTCAACATTCATCATCTTATATAATATTTTAATTTTCATAAAAATTTAATAACTAAGGTTAATTAATATTTCAAGTCATTAGTTATTCTTATGTTTTAGTAATATGTTATTTATGCACACTAATTAAACAGTTATTAAATTTTAATATAGTTGGGGAACACTATCATTAAAATGCACATAATTAACATATGTAAAACTATTATTGTGAGAAAATATAATTATATTAATAATTTAATTCGCTTCTTTTTATTAATTATTTAACTTATTTCATGAAATTGCTTTCAATTTTAAAAAATTTTATTATTTTAAATTACATATATATATTCACTACAGATATATGAAATTTAAGTGAAAATGAATAACTTTTCATTATATCCTATGTTGATTTCAGGAATATCGCAGTTTTATTCCTTTAATATTTCTCACCAGTTTCTATACTTCTATTTTACTGCAAATCAAATATGCTTTATTTTATAACAACAGATTTTTCTTTTTTATTTTAAGTTCAAGTAAATGCTTTTTTTTTTTTTTTTTTTTTTTTGATTAAAATTTAGAGTGAATAAATAATATCCTTCGCATGTTAAGGAGTAATTTTATTCATTTTGAAAAATTAACGAAAAAAATGTTAATTACTATAAAATTTACTTAGCTCTTAAATAATGGCAAGGAATGCAATAGAGGTAAATGCTTTGATGCTTTGTTGAATATTTTGAATTCCGTCTATATTTATGTAAGAGTTCTATAAGACAATAGGCTCCCGAGTATCTGCTCTTTTCAATCTATCGCTTCTAACAAAGGAAAATTACGCGGCCCTATTCAAGAACAGTTGAAAATGACGGCTAAATATCTCTTAAAAGCGGAATTACCACTTCAGAAGAAGAAAGCCCTTTCCCCCATTTTGTTCCCTTTTGTAAACAGTGGCTACTTCTGTGGGGCGGCACTTTTATAAACCTATAAATATATATATATATACACATATAAAGTCTATGAGGTTGCTCTTTTAGCTTGTATGTGCGCCAACTTTGCTAATGCCAGTTTCGTCGCCAATTATAATTTTTTTTCCAACACTTCCATTACATTTTTTATAAGCAAAAATATTCTGTTAATTTTTTTACTATTGTGGTTTTATTAATAAATTTTTCAAAATTTAGTTATATTTTTGGATTACTGAATAAAAAAGAGTCAAACTAATAGTTTATAAATTTTTTTTCTTTTTTTTTTCGTTATAAATAAAAATATGGATATTTTTTATTTGTCTATATTGTAATTTTAAGATCAATGCATTTAGTGCATGACACAATGTTTCCAGTAATTCTATTTCCAGTTTGGCTATTTATTTAATTGCTGTTGTAGTTGATGTTGATAACAGTGCAAAAAAATTTTTTCTAAATAAGCTTTTATGCGCAGTTTTAATATATAATTTTACACAAATTGGTTTGAAAGAACATTGTATAAATTTAAAGAAAACTATTTTTTTTTTCAATGTATTCAAAATTTAAAATTTCAAGAGAAATGTAATTAAATCAGAATATAAGAAATATAAGAGCACTCACGGCTGTAATTTCGTATATTTTATAATGTCGCATAATGATTGTAATTACAAAAAATATAAATTAATTAAGTTTATCATGAAGATTAAACAGAGGAGAAAAAAATATATTATATATAATAATATAGAAGTATTTCTTCGTAATGAACTTTGGTCTATAAGCAATAATTCAATGATTTCACGAAGATTAGTGTATATGTGAATATCTATTTCTCAATTTCATCGTAAATATTTCCATTTCGTTTCATATTTTTATGCGTAAAGAATACACTTTACAACATTAAAATATAGATATATTACAGAAAAGCAAAAATATATTGAAGTAAAGTTTACTCCAACGGAGTAATATACCTACATTTTTCAGAAGTCGCGATCTTTAAAACAAAAATTAAGTAAAATATTATATCTTGAAGACTAATTCAATAAACATTAGGTAAAGTGAATGTAAGTATCATTTTTTAAAATGTTAAAACCTTATTTCTATACATATCAAGCTAAACTAAAATGTAAATATCTATAATTGAATAAAACTTAAAGGATTTATACAAGAACAAGTCTGTTATAACATGTCTATTATAGTATTGGTTTTTTCTTTCCGCTTAACAAATTTGATACATTTGTAAGAAAAAAAAACTTTGTAAAAAATAAGTTTATAATTTAATGATTTGTGTTCTTTATGAAAAGACATTATTTACTTAAATCTTTTTCTTTTAAAATTCTTTTTTTAGAATCGTTTTTCTCTGGTGTCTATAGGTATTTTAATAATAAGAATGAAAACCAAAAACTCTCTCGAAACTAACAAATGCAAGTGATGTCAAATATATTATTCAATTATTTGAAATAAAATAATGAAAATTAACTTACGTAAATGTTTAAGTTTGTTTAAATGTGTAAATCAATTTAATATAAACTATAATAAATACATTTAAGCAATCAAAATGACATTTTTGAAGTGCATCTATCAAGACAAGACGGTCTTCAAGGACTGAAGTTTAAAGCCACTGTCGGCCCTTGAGAATAATCCTTGAACCAGTTTTATGGAATTTTTACTCCCGAATTCCAAAATCTTTATCTGAGTTCATGTAAAGAACAAAAGTATTTTTACAATAAGAACAGCGTATGCTTTATTTTAGCAAATTAATTGTTTAATATTAAGATGGGACTGTCAGATGAATTTTAAATCTAAGAATAGCAAAATTCTCATTTTTTACCTTTTGAAAGGCTGTCTCTTTATACTTTACCAAGTTTTTATACGAGAATAACTAAAAAGCTGATGTTTATATGCTTCGTTCACTAATTTTTGATCAAATAAATTGCGTAACAACATCTTCATTTTAAAAAATATCATAAAGAGCTTTTGAAAAGTAAATTTTAATATATATTTTAATATTTAATTTCATGCATATTAGTACCAAGTAACTCTATATAAGAAACTATGGCAACAATTCAATCAATTTTGGATTTTTATGAAGCATTCACAACTATGAAAGAATTTAATCAATCGTATAGTTTTAGCCACAGAAATTTTGTTTTACCTAATTTTTAGGAAAATAATTATTTTAATTCTAAAAATCTTTTCTAAAAATTCTAATCATAGAAATGTTTTATTAAAAAAAAAATTTCATCTTTATTTACTTCATTGTATGGAATAGTATTCCTTTTTGATAAATGATCTGAAATGCATTAATTTATAATACAGAAATATATTTTAATACAATTTTGTTCTAAAAAGTTCTTCGATTTCTGAAGTAATTTATAAAAAAATGTAAAATTATTCATAAATTGTCACCATTGGAGCCCTTATTAGGGAAGATATTTGTCATTGGTTCATTGAATATTTTTCAAAGCCATATTAATTGTATTTTCTGTGTTATTATCTATATATCACTCATCTTAAAACTTTTACGTAATTTTAAGCATGATGTAAATATTTAAACAATAATTTCTCAAAATATAACATATATCTTATTTTATTAGAAAATCTTGAATATATATATATATATATGGATGAATCAATCAATCTATCAATGTTTTGAATTCAGGGAATAAAATTTATAATATAAGAAAATATTTTGAAAAAAAAAAAAAACAGCATTAAAGCTTTAAATAAAAACACCATTAAAGCTTTTGTAAAATGCAATGGGTTCAATTGCTTAACTGTGCTTTGCACTATTGAAATTCTTTTAACAACTCCACACTTCGCAATTGTTCAATTGCCACCTTTTTGCTTATATTCCAGGAAACTGACATTTTTAGGATAACTATAATTAGCTGTTTAAAAATAATTGAAAGAGTCTACACATAGAGTAAAACAGGAAAGAAATGCAAAGATCTGAATAGGATTAATCAGTCTATCAAAACTATCACTCTACACTTCAGAATTCATTCATGAAAAGCCTTTTTCTGACCAATTAACAATTAGTCTGTAATTTATAATCGATCGCAAGTCACGCTTCGTAATTTTTAGATTATATTATCTTTCTTCTAACAATTTTCTGTTTTGTTTGATTAAATTTTAATAGCTTACTTACTCGGCATATTTATTATGCATAAATTTTAAAGTAACAAGCTTGGAATACAATGTTATCAGCTGATTATACACAAAAAATAATTCATATGATTTGTATTCAGACAATATGTGCATAAAAGTCGATATGTTACTCTTTTGCATTTTTATCTATTTTACAAATTTATAAGAACTAAAATAATTTAGTTCAATTCACTTGGTCGGCCAACAAGTAAGGATTCACTCACTTCCAATTTGAAATACGTATATGAAATATTATATAAGAATTATAATTATAAATTCAAAATTGAAATATAGACCATAATTAAAATTATTCGGTGCTAAAGAACTAACTCTTTGATAAAATTTAATCGAAATGAGAGCGTAATTTCTTATCATTTTCTTTTCAATAGTAAATATAACTTTTACTGCATAATATTACAGAGGGAATTTTTTCTGTAAAATAATTAATTTAGTTTTATTCTCTTTAGTTTTTAAAATGATATCTGCTTTATGATATATTAGGATTCACAAACAGTATGCACTGCGCAGCAGAAGTATATGAGCTGACATTTCTGATTTCAAGTTACTTTTAATTTTATTTATCTCGCGTTCAACTTCATGGACGTTCGAGGATTAAACAAGTTTATTTTTAGATAAGTGGATCATAAAAATTATCATCGATGATCATCTCAAAATGTCTTTGGGGTCCACTGGTCGATTGTGGATCCTTTAATTCCCATTCCTGCTATATATAAATAAAACCTATCATTAAAAAAAGTAAATATTTAAATTTATAGAATTTTGAAATGAAATCAATGATTTCCGTTTTATTATTTTTTTTCTCACTTACCACATTTTTCATCACGAGGAAAAATTCGATACTAATCTATGGTTCCTCATTTCAAAAGTAAGCAGATGTTCTAACTACATTTAAGAGCTTAACATATTTTAGTAATTTAAAGTATTCCCCATCCATGTTGCTTTAAGAAATATTTTTTGAATTCAAAAAACTAATTTTAAAGTTTTAATTGTGTTATATAATGCAAAATATAAGAAAATTTTAATTAAAATTTGCACATTGAGCTCAATTTATAGAATATTAAAATATCTTTGTGTAAAAGAATTGCGATATCTTTTATGTTTCAATCTTTGTTTAAAATTCATGTATTTCTAATATCTTATAATGAACTAAGAAAATCAGGGGTTTTATTTTGCATAGAATAATATATTCTCCACAAGTAACTGTGGAGCACTTATGAATGAACTGGCCTATTGAAGAGATATCAGGCCAAAAGTGGTATTCCGCCAAAATTGCAATAACTTACTCTCATTCGAGTACTGCCGAAAGCAAAGTTGTTTGGAACCCTGCTGTGATTGTTGAGCATACAAAAGACAGGCCGATGTCATTTTTTTTTTATTTTCATACCCCTCATGCCCTCCCTTACGTATCCTTATATTCTTTTACGTGAACGTGCCTCTTCTCCTAACCCCTCAAAACCAACACGATAAATTGTAGAAGTAAGATAAAAAAAAAAGTTTATTCTTTAAGATGTAAACGCAAGTGTTATTTTATTTTATTTAATTCCCATTTCTTTGACTGATCAGATCAGCAAGTTAAACAAGATTGACACAGTGATTTTTCTTGTTGCGGAGGGATTTCCACCGCCTTTTAACGCGAAACTTGCAAGGGTCTTCAAGTATTTTTTCCATGAACTTTTTAGTCTTTCTTATGTAGGTAGCTTGTTGACGATTCTAATTAAAAATTAAAATTTATTTTCAAATTTTTGTTAAGTAATTATAATGTCAAATCCTTTTCTAACTGCAGGAAGATTTTCCAAAAATATTTATTTAAATCTTATTCAGTTCGATTTGGAACGAATTAAAATTATAGGATCTGTTCTTTCGACAGTAAGATGTTCCTTTATGACTTTAGTACTTCGTTTGTATATTACTAAACTAAAAAGAAATCAGGTTAAATGGGTATTATTTTCTTATTGAGTGATGTACTTGGAAATTTCCTTACAACACAGCTTAAATGAATTTTGAAGAATGTGAAGAAACTTTACTGTCTTTACCAACAGTATAAGCACCTATGTTTAACTTTCCCACGCTTAATATTAAGCCTTAGTTATCTAGGGAACTAAAAACTTTATCCCACATTATAATTTACATTAGTGCCAAAAAAATTCCTCCATTTTGTCTGAATTTTTTCTTAACTTTTATGTTCTGATATATAAAATTTAATGCTTCAAAAATATTCAGTTGAGCATTGAAGGCAAAGAATGTTAGTTGACTATTCCAAAAATTTACTTCATTTTTAAAAATTTCTTTTAAATTTGAAATTAAAATTGTTTTAAACATAAGGAAATTCACAATGTTGTATATAGTCAAAATATTTCATTTAGTAGCCAAAAATATCTAAATTGTTCTTGAAGATTTCTGTAAAATATATAGTATTAAATGAGCAGGAAAATGTATCTCTCTCTCTCTCTCTCTCTCTCTCTTCACACAAATTTTTTAAATAATTATTTATCTAAAAGTTGTGATGTAATTTTAAAATTGTTTTTACCTAATATTTATATTTTTAGTGAAAACTATACATTCATTGTTTTATTGAAAATTAAAAATAAGTTTATTTCTTAGAGGTACCATTCTAATGAGTAATACATTTTTTCAGATTATAGTTATTCATTATTAGTTAACCCTATATTAGGCTCTTAACTTTTCTTTTTATATCTATGATTCGTACTGCAGTATAAATTTTTAGAGAAAAACTTACAATTTTTTTATGTATTTAACTGCAATAAATTAGTTTTAATACTTTATAACAATCAAACTTTTAAATATATTTTTAATACTATAAAACTGATAAAGACATAGATATTAAAGTATAAAAGTAATTACCAAAGAAATACTGATTTATTTATTTATTATTAGTTCATTGTTACACAAATAATTTTTCTCTCTTTTATATTTAAAATTTATGCAGTTATTACCTTTGCTTAATATGTACAGGCATTTGATTAAAACTTTATTACTGTTTATAAAATGTGTAATCATAATTTTCAGTAATAACACTATATACATTTATACATTTGCTCATACATTCTTTGGGAAAGCATGCATTCATATATAGGATAAATTGAATTAGTGATGGTAAGAGGTTATCGGAATATAATAATAACTTTTAATACAGTAAATGATAATCATTGATAACCATAACCATATGAAGAAATCTAAAGCTGAGATAATAATCCTTTTCTAACACTTTTCCCACTTCACTGATACTAGTCTTCGAACTGGTGATTGATTAATACAACACAATTCAATTAGTTTAAGGATATATTATCTCTTTTATTCGGCTTTTAATCTGGAGTGTTTTTATTAGCTTTGTAATAATAAATAGAAAATATTTTCGACTAAGATGATAATGGTGAATTAACGACTATTTTAGGGTTAGAAGCACGAGTGGGCTTATATGAATTTGTAAACATTCATTTTAAATTTATTTTTCACGTGTTTCAACCTATTTTTTACGTGTATTTTAACAGAAATAAAACATTTCAATTTTATATTTAAAAAAAGTTCAATTCAAAACAAAAAAACAATGCTTTTAAGAGTATTTTCATTAAAAATTTAATAAATTAGTATAAAAAATTTCATTATTACATAAATTTAAGGCAAATATTCTTGTTTCTTAACAATATATTTAGGAGGACAATTTTTAATCCATTTTGGAGAAGCAGTGATTGTTATTGGAAGAATAGCATTCGAAATTTACGGCAATTTCAATATTCTGAATGCCATTTTTCTTTCCTTTACATTTTCTTCAGAACTGTTCGATAGAATAAAATAAGGCTATGCTCTATGAGCCTATTTTTGCAATGTGCAACGTACATTGATACTTGATGTCAATCAGAATCAGCTGATATCATTTAAAATGAACAGAAAAAGAAAACCACTAGGAAGTGGTGTGCCCCGGGAGTGTGAGAGTTGCTGGGGTCGCATTTGTTAATGACGCCAGCAAACAAAATGCCTGACCTCATGTGGCAGACATCAGATCGGATTGCTTCACGACCAACTCAGAATATTAATGTCCCGTATAGTTCGGGAAGATGGAGAATTTCTCTCTCGAAGTCATTTTTTTTGTAACAATCAATACATCAGCTGATATATATGTCATTATCCATATGCCATACAATATGGTTTGTTTCATCCGATTATAAGCTATTAGAGAATTTTTTTCTTTGCTTCATTTTTTCTTACAGATCGATTTAAAATGGTGAATTACATTGCTTTCCTCACTCTACAGAAATTTTAAATCAAATATTAAAATAAATATGTCCTGCATCTTTACGAAGTATGTAATGTCTTCTGTCAAATATGTACAGAAAAATAGACGGATGGATAAATTATGACATAGCTTTGTCAGGCTTCTTCTACACATCGTAATTGATTTCCTGCAAATTATAATGTTGAGATCTATTATTTTTGAATCGGTACAGCAGCTTGAAAGAAAAAGCATGCAATTTTTGGATTGACACAAGAAAGCGAAGAGGTTCCATCATCAAATCAATTGGTCTATGATTTAAATTTACTTCCTTCAGATTCTCTATAAATCAAGTTTTTTTTAAAGGCATTAAGATTGGAAAGTAAATTTTTCGTTTAATGTGAGTCAAATGAAATCCTAAGCATATTACAATCAAACTGATATTACTCTCAAAGACGTGACTTATTTCTATGATTTAGGTAAGGTTAAGGAAGTAATCTGAACAAGGAAGAGTTTCTTTCACCTTAAATTTGATTATGTATATATGATCTATATATTGTTTAAGAATGATTAATAATTTTACTAAGAAACTTATTATCAAATAATGGATCTTAAATTTCTGCTACAAAATTTTTGTAAAATTTGCCTAAACTATATTAAAATAGAACTTGCACTTCATTTGTCAAAAAAGAAGAAAAAAAATTAGACCATTTTTTCTAAAATTTAAAGATGAAATTAATTAGTGATTTTTATTAAATTAAAATATCTGATCCATTGGAATGTCTGGTGCGAAAATTGCAGTACTTGTGGGTTAAAAGAAATGATGATCACATACAGGAAAACTGCATAACAAAAGCTAATTTTATATTTAAGATTAAAATAATAATATATATCTTTTATCATTTTAAATGAATTTATATTATAGTTTTTAGCTAGATTATTATTAATTTATGATAAAATAATTTCATTTTCTGTGAAATTTTTAATTACAATAGTAGAAAATTAAGATTCCGTAAAATTTTTATAGCAGATATTTAACTGATTAAAATAAGTTAGATTATTTAAATTCTACAACCCATACAAATTAAATGGAATTTTCGTTAACGCTTACATTAGTAATAAATTAATATTTCATTTTGTGACTTCTAAAACAATTACTGTGCTTGTAACAATTTAATACAATACTAAAAATAAACCGAAATAATTTTAAAGTACATTTAGAGCATTAAAAAGCTTAATTAAAAAGAAACTTCTGGTCATAAAAATGCACTTTGCATAAACAAGTGTTTCAAGTTGGGGCACTTTTTTTCCATGTCAATTTACAATTCATTCGTCCTTCGTTGGAGTCAAGGTCACATGATAGAGAGTTAAAACTTAGTCGTTTAGAGAGAACATTCAGAAAACTACCAACACAAAAAAATAGTGATGTCTTTTGTGTCCAATTAATATGGTAATCGCATTTTTGGAATATATATCACTTTGGTGATAAACAGGAAAATTGAAAGAATCTGGCCTTGCAAGCTATTGCTCAATCCTTCACCAAGCTAGGGTGAGGCATAGAATAAATAACGCCATCAAATAAAATGTTATCGAGGTATAGTAAATCGATAAATTCCTCATGGGAATGCAGTATCAAACAAAAATTGTGTAAATGATACACCAATAGATACAGAGATCCAACAATGTCTGACCTCATGTTTCAGTGATGCATACTTGTATTAAGTTTGAATTTTTTATCAATGAAATTGTGTAACTTTATCTAGAGGTCAGCAACCAGCAAGTAACATCTCCACAAATATGTTTTGTAAATAATCCATAGATTTCTGGAAACATGGCACATACTTTCAGCTTTTGCGAAAGCATATTTACACGTGTATTCCATATAATATTTTTTGTCTAAGTTATTCTTCTAATTATTTAACTCAAATTTATGCATGCAATTTTCCTTTAGTGTTTTCCTAATGTGATACTTCATAGAGAAATCTCTCATTTAATGAACTGTTAAAGTATTAGACCATATAAATAAAAAAATATTTTCTTACATTTGACTAGTCTTTTAGCACAGAATTATTACTTTTAGTTTTAAACATTGCACGGTGCAAAAATGCACCAGTAAACCTCAAAAAGTCACAATAAAAAAAAGTCCAGAATAAATTTAGTACATGGTTTTTTAATCAATTCTATACAAATATTACATCAAATAAATGTACTGATTTACATAAAACTTGCTTTGATATTTTAATATTAGTACGAAAAAAAATTTATGGTTTGTAACAAACTAATAAGTGGATAAAATTAATAAATTATATTCATAATAGTTTTTTAGCATCATAATTTTATAAAATTTAAATAACATAATAGTTTTTATAAATTTTAATATCTTTCTAAAAATTATACAGCCTTGTTTTATTCTTCTTCTTATTATTATTATTAAATCATTATTTATTAGACATTAGTTAATCATCAGTTATTTTTATTTTTCACTTATATTCTAAGCAGTTCGTTCATAGTCTTGATATTTTCCAAGTAAACATTGAAATATATTTTACTTAAAATACCCTCAAGATATTTTATTTGAGAAACTATCATTTCCCAATATATATATAGTTTCTCAAATTTTTGTACCGTTATTTTTTCTCAATTTACTTTAAGTCATTATTGGTTGTCATCTATAGTGTAAAAACTATATAAGCATTTCTGTTTTTCTTATTTTTTTGATTTTTAATTTGTTATTTTTTGACACCATATTACACTGATATCCCATATTGTGTCCTTTAATAGTTGTATGATTCTCGATCATCACTGAACTTGGTGATTAATATATGGAAAGGATCATTTAATAATTAAATAATGAAAAATGGTGTTTTTATTCCTGTTTCGTGCAAAAACATAGCCTGCAGAAAAACTGCTGTTTAAGTAATTTCATTTTTACAAAGCATATATGCAGCCTGATATTTTTCAATACCCTTATAAAAATAAATTGACTTATTTTTCTCGAAGAAAGTAATCACTTACAATGGCAAGTGTTTTTAGTAATCTTTGTATTCAAAATTGTATAAAATGTTGTTAAGTTAATGTATAAGTTTTCAGCAACTATTTCTGTTTAGGAAACGTAAGAAATTAAGGAATAAAAAGTAATAAAAGCGTTGTAAATTGTTCGTATCAGTTAAAAAATCCAGAAATATTCTTATACTTAAATTTCTTAATGTTAGCCATTTTACTTGCATAAATTATGATAAAATTTTAAATTTAAATGACAGTGCAATTTTAAATTATTGTTCAGAATTTTTTGTTTGAATTTTTTTTCGCTATATACATATTATAATTTTATTAATGGGCTGAAACAACAGTAATCATATTGTGTATGTATTCAATTTCAATTTATTATGTATTTTTAAATCCAGTTATTTTTATTTATATAAATCTTCATTCATAATAAAATTAAACACATATTACACATATGTAAATATGTGTTTAATTTTATTAGCATCTGTCGTACAAATTGAACAAAATATGTTATATTAGTTATGTGGTTTACATTTGTTCTGTAAAATGTCTATTCATAAACTTTTACAACCATTAGGATAAAAATAAACTATATTGAGAGCTATTATAATATTTATACTAGCTATTATAATATTTATACTAGCTATTATAATATTTATACTTATATATTATTTTCATTATGTTTGTGAATGTTTTATTTTATTTGTTTTATTCCATCATCACACACATTGATTCTTCAAAATTAGTCTTTGAGAAGTTGATAGTAAATTATTCTCATAAGCAAGGAATTCTTGTAGAAATAAAAATACAATGAGTAAAAGTAAATTACCATTTCCAGAGTCACTTGCGCTTTGGAGAAATAGCAAGATTTCAAAAAACTTAAATTTCCTGAATAAAACCCTTATTTTGACTAATTAATTATTTAGAGACAGCTTTAATACTTTATTACGAAATGATTTTTAAATTTTAACATCTTATGTTTAGTAAAGTAAATGAAAAAATTAAATTATAGATGTAAGTAATGTAAATTATGTACATAAAAAAATAATAGATGTATTCTTTGGATTATAGTTCAGAATAAGAAAATTGAAAAATATCTATTGAAAAATATGTCTTATAAATATATTAATATTAATAAAATTTAGATCTGAAAGTAATTAAACAAAATAAACGTAATTCATATCATTAAAAACAAATTTTTTACTTTAACCAAAATTTACTATTGAGGATTTACAAAAGAATTATATTTTACTGTAGATAATATAAAACTGAACAATTCGAGTAATGTTTACCAAAACATGCCAAAAATTAATATCTGAAATATATTGACTGATCTATTTGGATAAAAGTATCCTAATTTATAAAATCATTGTTCTTTTCAATGTTATCGATTTTGATGTCTTGCAACGATCCTAGCACACCTAAATACCTTGTTTATAATACAAATTATCCACACACACTTAAGTTTCGTATAACCTACTATTCCTCCTTTGATAGGGTAACAAAATCAGAAAAGGAGAACCAAATTCAATTTCAACATTGATGTAGGACTGCAGTAACAAATTAAGAATTATCCCCTTGAATATATAAGGGGATTTATCTTAAGCTGATAATAAAGCAATATGTAGTAACTCTGTATCTACCGTTGCATATGCAGATTTAGATTGGTATTAAGTCAAACAAATAGTTGCTGGCGTTTTACTGAGGCAAAATGACACGTTGCTAATAAACAGTTACATTACTGAGACACATACGAAATTCTGAGAATATTTATATTGGGTACAAATCATTACATTTTTCTCGCCCATTAAGTAACTGCCAAATTTTTATATCAATTTTTTGGTTAAAGATATTCATGGATTCAAGAGTCTATTTTTTGCTGTTCTTGAATTATTCACTCAACAAATTTACAAGGACGAGTTGGAAATTTGTCTGATCGATAAACTATGCAACATTCTACACACCTTTCAACCGAACCCTTTGACGTGCATCTAAATGCTAATTTACGTGTCTGCTGCCTTAGCTATCATGTTGAACAAGAAATGTCTGAAAACACGTGGAGGCAGGTGATACCGGCGTATATAGAATCTATTTGCAACGCTCACAACCTTGGTAAAAAAAATGAATAAAAAAAATTACACTTCCTATAGAATTGCAGTCACGTTCCCACTGTCCGGCGCCGCATTTTCGTCACATTTTTAATCGAAACTCATCGATTATCGTCAATAGGAAAAATTGCCGATTTAATCAATGAATCATAAGGTATTTGTGGGTTCGAATGATTTCTTAAGCTAGATTGCTTCCGCTTCAGTGCAGTTTAAACTGGCTTATAAATTGCTCATTACTTCATCCGATTTGTTTCTTTTGATATAAATTTATAATTTACATATAATTATAAAGAAATCTCCGATTAATTTTAAAATTGAATTCTAATCATGGCGTATGACAGGATTGGACAGATTGGAAACTGTGTGTTTAATCAGTAAAAGATTAGGGAGTTAACCATGAGTTTTGCATTTTTAATAACTGGACTCCTAATTAATCATTATCTTCGTAACTCACATATCAATATCTTAAGGAGTTATCAATTCATATCAATAAATAAGTTAAACTTATATAAGAAAGTAAGAAATAAAATCGAGTAAAATCTTGGAGATTCTGTTGTTATAACTATTTATTTCATAAAACTTATTAAAATAATCCTAATAATTCTTAAATAAACGAAAAAACTAGAGTTATTCTTAACAAGAATATTTCATGGGAAAAAATATGAATGTTTTTATGTAGACATTTTTAATTTCTAGTAGAATGAAATCGAGAATATCTATCCTTTTCGTTTTACAAATAGTTTTTATCAATCAGCTGTTTCTTCCTGTCTAACATTTAAATAAATATTTAGTTTCATATACGCTTTTCATTAAAGTTGTTGTTTATACAATACTGTTTTACTGAACATTATTGTGTTTTATTGTCCCATTATACAAAAATATAGTTAAATTATCTAAATAAAAAGTTTGATGAAATAATGAGGATGTTAAATCATTGGGTTGAAGTATGAAATTTTATAAAAATAGAAAGGTCAATGAGTGCATTTAACTAATACACTTCTGAAAAGAGATAACATTAAACGATTTAATCATTGATTATACAATTAAACAAATGACTAACAAATATTTATATGTGATCATGGATTATAGATAAATAATGCCATAAGAGTATAAAGTAGAAAAATTTTAGATGTATTCTGCTTTACCTGCATAGAAAATATGAAGTGAAAAATTTATTGTTTGCAAAATTGAAATCTAAGCCAAAAATTCCTTTAAAAGTCATCTCTTAGTTGCTCTTTAAAGCTGGTTAAAATTAGAAAGGATATTTCCTGTGAAATTCCAGATATATTAATTTAAATGTTTTAATTAATTGATAGTATATTTTTAATGTAACTGATAATTCTACCACACAAAACTTGAGCAAATTGAAACTTTCAAATTGTTTCATGAAGCTTTCTGTACTTGGCAGGTGGCACCATGGCTAAGTCGAAGGCAAGGAATATTCGCAAGTTCTGCTTGCGTAGTTCAGTAGCTGATATGGCTACCAACCCCCTTCTACTGGCAGGAATTCAATCATTTTGTTATTAATGGGTGAGAATTAATAAAAGTCGATGAAACGGGGCGTTCCTCGAATGTCGGAGAGAGGCGCCTTTAGTCCTATTAGGAAAGAACGTGATTGAAATTAAATTCCGTCAAGGTTATGAATTCGGATACTTGATGTAAAGCATTATTCTGTTTCTACGAATCACACATTTGCCCATTGTAAAGATTAAGTGCCCTATTATGCAATGATTCACTGGTGATTGGTTACTATGAAATTTTCTTGTTTTGGATTTTAAACGATTATTAATTGGCAATCATCGAGAATGGCTGCCCAGATTGATCTATTTTATTTTGAAATTATGAGTACTTTATTGCCTTTTTTACGAAATAAATTTTTTATAAATTAAGACTAGAGCTATGCATGATAAATTCAACAATTTTTATGAACTTCTTATTTTATGAAAAGCCAAGTGTACTTTCTAGTAAAAGGACATCTTTAATCTCTTGTAACAGTAAGGGACAAAATGAAGTAGTCACTGAGATGTCATCTAATTTCATAGAATTTAACTTCAGCATTTTTAAAATTGTAACTATTTTAAGTATAAAGTTTTTAAAAATGATATTTCAAGATAAAATAGAGACTACTTTTGTAAATAAAACCTAAGGTGTAATTACTATATTTTATCTGATGCTAGCTTTTAATGTACCACAAAAGGGTAAATGAATTTAGAAATTCCCGTGTGACAAACATTTTCTTATAAGCTACATAGAGTCCTTACATTTTATCATTTTCTTAAAATGATAAAAAAAATAATGGAACGCTCACGGTGATTTACTGGATTACATCGACTCAATTAGAAAGACGAACTGTTTCTTTTAAGAATATTTCTTATTTGATCTCATTATTTGAACATTTCTTATTTGAACTCAATAAGGCCACCACGGTAATCTGGTTAGGAAACTATTCACAGTATTGAAAAGTAGCGAGTTTGATTCCCGACTTAACCGATGATTCGCCATATTGTTTAAAAGTGGTAGGGGCAAGTTTATTAGGTCATAGTTTCAATGTCTTCGAAGTTAAATGATACATCAGGGAGTGGCAGGTCATCTATTGGGGAACTACTACACTGTTTTGTCATTGCTTTTAAATTACCCAGACTCCCGCCCACCAGGTTTCACTAAACTGGTAGAGCCCAATTTTATTCTAAGCACAGAGAAATACGATAGTCCATATAAATAGGGAAAACAGATAAAACGTAAAAATTTTATTCATATTTACAGAGATGTAATTATGCACATAATCATAGCTTGAGACATAAGATTTCTTCTTGTTTGATAAATAATCCCAAATTCTCATTACTTATAATCATTCATTAAAACTATATCTGAATAATATCTTTCCTTATAAAAGTTATTGTATATCAGACAAGAAAGAAAGTTTATTGAACACAGAATTCCTATTGTAAATTATTATATATTGAATATAGAGTTAAGAACTTTAAACATATATTTAGAACTTTATGCAAAATATATGATAGAAAGTTTTGAGGATGAAATTGGATTTCAATCTATAGTTTACTATCATATAATGTGAGAATGGATAATATTTTATGGTGTACTATCCTTCAAATTTATAATAAAATATATGTCATATTTTCAATATTCTTTGAAACATCTTTATCCAACAGTAAAAAAAAAACATTATAAAAATTTATATACATATATATTTTTATTTTTTTTATTTACTTTCTTTAATATATTTTCCAAATGAAAAAAATCGAAAATAGAAGGAAGTTTTTATTAGTTTTTTCTCTATTATTATACCGCAAAATAATATATATTACATTATTTAAAAGCGCATCAATATATATGCATCAAACAATTTAATATAGGGTTTTTTTTTTAAATAACTGTAGGAGACGGTAAAATATGGCTGTAAATATAAAATTAAAAATATTTACACCAAGTTTATAGTTTTTCAACCAATTGCAAATAGCATATATATATATATATATATATATATATATATATATATATATATATATATATATATAAATATATATGAGTATTCTGCATTCTAAAGAGCATAGTGATTAACTCTCAAAGGAGTTAATACCTTTTATTTCTTCAAACAACTAATTTAAGAAAAACATGAATTAAATGTTTAAAAGAAAAAGAAGAAAAAAAACATGGTGAATCCAATTTTGTCAGAATCAAATATTTTTCTCTCAAATTAAATGCCAAAAAAATTTATTTAAAACTGCCAACGTGTTAAGTAAAATCGATATTAATCGAGTGCTGAAAAGTACACGATTTTTTTAAGCAACTAGAATTTCAACTGCTCACAATTTACATTTTCTCCACTTGTGATTCTTTTTCTTTGCAATGATAATTGATGTTAAAAAATCATCCTACGGAAACTAATTTGTTTCATTTTCAACTAAAATATTTCCTGCTTATTTTTTGTAGTTTTTGTACAAGATTTTAGCATATATTTTTTGCTTCCTTAGATTCGTTTCTTTAAATATTTTTAGAGCTTCTTGATTTCCAATTTTATAAATATATTTTTATTAAATGAAAATTAAAAAGTACTTTTTAATATAAAATTTGGAAAATCTTTTTTTGCAGTACAATTGAGTCATTATTACTTATGAGTTTTTACTGAATGAAGTACAAATAAAATATACTATTCAAAAAATTTTTATACAAATTTTACGAATATCCAAAGTTCTTACCAACAAGTAATTTGATCGTTATATAAACTTTAAAACAATTTATTATTTACTTTCATTTACTGTAATATGTCTTTTAAAAATTACTTAGAATTCTAATAATATTATTTTTATTAGATTTCGTAGATTACATCTTTTCATTCTCACATATAAAATACCAAAAACATATAGAATTCCCTATGAACACTTAAAGATTTCTTTTCCTGTCATTCATGCTCTCAAATTATCTCGTTTGCTCAGTCGTCAGCAAATGAAATTAATTTGGAAAATAAATGCTAAATTAAATTTATAGATTGATGTTTGTTTATAATTTTATTTATTTATTTATTTTTTGCTTGATGATAAAATAAATAGTGTTTAATTTTGCTTCGTTCATTTTTTTCAACTCTGAAATGTAATTAGTGTTGTATTACTGAAATATAGTTAGTGAAATATAATTACATACTATAATATTGCAATTAAACAAAAATACAATATTTTTAGAGTATTTTGATTCCTCTAAGAGATAGCATTATCTTCTTTTGCAGATTTATTTAAAATATAAAAGTAATCTTTTAAATTTAAGCAATCCATTTATGTTAATAAATGTTATCTAATACTTAGTTAAGCATCATTACTTTTATTCCATTCTAGCAAATGATGATAATTTTTACTATCAAAGTACAGTAAAAATGCTACTTAATAAGTGAAATTCAATTAATTTTAGTTAATTATCTAAAAGGCCTTTTATTGTTTGAATGTATAAAAATTGACACCGAAAATTGAATTATTTATAATATAATACAGTAGAAAATTTTGTTCTACATGTAGTTTACATTAAATGTCAAGATAATTACTTGTTACAAGCGAGTTTGTTGTGTAGCTTGGATAATGTTTAGAATAAATTAATAGATGTAACCGAAAAAATTAAAAAAAATTATTTTTATATGTCATTAAACTTGATTTTAATTATATTATAGTTGTTTCAAAGTTCAATGATTTAACTCGATAAATCATTCAATTTCGGTTTCCTCAAACACAATTAAGAATTTCCTGAAATATTTTTTTATTAAATTGATTTGAATTTTAAGTAAGCGCAAATCGTAAATATTCCTAACAATTATAATAAAGAATGGCAATTTCTTTCGTTTCAATTTGCTTATAATCAATAATTTTATTTTTTAGAGAAACTATTGCAAAATATTCAAACAGCGTTCAACGATTTTGTTACTTCGGGAACTATGTTCAATAATTCTGTTACTTCGAAAACTATGTGCACTGATTCTGTTACTTCCAAAACTATGTGCAGTGATTATGTTATTTCCAAATTATGTGCAATAATTCTGATTTCTCCAGAATATTTCTAAAATTAGGTAGATAAAATATAAATAAATCATGCGACTTTCAACTAGTCAGATTTTCCACACCCGAGAAATAATAAAAAATAATAATAAATAAACAAGAGAATTATTGATTGCTACAATTCCCGAAGGTGGAAATACGTTTTCTAGTTTCCGTTCCTCATTGAACCGGTCGGACGGGAAAGTGATACTATCTGTTCTGGGATTGAAATGAAATGAGTGACCTATTAGTCAAATAAGTGCTATATCTTTTTTCTTAAGAACTTTCTTAACATTTGTTATTTTTAAGCACACATTGGAATTAGAATTTCGTTGTATTCATCAGAGTTTATAGCTATTGTCTGCTATGTCAACTCAAAGATCTTGAAACACAAGTGTTCGGAATTTCCAGGGATATTTTAACATCTACAACTCAAACAAATTATATTTTCCTTTCCAATTTTAAAACGCTTAAATCGTAAATGAAGATCATTTCTTTTTGCTTGGAGGCTTATCATATGACATGAAAGATAATAAGAAATGAATTCTTAATTTTCTTGAATTTTTCTCATCTCTTGAATTTTAACAACCCTTAACATGAAAGAAAAAAGTATAAGACAGCATTAATTTATTTTTAACAGTTCTTAAAATAAAGCTTAGATTTTTTTCAAAACTTCTAAATTGGTGTTGTTTAATATAGTATACTAATTTATACGAAGATACAGAATGATTTAGAACAAACATAAAAAAATTAAATTTGATTATAAAATACTGTAATTTTATGAATGATGTTATGTTTATTTACTAGTAGCAGAACCAAGAAGATAATAGAATTCAGTTCTGGAATTTTTTTCGAAATATATTGATTAATACCTAATCAATTAAAATAAATATTGAAAAATATTACAGAAAGACCTCTCTGTGCAAATGCTGAAGATATTTTATATTTACATTCTTATTATCACAAAATCATTAAAATTACAAGTTATTAAAATTATTTTCAAAACCATTTGGGTTATGAAAGTAATTTTAGCAATTTGGTTTGAACATTCTACTGCTGAAACATTTTGAATAGAATAAATATTTAACAAAGAAAGAGAAGATTTTTTATTTATATAGAAACAGTTTCAAATCTTGCATCAAATATTATGTATATTTAAAATTTTTGAAATGCCAATATTACTTGACTTAAAAATAGTTATGGACATAAGAAATTATCCTAATGCTATGAGAGAATTTTGCTATACATATGACACATTGAAGGCTAAACTTGAATGTACTGAATATAAATGTATTAAATACATGTACAATACTTCATCCAGCACAGCATCCTATTATTTTCCTCATAAATCTTTTTAATTGTCTAAACCAGGGATTCACTATGAGATCCAGATGGAATTTTCAGGATTTGATGGAAGACGAAAAAAGCTTCAATATTATAAAGGAAAAGATTAAAAAATTCCCATGGTCTATTAAGCATCTGTGATACACTTATAAAATAGTACAAAATTTTTATTATAATCTTAATCACTTCTTTCTTAATTTTTTCTATCTTTTAACAGCTTATATTCAATTATTAATATCATAATTAATTTGCATGATATATGTTGTCTAAAAAATGTGAAGAAGTCTGAAAATCGTTCTCTCTAAAAGATTGGAAACAACGCTTGTATTAAATTATAGTAAAAGTACTTTATATATATATATATATATATATATATATATATATATATATATATATATATATATATATATATATATATATATATATATAATACACTACTGGACATTAAAATTGCTATACCAGGAAGAAATGCAGATAACAAAATGATATTTATTGGACAAATATATGACACTAAAAATAACAAGTGTAAATTTTCAAAAAAATTGGCTGGATAGCTCCTGAGAAATCAGTACCCAGAACAACCACCTCTGGCAGTAATAACAGCAGTTATACGCCTGGGCATTGAGTCAAACAGAGATTGGATTGCATGTACAGGTACAGATGCCCATGAAGCTTCAACACGATACCACAGTTCATCAACCGTAGTGACTGGCGTTTGGTGACGAGCCAGTCGCTCGGCAACCATTGACCAGACGTTTTCTATTGGTGAAAGCTCTGGAGAACGTGCTGGCCAGGGCAACAGCTGAACATGTTCCGTATCAAGGAAGGTCCGTACAATACCGGTAACATGCGGTTGGGCATTATCCTGCTGAAACGTAGGGTTTCGTAGGGCTCGAATAAAGGGCAGAGCCACGGGTCGTAACACACCAGAAATGTAACGTGCACTGTTCAAAGCACCGTCAATGCGAACAAGAGGTGATCGAGACGTGTATCCAATGGCACCCCATACCATCACGCCAGGTGATGGGACAGTATGACGATGACGAATGCACGCTGCCAGTGTGCGTTCACCACGATGCCACCAAACACGGATGCGAACATCATGATGTTGTATACAGAACCTGGATTCATCTGAAAAGATGACGTCTCGCCATTCGTGCGCCCAGGTTCGTCGTTGATCACACCATTGAAGGCGCTCTTGTCTATGACGCAGCGTCAAGGGAAGCCGCAGCCATAGTCTCCGAGCTGAGAGTCCATGCTGCTGCAAACGTCGTCGAACTGTTCGTGCAGACACTTGTTGTCTTCCAAACGACCCCGTTTCTTGACTCACGGCTCGTGATGTGGTTGCACGATCCATTACGGCCATGCGGATAATATGCCTGTCTTCTCGGCTGCTATTGATAGGTAGCCGTTGAGATTCCGCTTGGCGTTCCGTATTACCATCCTGAACCCATCGATACCATATTCTGCTAACAGTCATTGGATCTCGACTGACGCGAGCAGCAATACTGCGATAAGATAAACCGCAATCCCTTTACGTTACAATTCGACCTTTATCAAAGTTAGAATCGTGCTGGTACACATTTCTCCTTCTTACACGAAGCACCACAACAACTTTTCACCAGGCAACAACGTTCAAATGCAATATGTGTGTGAGGAACCGGCTGAACAATTTCCTCATTTAAACACAATGTTGGTGTCGCTACTGGCGCCTGCTTTGTCTGAATGCGTTGAAAAGCTAATCATTTGCATATCACAGCACCTTCTTCCTTTCGTATAAATTTCACGTCTGTAGCATGTCACCTTCTTGGTGTAGCATTTTTAATGGCCAGTAGTGTGTGTGTGTATATATATATATATATATATATATATATATATATATATATATATATATATATATATATATATATATATTCAAATAGTTCCAAAATAATATATTATTCAGTTTTTTCTTTCTTACGTATAATATATAGATTAATCTTATTTTCTAATTTGCTGTAACACGTTTGTCTTTATGAAATGTACTAGAATTGCAAAAATAAAGGCAAATTATAAATAAATAAATAATTATTAATATTTTGAAATATGAAATTCTGATGATAACATAAAATATCAATTGTTTTTATTTCAATTAACACGTAGAAACTTGTGTTAATACCAGGCAATAAATATGAATAATTTTCATTAGGAAAATTTGAATGCAAATTTCGTTCCATAAAATAAAAGTAAAATATTAACTAAATCGTTAGCTTTAAATTTGAATAAATTGTCCTGATGCGAATCTTTACACATTAAGTATTCCTAAAATAAATTATATGATCATGACGGGCGATAATATTTTAATAGAATTTTCCTCGTTTAATAATTTGACATTATAAAATAGACAATCTATCTGTCAAATGCTGTTGTAAGTCTTTTTTTTTTTTTAATATCCGTAATTTTCTTTGGCATTCAGGGTATATTTTTTATTGATAGTGGAACTTATCAGAGAAAACCCGGGAAATACCAAAGCAGCCTAACTTATAGTTTTGAGTGCAAAAAACATAAATGCAAATATTATCTGCTTTTGTTAAAGTGGCTGAATCAAACTCAGGACTTTCTCCTTTGAAAAATCCCAATTCTGCCAAGGTAATATTGAGCCCTTTTCTTTAATAGTTAGGTGCCACATATTGGATAACCTAACAGCTAAAAGCTATTGTTGGGATTCATTAAATATAAAAGGTCTGTAATTTATGTGTCGCCAAGGAGAAGACTGAAAAACCGCCCAATCACTTTTTTGATTGACGTGCATGAAGATGACAATAATCTGATATAGTCACTTCTCTTTATTTCACAATAAGTCGTAGTGCCACAAAATTAAATCCGAGATGTTTTGAAATATTTGCTCATTCATTTGTTTTCTATCAGAGAAGCTATCAATTTATTGATATGTGTAAAATAAATTGCTATCCATATTCGCAAAATTAACAAATATTACTAAAAATAAGTATGTTGTTGCTTATAACCCTGCTATAAAACCTCAAAACGTTTTACATTAAGCATAAAAGTTAAGTTTAGTGACAGTAACGAATTTTGCTTTCTTTTATGCTATTTAATTTTTCAAAATATGAGAATCATTTTCAAATTTGGTAATCAACTAAGTTTTGGTTTCCTGAAACTCGTTTAATTGTAATCATATCTCCAAAACACGAGAAAAGAATTATCAATGATTCTAATAGCTCTCTAAGTGTTAAGTTACATTGTCTTGTAAAGAAAAAGGTAAAATTTATTAGAAACTAATCAAAATATAAAGAAATTCTGGAACTGTACAATGAACAGTTAAATAAATACCTTTTTTTCGATGGTCTTTCAATAACGAATATAAACTCTTAAAAAAATTTAAACGTGTGTTTAAATATATCTACCCTTTCATTTACACAATGAAGATACAATGCTTGTTCTTATTTAACAGTAATTTTATTGTAATAAACTCATGTATATTAAAAACTATATATAATATTTTTATTGCATTCAATTTTTGAATTTTATACTAATTAAAAGCACTTACCTTTACAACAAAAGTACTTTGAATTCATTGGTGTTATGTCATTCATATTTAAAATTTTACTCAGAAGTATTGGATGCCACGCAAATAAAATAGTTATAAAAAATACATTTCCATTTTGTGTGATATAGGTGGATAGAAGTTTTAGGAAACAAACAAATGAAAAACATCATTTAATAAAATAAAATTTAAGAACACTGTAATGAATGCAAAAAAAATGTATCTTATATTAATTTCATAGTAAGAAATATGTAGGGGCAAAAGTTTAAGAATGATTCGTGAGTATATTGGTTGTACAGAGTTTAAAAATTAAAATTATTAGGTTGAGAACCATAGAAAGGTATTTCATAGTTTACCAAGAAATTCAAAACTATTTTTCGCATTTATTGTAGACCTAGATGAGCGTGTCGGAGATGAGAAAAAGTGACCGACCCCGGGCGAAACATTCCTCAGAAGAGGGGGGTGGATGAAGGGAGGGGGTAAAACGATCACGTATTCGTGCTTCTATTGAAGCAAGCACACGTGTGTTGCCCTAGGCACCACTAACTGAAATTTCGTACGCAGCGTTTAAAGCTAAATGCTTCTTGATAACATTGGTGTAAGTCATAATTTTCCATCTCATCAAATGAGGACTTTTTCCACCTGGCCATTGTAACTTCTTCAGATTTGTCTTAAGAGAAAAAAATCAAAATTCCAATGTTTTATGACCACATCAACTGGGAAGAAAATCTATCTTTTATGTAAAGGATGAGAAAGAAAAGCAATCTTTTATTTACTTTGATGAACAAAATTCATCTGATTTTGCTGAATTTAGAAAATTATTAGCAATATTTACACAGTTTTCAACTCTCTAAATTATTCTTTTGATTCTAAAAAACTAAAGATTTAAGTTACCTAAAAATGAGAATAATATCAATATAGCATAGAAAAAATTCAATTTTAATCTCTTAAAATTCTTTGCAGGAAAACCAAATTTTAGCTAAAATATGGATTTTTTTATGTGCTGCTAAAACACAATGAATTTTAATCAAAAACTATTTAAAAGTATATAATTTAGTCTTTTAACGTAATAGAAGAAATATACAGAATTATAAAAATGGTATAAAGTGATCGCTTTAGTAAGGAAAATGAAAATAAATAAAAAGAAAATAGTAATAATTTTGGGTGTTACTTTTTTTCTCTAAAAGATAAACACGCTTATCCGCTAAAATCATAATTAGAAGCAATATATTTAAATAAAATTAACTTTATTTTTTTCTTGTCTATTTTATATTGTGATAAGATATGCTTTTTAGGCTTCATCTAAAATAATTAATTTGGGAGTTAATTATTTTAGATGAAACTTGAAAAGCATGTTTTTAATTATTTCTTTCTTTCTATTTATTTATTGTTAAGTGTATTTTTATTTTATGATTTAAAAGTTTTTTTTTTATGCTATTATGTGGCCTCCATTATATTTTACGATTCTCAATATTTTGCAAGAATAAGAATAACATCGATTTAATGTTAAAATACCAATAGGTTAAAAAATACTATTTTAATATTTATTAACAAATTATATTAATTAAATATATATTATTAAATTTAACAGGAAAAATTTGAAGTAAATATTAAGTTTTCTTTTGAAGCGGCTTTTTTCTTTTGTTGAGAAGTGAAAGTATTTCAATCAAAAATGTCTCTGTACCTGTTTATCCTATTGTTACGATCGGTGAATATTAAGATTTCCCTCACATCGGGCCAAAAGGAAAAAATTATAAAATGAAGCTCTTTTTATATATAATTTTCTTTTTCGTCAAGTACCAAAAGTTTTTACCAATAGGAAAATTAAAATTTGTGAAGTTCAGCATGTAACATGAGTGAAATAAACATATAGTAAAAGTTTCATCCTACTTGAATAAATTTTATTAATAATTTATTACAACTTATAAAGATTAATCAACGTAGAGATTGTTATAAAAGAAAGTCAATTATTTCCAATTTCATTCAGTTTATTTTTATTCGACTGTTAGCTTTTTAAGATTTTAGATTAAAAATAAAATATTTACTTTATTACTAATGAATTGAGAAGACTCAATGATTTCTTTGCGTGAACTTTATCGATTATGCCATCTGTTATATTTAACATCATTCATCATTTCGTTTCGCAATTTGACAATCTGAAATCACATGAATAATTTACGTTATAATTTATATTTTATTTCATGATTAATTTTTCCCATCACTAGATCAGTAAATTTATATCGAAACCAACAGTTTGATTTGACAATGGTAACAAACGAATATATTTATTATCGTAACGTATAATAATAACAACAAATGAGCCCATTAGTTTTCATGAAGTAAAATAATTTAGCATAAATTGTTAAATTCACAGAAACTTCAGTTATAATATATTAATATACTGAAACTAAAATTTCGATGATTTTTCTTACATTTTTATGAAATTTATTTTGATATTTAAAACAATCATACGGAATATTTATTGAAATTCAAAATGATTTTTATATTGTTTTAATTTCTTATGGAGTTACAGTATAAAATGCATGTTTTCGATATTATGTTTAAGTAAATTTCTTTTGGAATTCCTTATAATAATGACATAACTTTAATAATAATATTGACTTATTGAAAATATTTTTAATCAAATTTATAGTGAGAATTCTCTCTGGAATTGGTAGAAAGTCATATTAACTTACATTTAGATTAGGGATTTATCAATAGCAATTTATATCTTTTATTTTTTCTAAATTCAAATTAAAATGTATTATTGTACAGTTATATTTTAATTATTTAATAGTAAATTGAAAATATTTCTGAATTTTATTTCAGAGTATGGCAAATTAATACCCCTACTTACTGTTATTTACTAACTTTAAAACCATTTCAAAAAGACTCTAAAGCCCTTCGGAACGTTCAAATTTCCCTCTAAACTATGAATTAGGAGACAAAAAGGTGATAAAAGCTGTATGTGACAAAAGAAATGTAAAAAAGTTATCCTATATACCATCATTGCGCTTTAGTATTTTATGGTTTAAAATGCATTTTTAAGCAACACAAAAAGCTAATTTAATGGTAAAATCTTTAATTAATTTTAAATGGTATAATAGTAATTCAAATAAAATACCAAATTTTATCGAGTCGCCTCTTTCCTCTAACCACCCATCTATTAAGATTTTTTGACATATAGTAATTATTTGATTTATTTAACTCTAATTCAATTTCACTGACCAGATTTAAATTGACAAAAGGCCTTAAAAAACAGTGATTGTAAAAAATGATTTTACTTTAATTTTTTTTTAAAAAATAAACTAAGGTATTTTAAAATATTAAATTAATGAGGAAAAATATTCTATAAAATGATTTTTAAGTACCGAGGATAATTATATAATAATTTTATAAAATGATATTAAGAAATTAATGTGATAGTACCTCATTTTTATTATATAAACTATTATTATTATCTCATTTTAATTATTTTCTTTTATTTGTTATTTCTACATATTTATGTTTTTATTTCAACATATTATTAATAAACTTGGTTTTCAATTTATATACTGTTTTTTTTTATGTTGTTTATAAGTACAACAAATTACTTTTGATTTTATTTTCTTAGTGTTATATTAAGAAAATCTCCAATAAATGAAAAGCGCATTTCAAAATTTTTATTTACATAAAAATTCTGATTAATCTACATAGATAAATTGCTAATACATCTGTTGTTGAAAAAAATGGATGTCATATTTTAAATGCGCTTGAACATTAAAATGAGATTAAATTTTTAAAGTATTTATAGAGTTATATATAAGCAAATTTATGAAACATATAACATAGTCAAATTAAAGGTAAATTAATAAATTCTATAATCCTTTATGTGAACTTTTATGCAGAATATAATGTTCTATGTAGAACACAATGTTACGAACTTTTACGTAGAATGTAGAATACAATATTTGAATTTCTCTGAGAGATATGTTGAGTTTACTTATGCTTATTAGTTGATGACATTTAAAATGAATTTTCTTAAATTTTATGTAATGAAACATGAAAATAAAATATAATAAAAATGTATAAAATAAATATTTTAATTTAGGAATTGAAAAGAAAAACAAATCAGAACATAGAATTACTTTTGATGTATCTTAAAATAACAATAATCACATCTTCAAATTTGACATCCTTATTTATTTTCACGCTTCTCCGAAAATAAATGAAATAAAATTAACCTTTACTAAACTCATTAATCGTTGAAAAATAAAGGAAAGAAAAATATCTAAAAAACCCCACATATTTTTCATTAAATCAAAATTAAAGAATGCCAAATAATAATAAATAACATTAATATATTAATATATTATTAATGCAACTTCCATCTTAATAAATTCCTTAGCTGTCATTTATAAAAAGAAATTAAATTGCTGTAGAAGGATTTTTCTCATTAGTGCTTCGAATATATACTAACCTTCAACAAAAACAACTTTTTTTTAAAACTGATTGATTGATTGAGAATAATAAAGTAATTAAAATTCATTTTTATGTAATAAAGTTCATATCAGAAGAGATATTTTCAGTATAAAAAAATAAGACTTTGATTTATTTTGCATAAACTAAGTAAAAGCTATTTTTATTTCAATAATCCAAAGTAATTTAATAATTGAATTTTTATTAATTGTTATTCTCATTTTTAGAAACTAGAAAAAAACTGTAGAGTAAAAAAATAATTTATGGAATAAAATAAATTTATACTTATTCAAGTTTTTTTTTTTTTTTTTTTTTTTTTTCCAAAAATATTTTATTTGAAAATTTTTTCAACGTTTTTAAACCAAACATACAAAGAAATTATTCCTCTTTTGATATTGTGATCGATCGACACAAAATTCAAAACTTCTCGTATTCAGAAGTTATTTATTATTATCAACGATTCATATACCAATTTTACGAATCATACATTTTTAATTGTAAATTTCTTGAAAAAAATAGTCCAAGAAAATTACATTAATAGAACACAAGAGCATAATTTCTTAATTAAGTAAGAAATTAATTAAAAAGTAAATACGTTTTTGTAACAAGGAAAACATGACACAAATATACTAAAAGTTATGCTATTTTTCCTTATTCAAATATTTTGAATTCTTTCAAATCCTTTTTTTTATTTAAATCTATTTATATTAAATTTTTATGAGACTGAACACAAATTCTATACTTAAAATTATGATTTAATTTTCGGTATTTCATAAAATGTCCTTTTTTTTGTGTGTCGTGTCGAATGATAGAACGTGACACATCGAACGTAAGAGTCGGAACGATATGTGTCCGTGAATTTTGAAAATTTCCTCTGCGACTTTGCTTGATGTTGCCTCCATACAGATCTATCAAAGTCGGCAGCACTCCAATCTTTCTCAGGCTGGCGCTCATAGCCACCTGTCTTATTAATTATTATTAGTTATTAAACTATCTTATTAAATTAACGGTTACATACAGACGGACTAAAATGTATATACGACTTCTCAATTCTTTGACTACATTTTATATTTTACACTTCTCACACTGCAAAAAGTATTCTTTAAATTGATTCCAGTGTGGTAAATAATGTTTTATTTATCATTTAAAAATTTATTACACTATTTTAATAAAAATTTGAGGAAATTTTAAATTTTCGATTCTTGATGGTTATAAAATTTTAATTTTTTCCATTTATCATTGAAAACTTAATATTGCCTAAAATGTAAGTAAAAATGTGCATTTTAATATTAAATAGTAATTATAAGCTGCATTTTAAAATTCAATTATCAATATGCTGAAGATTATAAATTATTTATGCATTGTCATTAACTCTAACTGAGATCAATCATTTTCAGTTAAAGTCATACATAAAAAAAAGAAGAAAGTAAATTAAATCCCATTAATACATATGTATATATACACTAGTGTATGAATGTATGCATAATTAATGAATAAATTTATTTTACCATAAGACTGAACAAATCTTTAATTTATATAAAATATTTTATTCCATAATCATTTCAATATATTTGATAATAAAAGTAACATACAAAATTTTAAATTTTAAAAATATATTTTTTATAAAAGTATAAAATTTTGAAAGTTTGGAAGTTTATGTATTTTATATAAGAAGATATTATTTCAGAAAAATACTTATAATTTTGCACAATATGCATTGAATGCCTTTATGTTACTATTTATTACAAATAAAATTATAATTTTAAATCTGCGCACCCTAGATTTCATAATAATAAGATATATTCTGATATTTTTATTAAATTTTTAACAACAAATTATTTATTATTGTTGTTTTCTGGTGAGCATTTCATTCATATTAAATAGTCTAAGATATTTTTAGCACTTAATTAACAATTTCATCTATAAATCAGATTTACACTTTTGACTTTTCGGTTCTTTATATTTACTCTCTCTTTCATAATAATTGCAATATGTGCAAACCTATAAATTATCTTTAATAATTTTTAAATCACCAAAAGATGTAGGATTTTCCCATTCATTTGTAAGAAATAATATTGGCTTATTGATACATATTTTCTATTTTTCAGATATTTGATTATTTGTCTATGCTCCAAATCTTATTATAATTTAAAATTCATGTGAATTTGTTTTGCCAGAAACGAAAAAACTCCAGTTTTCATATAAAATTTTTATACTTTTTGTTAAAAGTTTACATTAAATGATATGATGAAATGACCAACACATTTTTCTGTTCATATAAATATTGAATAGTTTGAGTTAAATAGTAATTCATTAGCTTAACAATAATTTTAGTATAATAAATTTGAAATTCTATGTAAAATTGAATATTATCAGAATGAAATATTTTATATAACATGTAAAATAATTGATTGATTGAAAACGATTGACAGTTGTTCATCAGTAGTTGTATTAAAAATTCCTTACGAAAATATTCTTTAGGTTTTTTTTTCTCAAACTGTAAATTAAAATCATCGTAATTTTCAATTTATTCAATATTAAAACACATACTAAGCACTAATATTTAATATGACCTAATTAAATTTTTAAATTATCTAATTCGAAAGTCTAAATTTTTTCTAATATTTTTGTTTCTACTTTACAACTCAAACAGATTTAAAGTTTGATAATGTATTTGCTACAAAGATTTTTTTTAAAAAAGTGAGTTATACTACCTTATTTATAAATATCAAGATAAGTTCAATGTATATGAACATGATTGAAATCTATATGCGATTGTGTCTTGATGCATGATGAAAATGCCATCAAGTTTTACAAAGTCAATTTAAATCGACATATGCATTTTCTTGCTATAATAAAATTAATATTATTGATAAGTGTTATTTATTAATAAATTCATTATTAAATTAGCAGGATTTTTCTCTTGATATAAGCATCTATGAAACATCTTTGTTGAATTTATAATTTTTTTTCCGAAGAAAAGTATTCCAGAAGTCCACAACCCAGTAATTTTTATTCAAAAAATGCAAATACAATCAAAGTGTTTCAAAAACTGATTAATGAAGATATTCGCCTTTCGAAAAGTTAATAGTAAATGTCACAAAATTGGCCTCAGTAGAAAGATTCATTAAGTTTAATATTCTCTTCATAGATTTCCAATTTAGAATAGCATTCTGAATAGTAAATGTTCTCAAAACGTTTAAAAATTCTCTTAAATAAATTTATAGAATTCATTTTTAAATATTTAACTTCTTTGCGTGTGATAACATAACGCATCTTATTTACTCAAATATTAAAATACTTAAATGAACTCGATAATGATAAATTTTTCCAAGCATTCTATTTAAAAATATTATCAATCGCGAGCGCAGTTTTTTCGACAATATATTGCATAATTAATTTCTCTTATTATTTGTGGTTTACGGGTGAAATCTCCACCTGTAAGTACATTTGTAAAAGGATAAAAATGTAATGGCTAATCAATATACAGATATTTTTTTTCTTTTAATTTTTGATTTTTAGCAGATTTTTTTTTTTTTTTTTTTTTTTTTTTTCAAAAATTTTAATTAGAATCTCAATAATTACATTGCTGAAGAGCACATAGTGTTACATTTATTGATTCGTAATTTATTGTTACGGATCAATAAATTTAAATTTGTGTCAAATTTATTGATTCGTAAAGGGAAAAAAAAATTATTAGTCTTTTCTCAAATAGCTTTCGTGGTAATATGCTATTTTTTTTATTTGCTCTTCTTTTTATTATTGGTGTAGGTTAATTATTGGTCCGCTCGTTTAACGAATAATATAATTGCAATTTTAACGAATAATATAAAAGCAATTTTAAAGAATTTATAAAAGCAGTTTTAACAAATAATATAAAATAATATAATGAATTTATAAAAGCAATTTTAATTAATATTTTGCAATTTTAACGAATAATATAAAAGCTGAATACTTTTCGACATGAACCACTTAATTACGTAAATTTTAAGAACAATGATGTTCAAACTGTGTAATGAGCCACATTTGCATTTGTGTGAATTAAATTATAATAAGTACCTCTAAATTATTGAACTAAATGGAATTGTGTTTTGATTCTTATAAGCATTGACAATATTTATCACAGAGTTTCTTGTTTTAATTTATATATTTGGATATATAGCATTTAATAGCTATTTTGAAATTTATTGTGAAAATATTTGTTAGTTTTAAATATTAAAACAGAATATAGTGCCGAAAGTTTTTATTTATTTATTTATTCCTTCATAAGTGAACCAATAGAAATATTTTAAAATTCTCCTTTACTGTCATGCTTTCTTTTAAGTGTATAATATTCTTTATATTCTCACACGCACATGTTTGATAAAAATTAAAATTATATCCTGACCTATTCTAAAACTTAATGCACAATTTTTTGGTATTCTATTGACTTGATGAGAGTGACTTCAGCCACTTTTCTGTGAATTTCCCTTCAAGTGGAAGAGAAGGAATGTTTTAGTATTTAGGTTTTTTATTTCTGCACGTGTTCCAAGTTGAGAAAAAGAAAAAGTTGAAAAAGAATGCTTAGGAAAAGAAAAGGGAATAAAAAAATTATCAGTCTTTTCTCAAATAGCTTTCGTCGTAATATGCTATTTTTTTATTTACTCTTCTTTTTATTGTTGGTGTAGGTTAATTATTGGTCCGCTCGTTTAAATACTGCAAATTCTTGACATATTCTTGTATCTTAGTCCGTGGTACACTTCACGTCTGGGGAGAATAATTGACCACGAATTTTTATTTAACATCGTGCTTTGAACTTAGACTTTTCTTTATTTTTTGTTTTACTTGCTCTAATGCACAACTGAATGAGTAGAGCCTTTCTCAAGGGGAGGGAAGAAAATGTTAATGGCTGTAACATTAGGAATCTTCTTTCGAACGGTCAGTTTGCGGTCCTGTCTTATTCATTGTTATTTTGTTGGTTCAGAGTTATAAAATGGATTGCTTAGAATTTTTTTTTTACCTTCTATTCCATGCGCTTAATTTTCTTACTTTGTTATGTAACAGCGAATATAATTTGTTTCTATATTGTTGTTGAATTAATATGACTAAAGTTATAAGCATTCTTTTCGTAGAAATACCATAATTGTCTATATTTGCATTTCATTGATTACAATTCACTAGAAGTTTCTAAATCTATAATGTATAATAAATGAACTTAAAAAATATTATCTTCATATGTATTTTTTTACTTTATTCTTTGACTAAATTAGTTATTATCGGATTAATCTAAGACTCTAGTGTATGTGTTTAACAAACTACTCCAATTTTAATTGAATTTCATTATTTTTCAAGAGGAATTAATTTTTGTTTTTTAAAAAAGAGGAATAAAAAACTATTTTGCAACTCATCTTAATCATTGTGGAATATTTTAAAAAAGAAAATTTATTTAATATTGTAAGAAAATTACATTTTATTATAATTAGGAAAACATTCTCAGTTTCATTTTTTTTTAAGTTAAAAAATACGTTTACTTTACATAAAATCTAAATGCGTGAAAAAAAAATTCTTTGCTATTCGAAAGAAAATCTCACAAAAATGTTTTGTAAATAATAAATTTATATGCTTCGTTTGATAAATCTTCAACTAATTTTTCAATAAATATTAAATTTCTTTATGGTTACTTGAGAAAGAAGATGATTTATGATTCTGCTTAGTTAAGATTAGTTTCCTTCTTTAAGATATTTTATTCCTACAAATCCCAGGAAAATAGTTCACAAGCTTGAATATTACCCTTTTTTAAAATTTGTATCTCTTTAATCCTCAATAAGAAATTTTTAAATAAATTCAATAAAATTTTTTAACAAGAGTAAGTTTGCTACAATTAAGCAAAATTGTTCATAAAAAGTGTAAATATAAAATTAATTAAGTATAGATACAAAGTTCCTCTGAGTGTATTATCTTATAATCCTAAGTATCATTGCCTTAAAAACAGAAGCTGAATATACTTCTGTTTTAAAATCTTTAAATTCTTTCTTGAATGAAAAATATTTCGAATTTACAAAATATGAGCTTTTTTTTTATCGGGAATATAGTTTTTTTATTTGAATTTTCCTACATTGATAAAAAAAATTACCATCTAAATCATGAATGTTGATAAGAACAATGTAATGTTTATAATAGCAATTTATTTCAATTTATTTTGAGTTAAAGTTAAGAGATATAAAATATTAATTTCTATTAATTTAAACCTATTTTTTCACACTAATCAAATGTCCTTTGGTTTACAGTGAGAAATTAGAGATTTCCGTCAAAACTTGTTTTAGTTTATTTTGATTTAAATGTATATATTCTAAAATCATTGATTAAAATTACGCCTACTTTTTGTTACATTATGCTTTTTTATTCCTATACAAAATATAAGCATTCTCTTTCATATATATATATATATATATAATATGTTGAGAAAACTACTTCAGGAGCATTATTTTTATGCAATCAAACTGAAATTTACCAGGATAAAATTCACTCATAGTTTTTAACAAGGGGAATTTCAGTTTTAGATATATTAGGATAATAAACATTAAAAGTATTACAAAAGTTAACCTAATTTCTCAATGTAAAAAGTTGATTTGAATATGTTGACATGCTTTTAGCATTATAACAAATCCTTTTTAAAGTTAGTTAAGCCCTACGCTATATGGATATTCATTTTTTAATAGTTGAAAGTTTATATTCACAATCGAAATTAATATCGTAACTTTGCTTGCAACTAATATTATTCTTTCGAAGTTTTCATAACGTTTAAATTGATGTCAAATATTTTAAGAGATATTTTTACACTAACCTAAAAGGTACCCATTAATTATTATAATACTCGAGTGGTCATTTTAAGTAATGTATTTTTACTATATTTTTCATGATACCTTCAAAAATTCAATAAAGAAACGAATCGAATTCGCATGTTGTCGGAAGCTTTGATTCTATAAATTTATTAATTTATTTAATGTTTATACTGATAACGTGCTAACGAAATATTAAATTGAAACTCTAATCTGAAATATATACCCCATTTTATGTACACATAATTAAAAATTTCCTTTTAAAGATAATTTTAATTTATTAAAATATTCATAAAAATATTTAAATTTTGATAATAAATTCAATATTACCGAAATTGAATTTTTTTATCTCTATTAATAATTTTTCATGCCAAAAATATGAATATGATATTAAAACATTATTATATTTATTACATGTTGAAAGAACCGCGTGCTATTTTTTTATAGTAGTCACAAAGTATACTTAGAATAAATCTTTTTTAACAATGATTCAAAATTTAGTTTTAACTTTACGAAAAACTTGATTTATTCTGAATTTTTCCTTCGGTTTCGTGAATTCGAGATTTCGAAAATCGATCTATTTTCCTAGCACTTATTTAGAATATAAAAATATTATTCTACACTTAATGGATGGTGTGATTTATTTTATTTTATCTTTAAATAGGTTCCTGACCATGCGCCAGCGCATTTGGGCGCTGCTGCTACTCTTGATTGTCGCAGGAGTCCACATGAAGCTGGCTTCAGCAACCAAACACAGAAAGAACTCCAGAACTTCTCACAACCAGGAACTAGTAGACGCGTTTGAAAGGCGATTGCTCGCCATGTTTGAGCTTCAATCTAGGCCTAAGGCCAGTAGTAATCGAAGTATATCGGATTATATGTGGGAACTGTACAAAAAACAAAATAAGCAGAACCGTGGCGGGAAAGCGAACACCATCAGGTGCTTCAGGGGACAGGGTAAGTGTCATAATTATGATATTCCATTAAGATTGTTACAAGTTATTTGCCTGTCGAAGCTTCTGGGTGCTCAATTTTAAAACTCAATTTTTTAAACATCCCCATTGCGTTTTATGTAATATGAAAATAAACATAATCATTCTAAATATTATTTCAAAAACATTGCAAATTGCCATAATTTCTGGATCGCTTAATATATTTAGTTCTACGAAAACAAGTGCGTAATAATTTTTTCTTTATTTAGCTTTCTTCAGTAATCAATCAATCAACACGTCCCAAGAAATAAATGCAGTTGAAAAAGCTTACAGCGTTTACAGCATTTATATTAAAAAATTGGATAATATAGGTATAATTCTGCAATTTGATGTATAAAATTTCATCAATTTTTTCAGTGAAAACAACATAAGGTTGGTTGGTTGGTTGGTTGGTTTTTATGGCGCAATGTCCAAAACAGCTGCGCCAAAGTCAGCATAAGGATAGGAGCATGAAAATAAAAATATTACTCAAATTCAGGAAGTTATATATATTTTGCACATTGAGAATAAATTTATACGATTAGTGTAAAAACTAAATCACACATTTTAATATTAAATGGATAGTGATATACCTAATTAATCTCTCAAAACCTTATTGTGGATGAAAAAGCTTCGTTAACGAAATAATTTGCTTCAAGAAAACAATGACTAAGAAATGTCTAGTTGTTTCAATTATAATTTTCTCTATAAATAAAATGGACAAAACATTTTTAAGCTACTGATTTTTAAAAATGACAATGAAAATATATGTACCCACAAGTTATATTATCATAAAAAGTCGATCTTGAAATGTCATTTTTGTGAAATAAAATTATTTTAAAATTATTATCTTATTCTAATAGTTATATTATATCTATTAATTATGCTGTAGGGAATAATCTTTTGTGATCCATACTGTGTACTGCAACACAATGAATCAATAATATTCTTGAAATTGTAATGTTTATGATGTTTTTTATGATGATCATTCATCATAAATATTTCTGAAGTTTTAATAAACTAAACTAAACTCCGTAGCACGACAGCCATGTGAGCGAAGACCTACAGTACCCATAACTGTTTTCATGACTGAGGTTCCTGGAGTGAGAAACATGTGTTCCAGTTAGGTGGTCAGCTTAACGTGAAACCCGCAGTGCTTACTTCCCAAACATGCTTAGTACTCAGTTCATAGACCCATCGAAGGGATGAAAAGCTGAGTCGACCCTGCCCAACCCGAGGATCGAACCTGTGCCTTGGGAGCGTTTCTGAAAGTTTAGCCATAAAAAAAAAGACGAACACTATCAGGATAGACTATGTAGCAAACAACTGCTATATTTCAAACTAAAAAAATTACGTAATTTAATGTTTTCTCCTAACCACATGTGAAAATTTTCAAATATTTCACTAGAATTTTCTGAAGAATTTTATAAATTCAGAATTAATTTCTAGAAGAAATTGAAATTTTTTTTCTACCGTTTTCCTTTTTGACCCTTTGCCACTTGATTAGTATAACAGTGCTCCAAATAATTTTTGTCCTCAAATAGGCCAGGAACTAAATGCGGTATTCATTGATCAAAATGTGCACTTTGATTTCTTTTTTGTGAGGATAAGGCACTTTGATTTCTTTTTTGTGAGGATAAGAATATAACGAAGTCCTATCACTTTTTTCAACACACACAGTTGCTTTGCTTACATTATGTCTAATCAGCTTTACGGCTCAACTTATCAAGTAATGTGTGTTTCCCAACGCTTCTTCCCAGTGTCAGCGCAGTAAATATTTAATTAGATGTTTATCTTTCGTGAAGAGTGCAATCTGCTCGAGAGATGTAAATATTGGAGTAGCCTGTCAATCGCTTTTGCCAGAGCTTTCTTATCTGAGCCTCTCCATTCTGCACTTCTCCTTAGCAACATGAGATACTTCTCAAAATATCTGATGATTGGATTACTTCAGATTTTGTCATACAAACATTACTGCCAATCTCTTTGATGCTCTATTCAAACAGTGTAAATGAGTGTATCAAAAATAGAATTCGCGTAAATTATCGTGAACAGTATATATCCTTCTTATTGTTAAAATTTATCAAAAGAAAGGTTGAAAAACTATGATCCACGTACTATTGCTATAAAATGCATTCTAATATACATGGTGTTAAATATAGAACAAGTTAGATCGAAGAACCTCGAAGTAAATGAAGAAATATTGAAAAATATTTTAACAATATAACTAAACGTAATTACAGACTTTTAATTAAGTAGTCATTATTTTATAGTAATTTATAAATTATTTGAATAAATATGCAATCATTTAAATAACAATGTTTATATATATTAAGTAATATTTAAAAAATTAGACTATTTTAAAAGAGTAAATTAAATAAATGAGAAAATAATATTTTATAGAAAGATTCAATTATACAATAAAGTTATTTTCATATAATTATTTATCATTTACATATTAATAACATAACTCTGATTAACAATTTATTTGTCATTATTATTATAATATTTTCTATGATTAATTGTTTTTAATTTTCTTAACCTGATCTGGTAACTTCTGAATTTATTATTCTTTGAATACAATAGGTTTAAAAGCATTTATTTTAAATGCCGTTTATAAAATCCATTTTTCGAGACGAAATATTTTACTTTATTTTTAATTCTTAGTAGTTTACAGCACTATAATTTTATAATACTTAAATCTATGAATACCATGAAACTGTATTTTATGATTTCAGCTTAAGTTCCCTTTAAAGTTATATTTTACCATTACAAAAATACAATTTATTAACTAATGTTTTTAAATTTTATTATTATATATTAATATTTAAATTAAATTATCTTTCCTTAAATAATTGTACTGTAACATTTATCACCAAAATCCCGTTCTTAGTAAAATACTTTGCATTTTTCCCTTGTAATGATTATGATCTTATGTATCAATTCTAATCCATTCTTTGATTCGAAATGTATGAACTATTATTTTCACACATATAACCGTCGTATTAAAAGTAAATAAATATCCTTCGGGTTTAAGAATGTCACACTTTTCTATGAGAATTTTTCTTGTAATGTATCAAGTATGAATGGGTTTTTCCCGGCTAATTTTACCTTATCAAAAAAGGTCGCTGACTCATTCATTTTAAATAGCACTTGAACAGCTGTTTCCAAACGAGGTTACTAGGACTACCACCTACTACAAGAGCCCCAAAAATATTTTTGTTATTATTATATCATCCACGGAGAATCTATTATTGCATTGAGCGGTCTTTAAATGATTCCACGCTTATCACGAGTGTTAAAATTCAAATGAATAGTTTGTCAAACAGTATATTTGTCAGTTTCGATTTTAGACAATGTAAGCAAAATGTTTTGAATTTCAGTAATCGCAATGGAAATATTTTGCAGTAAAGTATGTTACAACAAAAAATTTACTATTAATAAAAGTTTTTCGATGACTTGAGAAATTATGCTAAAAGGGAAATTAAATAAATTTGAAAAAATTAATATGTGTATGTATATATTAGATACTATCATTAATTAAATTCAAAGAGATGAAATGTTTGAACATCGATGACCGAGTAAACATTAAGGGCATATTTTTTTCCTTTTAAAAGATGAAAGCAAAATGTATAGTCCTCAGTATTAAGTATTAAATTATTATAAGCGGTGTGGAAAAATATTTGCTATGTAGTTTTACATACATCTTCTTGTAAGAATTAAATGTTTGTTCTTAACATTTTGTTATAATACAAATGAAATATAATAATATTTATAAAAATAATGTTACTTTGTATATAGATTAATAAATTACTTGATTTTATATTAGTTTCAATAACTTTAGCAGAGTGATCTAGTAAATATCGTTCAGGTAATAAGTAATAGAATCTTACTTAAGTGTTGCTATACTTTGGTACAAACTTTTGATTTTAATCTAATTTGCTTACATTCTTACTTCTAAAGAAAGAAATAATAACAAGATATAAATTTTTTGAGGTTGAGTTTACTTCCTGTTTTTATTAAGCATAAACAAGTACTTATATTGTTCATGGGTTCGATTCCCATTTCAACAATGGAAGTTTGTAGTAGATCAAAATCAATTTTAAGTCTTGAAACCTCTTGGTTAAATTAGCTCTTGTGAGTAAAAAAACAACCAATAAGAATGATCAAACGAATTAGTGCAAGTAATTGTTATAAATGATTATTCGTTTTATGTTATTGTCATTTATTTGTTATTAGATTAGAAATGATAATTCGTTGTTAGAGTTTTCTCTGTGTAAAAGTTAGAGAGTTAACTCACCTGATCAAAAAGTAACGCTAAAGAAAACTTTGAAATTAGTTGTATGAGAATTGATTTCATTTGTTAATATTTTAGTTTTTATTTCCCAATTTCTTTTTCAACAATATCGTGGAAGTATTTAAACATCAAATGTTTTAATTTTTCTCTTATGAGACACGTGTGAATAGGACCCACTATCAACGGAAAATCCTTTTCGAAATAAAAAAAAAAATAAAAAAAAACACCGTGGACATGTGAAATATCCTAAAGATAGGTTTTATTTGTTTAACTCTCCTTTATGCGATCATTATGTTTAAGTTAATATAGACATAAATAATTATAAAAAATTATTTTTAATGATTATTGAATATAAATAAAAATTTAATTTGAATGTATGTAACTTAACAATTCATTTCATTAAAATTTAAATTATTATTTTGTAAGTAATATTTTGTAAAAAGATATATAAAATAATGTAACTTAAGAACCCACCTCTAAAATAATTGTAAGAAACCTCTTTCATTAATAAATATATTGTAAGGAAACTCCCTTTAATTCATATTTTGGTCTGAAATGTTTGAAAATTCATTTAAAAGTGCTCAATACATTGATTTATCGACGAAAAAAATTAAAGTATACTTCCTTATATTTAACTGCTTCTGATAATGCTGTACTTTACGTTGACACAGCAGAATATGAAAAAAAGTTGCTGTTGACATTTATCTGAAGGCCTCAAAACAAAAAATACATTGCTAATAAATAGTAATAAAAAAATCGATGGGAAAAGAATTTTTCACTCGAAAAAACGTTTCAATCGAATACCCAATTTTTCTATCCACTTCCTTTTTTTTATCATGAGGTTAATAAACAAAAATGCACACAATATTTATATATTTACTATTGCACCTAATTATTTCCAGCTCATTTCTCGCGATAAAGCTGAGTTGCGCAAGCGCTGACAATTGAGAGCTTTTCCTTCGGCTTGTTGAATGTCTGTGTGTGTTAAGAAATATACATAAATAAGATAATTTCCCGCTAAAGAGCGAACTGTCATGCGACTGATGAGTGGGCGAGAAATTGACTGTTGGAGGAAGTACAAACGGATCATGGTAGGAAGTTGGAGAGGAGGAAGATGGCGATTGAATTCTCGGAGTGGACATTTACTACCCTGACCTCGCCTGCTCGGGCTGTCTTCCTCGGGGTTTGACCCTGTTCCATTTAATTGAATGAAGGAGCGAAAAAGTGGGTCCCCCAGGTGTTGTGCTCAATACACTTCTCTATCCTCCTCTGCCCCCACCGCGATTTTTTTCTTCCTTTTAATGTTTTATTTTTATTCAAAGTTAATTTCTCTCGCTTCCCTTTCACAAAAGTCTATATCTGTTTTATTAAGTATTTTTTAATAAATTTAAATTTGCCATAAGAATGTGAGGAAGTCCCAAAATTTCTACTATTATTATTCTCCCGTGAATAATAATAGTAGAAATCTCGTCTTTTACTATTATTATTTTCGTGAAAAATAATTGATTTCACATTTTCAATATTCCAGACACATGACATTTTAATTGAAATTATTTTTTTATCAACTTTAGAAATTTAACATCGATTAAAATATGATTACTTGGTAATTCCACTTAAAACAAATTAATATTTTCCTCTTTTTCTCTTTCGAATTTTCAGTAAACTTGAAAAATTCTAAAAATTATTTCTTAAAACATTTTAAAAAATTAAGAGGAATTGAGATCCACCAACTAAAAAAATGAAACTCTGATTTAAGAAAATCAAAGAATTTTAACGTAAATTTGAATGTTAGAATCACAATCAATTACAAAATTAATTGTGAATATCAACATTCATTATGAATGTGATTCATTATAGATTATATTTGCGATACGTTATAACATTTACTTCTATTTTATTCTATATTCTTGCATTCAATTATCATTGAAATCCATTTACATAAATATAGCTCCTTATCAACGTAACGTAACTATACCTCATCGGATTTCTTCAGCCTTTCAAGGATTTTATTTATTTTTGTACTTTCAAAGAAAAAGAGATTTATTAAATGTTTTTTATTTATTTCTTAATTCTTACCACACAAAAACTTAAATGTAGAAATGAGAATAATAAATATAAATTGTATATTTTTGCTATTGAGCTGAGAAGAATTATCAAAGTAATAAAAGACTAAATAAAAATAATAATTACAAGTTAGAATTATCGAGAATAGGATTAAATAATAATTACGAGTGCCGAAAATTGATTTGTTAAGTCAAAACTTAAGTGCCAAAAGTTAATTTTTGACAGATACTAATTTTTGTTCTAAAAATTTATCAATTTAGAAATTTTTAAATGAATTACATTTTTAAATTTTGGTTGTTAAATATGTAAACATAATGTTAAATTGAAAATATTCAATATTTTAGAATATTTAATATTTTCTGTTGAACTACTATTAACTCTTAGTAACATCAAGTGGAATTCCAGTCAAGCTGGGGAAACTTTAATTTTTACCGCCTAAAACTCAATCATCCTTAAAGGATTGAACTTTAAAAAATATCACAATGAGTTCTGTCTAATCAGGATCAAATCTTTTTTTCATCTAGTTAAATAAAAAATCAAAAAAAAAAAAAAAAGAAGAATCATTTGAAATTGCAAATCAGTTAGACTTATTTTTCACTTCTTAAGACCTGAGAATTATTAATTATTTAAGAGTTTAGTTTAATTATGAATATTATTAATTCTTTTATCATTTACTACTTTCCGATACTACATTTTTACAGTATTCTTGTGATGAGATAAAAAGAGTACAAAAATTTGTAATAATATTAGATAATACAGAACGCTTCACCAAAACATACACAATGGCCAGCATGTAAATTAATTCATTTTCCAAAAAAATGTTCATTAAAATTTTGTTATACCTTATTTTTCATGTTCTTCAATAGATGGTGAACATTATATCTGATTACACAAACATAAATATAATGGAAATCATAGAATAAAAGTGAATGGCAAAATTCTATGACATGTGATCTGCTACTTGCACACTCAACCAATCATTTCAAAAGGCTGTGACGTAATCAAAATTCCAATTGCACCTTGTTCTAAATCAAAAACTTTGTTCAGCTTCTTGCGATTGGATAAATGGAAATTAATTGCCCAATGCCAATAAACTTGACTCTATGAAATGCGTGCATGTACCCTTGAGAAATACCAAACATTAACTTCATGGTCATCTTTTGCGGTCACGCATATTTTTACGTGATTTTAATTTAAAATAATTTTCGTTTTCCCGGAATGAATACCAAATAGTAAAAATAAAAAAAAAACTATTGTATTTATATTTGTATTGTATTTTAAATTATTTGATTTAACAATTTTTATTATGTTTAAAGAATAAAAATATATTTCGTCTTGGGCTATGAATATTTCATAAAAATTATATGTAATCTCATAAATTGATATTAATTAAGCAATGTTTAAATATTTGGTCGTAAATCTGATGAATAATATTCAATGGAAGAACAAAAATAATAAAATTTAATAAAAATTTGTTCACAATATGCTTTGGAGTCCTAATAATAAAATACTATTAAAACACATACCCACATATGAATTTTATTATTATTATCCTTTAGTAGTAACTTATTTAAACTTAGAAAATTTTTAAAGAAAAAGAAAAAAAAGCACTACAATTTTTTTTATCTTATTCATTAAATTAAAATAAATAAATGAATGAACAGATAGTAAAATAAGAATCTCTTAATTATAAATAAAATTTATAATGCAGATAATTATTTAAAAAGAAGTTTTCCAAAATATGGTATTAAATGATGTAATTAATGATCTCGGCAAACACAATTTCAATGAAAATCAATAAATTAGCATTCTATATTTGGGATTATGAAAATCTTCTCCAAATAAATATTTTGAAATATGCTTTAATTATATGTCGCACTTCCTCCATTCCTTTTTTTTAATGATTATTATTCAATACAGGCTATTACAAAATAACTATTTCGTGATTTTATTAAATGTGTCTACTTATTCATTAATAAGTTGTTTTTTTTTTAATTTTTATTATTTATAATAATTTAAATTTTTATCATTTATCATAACGTTTTTTTTTTTAATTTTTATCATTTATAAAAAAAAGTTGCTTTTGTAAGCAAATTTTGCTTATATTATTTTATTTCTCACTAATTTCATTTAGCATAGTTCTCTTAATAATTATTGGAGTAAGTGAAATTTTAAATGATTGAGTTACTCAAATTTTATATAAGAATCTCATTAGATATTTGTTATTGACAAAAAAAACCATATATTAATATTATTGATTAATATTACTGATTATTATTGTTGATTATTAGCAACTATAAAATGAAAAAATAACGAATTATAAATGTGGTACATATATGTTGTGTTAATATAAAGTTAAAAATAGAGACAACCGATCTTATACAATTTTGAATAAAATAGCAAAGCTTCAAAGATCAACAATCTATTTTAATTTATTCTATTTTAATTTATAAACTCGGAAAATGTCTTCATTTGATTTATTGAAAGCTTGACCTAATTAATTATTACATAATTTGTTTGAGGAACAATTTTAAACTATGTTTGAAATAAATGTAATTTTAGATAAGAGAAAATGACTAAACATACATACATACACACACACACACACACATATATATATATATATATATATATATATATATATATATATATATATATATATATATATATATATATATATATATATATATATATATATATATATATATATATATATATATATATATATATATATATATATATATAGTTATTTATGGCTTTTCAAGAAATTAAAAAACTAAAATTAAGCTAAAAATTTGTTTTTCAAAAACTTTATTTACGTTTATCAAAATTTGTTCAGTTAATAACATGTCTAACCCATCAATAAATAAATTTAATAATAATCATTAAATTAAAAAGAAATTAATTTTCCATAGTTTATTTTTGCTTATATCAGAAATGTGGAGCGAAGAACTGACTTTAATATTTACAAAAAAAACTTTGTAGCACCTTATTAAAATGCTTTCTCAGTTTTGATGAAGTATGAATAAAAATAATTCGAACATCTGAATGATTGACATTGATTGAATAACATACTTAAAAATATATTAACCGATTTTCTAAGTTTCACAAAATATCATTTTTAATTTTTCTTTATCTCTCATCATCAAAATAATCATGTTAATATTAATAAATATAAAATGATGAAAAGTAAGTGTATATAATTTATCTTTTTTAGCTAGAAATTTATCATATAATCAACATATAAATCATATAATCAACAACATATAAATACTTTTTCTTTGATAATGGTTACTTCTTTTAAAACTCCATTTTACTCACTGATTACAGTATTTAATAATCTTAAAGAATTCAATTCACCCCATTCACAGTACACTAATGCATTTTTTATTATAGTTATTCACAAATTCATTAGATAAAAGCATGATCTATGTCCAGGTCTAAATAGCCCTCGTGTGTAAAAATGACCGTTGATCGATACACAAAAATAAACCATAAAGTATGAAAGCATTTGCAATATGCTGAATAATTTAAAAAATTATTTTTTGTTAAACTATTTTCAGTTAAGAAATTTTATAGTTAATATAAGCACAAAAATTTTCTTCATGTTTTGTATTTATGAAAGTTCTTTGTGTTGGTATATTTGTGCGCCATTGAGCAAGCGCAATGTTGTGATATTTTTATTCAACAAGAAGATAGAACCGTGTGACATTTTAAAAAATATAAACTTTTATATCACATTTATTTAAATATAATAACATTGTTTGATTACGGAGTAATTTTATTACAAATGAAAATAACAAACACTTTCTTTGCTTATAATTAAAGAATATGTATTTTAATATTTGAAAAAAAATACTCTTACACATAAAAAATTTTAAATTTGGAATTGTATATTCTTATTAAAATAAATATTTATTAAGTTTTATTACGTAATTTCATAAATTTTATTGCATTAAATTCAGATAAATTCATTTTTATTAAATATGGCTTCCAGTTGAAAATCAAAACACAGTCAAATGCGTGTGACATGGGTTAAACGTTTTGCTTTTTATTTTCTACGCATACATGTTTATTCTTTTTAATCACTGTCGACACTATTATTTAACAGAATTGCATAAAAACAGACTTAAAAAGTCTTAAAACTAATTTCAAAAAAGAAAAAGTGAAAACATATGTTGTGTGTTAAATATTAAAACTTTCTTTTATGCCATATTTGTTTCAATTCATTAAAAATTTCATTGCTCAATCATTTTAAAATAATAACTTTTTTTGTTACATTTATCTCTCTCTATATATACATTTCTTAAAAAACACATTATATTTCCGCCATTGTATTTAATAGGATGAAAATACAATATACATGCTTGTTAAATTTGTGGAACCGAAAGTCCTGTGGTCGGTCATTGAGCTGTTACCATGGGTGCAATGGTCTGGAGAAATTTTCCTTTCCCTTCAGATCAATATCAAATCTGACGGATAGAATCCTCTAGTTGTGCCATCAATCGGAGGGTATGAAGAGCAAAGTCTTACTTTTACCTACATGGTTCTCTGATTAAACGAAAGACTGATTAAACTTTTGACTTAAATTTACATAGCCAAACTTGGCTTGTCCAAGCGTCATAAGTAACAGCAGCATAACATAGAATAAAACATTCCACAAAATTTTTGTTTGAATAGGAAGAAATCTGAATTAGTCAATTGATATTCTATAACGTGAATCGTCATGATTAAAGGAAAAACAACATGAAATTCCAATTGACTTCATTATTTCATGTTAAATTGACGACAGGCAAAAAATTAACAATATTCTTTTGTCATTTTTTGGTTATAAAAATATATCCTTAAGCTCTTTTGCTTAATGATATATTTTTAAATGTTTCCGAGACATTAAATTATTACTGAAGAAAAATATTTAGTTACGTAAATATTTCAGATTATAAATTGTCACATTAAATTTTGGTAACATGCTTCTTTCGATATTGTGATAAGTAAATAAAGATAAATGACAAATAAAATGTAAAGATAATTATTTGATCTTTTAGTAGTTATGAAGAAAACAGTCCATTAAATATGAACAAAAACTTTTATTGAAAAAAAAATTTAAGGACAAATAAATTTATAACTATGATAAAAAAATTTTATTTTAAAATATTAAAAATAAGTTTTATGAAAAATGCCAAAGCAGAACTAAAAAAAATTTTTGAGAATTAGCGTCATATCCAAGATTATATTAATATACAGTCATCAAAATCTGCTTGAGACACAGGAAAAAATCTTAATTTCAACATTTTTTAATTGTTATAAATAATTTATTTCAAATATTAATGCTTTTTCTAAAGGTTATCCAAATAAAATTCTCCCCGAAGTATTGTTTGCTCTGTTGGATGCGGAAATAATTTGATACTATCTTTTTAATAAACTAGTTGCTTTAACAGTTTTATAGATTCTAAAACATATTATTTGAATATGTTATATATATTTTCAGTTCAAGGTCAGTTCCTTATAGCCCAGGGTTCAAATTTGTTAGTAAAATATATATTATCCCTTATCATTCAAAATGCAATTCTATCTTCTTTTACCTCTCCTTTAGTTTGCAAAGTTGGTATTAATGAAGTTTGAAAATAATAACATCAGTTAAAAAAATGTTTTGGCTTGTGTACTATCAATTTCGCGCATCTTCGACTTATATTTAATCCGAGATCATTATGATATTTTAGTGTAAATCATATTAAAGGAATTTTCGAACATAACATTCTCTCTCCCCTTCTCTCTTTCATATATCACAAAAATTAATTTTCATAAAATTCACAACTTGCTATATTTATTCTAGTTTCAAATTATTTCTAAAAACTTTTGATTAAAAATTAACAAAATGTTCAATATACGAATCTCGAAAAATAATTTAATAATCTACATTTCAAATTTTATGGCTTTTATATGTGCAAAAAAAAATTGCCGTAAAATTGTGTATCAATAAGAAAAATAAAACGATAGCTATATTTCCTTGTTAGTTTTAATCAGCTTAATAATTACTTCAACCTGGTCGAGTACCGTACTGTTTCAGATGATTAAAAAATTTATTTTGTTACCATTAAATATTTTATATGACATTCTACAATTTAGAAACCCTTTTCATAGTTTATCTTAACAATCAAAGAATTTCTCATCATTTGACAACGCAGATTTCATAGCTGAATACTGAGTGCTCGGCCTTCAATTCAAAATTTTGTGAATTTGACTCTCACCATTAAATTAGATGTTTGTAGTGGTTTGAAATCAATTTTATCACTCCAGGTATCATTCGAATTAACTATTGTGTACAAACTTATCATAACAAGCAAATCATATGAGAAATACAATTGATATTTTAACAACTAAAATGGCTTAATGATAAAGTGTGGGATAGAGTAACATGATTGAATCCTATTTACTCCTTTATAATAGGTTATCAAGTGAAAGGATTTGCAATAAAATATTAATAAACAGCTTATTTTAATTAACTATTTAATACAAATTTCATTTGTATACTTCAAAATATGCTTATGAAATCTATATTATTTACTTAAATGTTATCTTTATAATATTTAAGAAATTAGTATATAAATTAAAGCACTGCATTTATCTGCATATTTTAATTCTTTCGTTGAATTTTTTTAATATAAATAGATTACGAAAAAATTTCGGATTCATATAACATTTATTTTAGTGTGAATTAAGTTGTCTATGTAAGAAATTTAGATGAAGACTCAATGCTAAGATGACAAGGAGAAAGTGACAAGAGTTCATAAATTAAAATGATAAAACCCAATCTTATGGGCGTTATCGGTGGGAAAATCATTAATGAACTTTTCTCGAGACATATATTTGACAGTATTATTTTTATTTCATTTTATTTTTACTGTCTTAAAAAGACAGGAATGTATGTATGTCAGTTGACATCTTTAGATCAGAAAGAAAGTAAGGAAAAACATTTTCACACAGATGAAAAACCTTTTATCTATCTGTCTTTTCAAATTTATTAAAGTGCTTTACGTATGCTTTATATATTGAGTAGGTATTGCAATCTGTTACTCGTAGTACTTGATAACCAGTTATGAAAATGTTAGTAATGTAGTCTGACATGAGATCTTAGAAAGAAGAAGAAGGTCTGATATCAGAAGTTTTTAAACAAGGCCAGGAGTTTTTTTTTTTTTTTTTTTTTTTGCCTCAAGCTGACAAAAAAATGCAAATTATTATTCGCAGAAAAAGAATTTTGATGCTATGTACAGATAGTCTTTTCAAATCATTTTTGTTGTTATATAATTAATATTTCTACGTTTAATAAATTAATTTAGCATTCAGGGAGAGAGAATGAAGGATAAGCATCTAACAAACAAGATATTTTATGAAAAGATTTAGAAAAAAATTTTTTATGACACAAATTCTTTGTGAAAGATTTCAAATTATTTTGCGTTATGTTACATGAATGTGTTAACAATAAGCCTAATTTTAAAACATTTGGGTAAAAAAAAAATATTTTTTTTTTTTCATAATATAGTCAAAATTATATAACCACATAAAAAAAAATACCATAAATCGTTTTACAAAATATAAAATATTAAAAAAAAAGTTTGTATGTGATTAGAAACGAGATCAACCCTGTGTATATGCACGTAATAATATGAAAACTAATGAAATAGTTTCAATTTATTAAGTGTTGAATATACCTGTAACCAACATCTTTTGATGTCCATTTTGTAAATAGCCTGACAGTCTCATAAATCTGTGTGATAAGAGCTTTATGATTAACGCAATACCCCCTTTCAACAAATCCTGCAGAAGATAGAAACTCAACGCATATCTCCATAGTTTTAGTATCATCTGAATCCAATCTTTACACTTTGAAAAGCATTATATTACCTCAGTACTATGCTGAACCCAATACTCAGCACTTTCTACGTTTGGACTACGATCATATATAGTGGATAACACACAAATTGAAACTCTCCAGTTGCCTTTATAAATGTTTAAATTCTCATGTTTTTTATTATTACAGTTGAACATCAATATTCTAACTTTAAGTATCCCAGTAATCTCTAGTGTTTGTGTCTCAATTTTGTACAGCATAAATATTTCAGAAACTAAATGTGTAAAATCCCTATGAGACACGCATACTAAAATATACTGAATATTATCACTATAACTATACTTTTTAATTTCACTTACAGTGTAAAAAAGCTACCTTATCTCTTTATTACCTGTGTTAATAACTTTAGTAAAAAATCTGAGATTCCTAGCATTTCTTAATATTTTTAAGCACTTTTATCATATTGTCTTGCTAAATGTACAAAGAAATGTACACAATTATTTTATTAGTTATCGTTTTGAAATTGAACACTTCAATTTTTTTTTAATTAATTTTATATGAATAAATTTAAAGTTTAATCCATTTTACCGAATAAATTCAATTATCTAGGCATTCAATTCAAATTGTATCATGCAATACCATAAGTTTTTTTGTGATAATTTTTCTTATAAGAATCTCCCATCTGATTTAATGGCTATTGCAACTTAAAATTTTATAGGTCATCATCTACAAGATAAACAGTGGTTCCCCACTCAAACATACAGCTAGATTCTTTCTAAAATACAGAAATAAGCATTTGATCTAGATTGTAAGGATAGTGAATAAATGTTTTCTTGCAAAATAATGCAGCGACATCTTGGATACGATCATAAAACAAACAACCATTTTTTTCAGTTTTGGACAATACGGCCTATCTTACAAAATTACATAATGTATCACAAAATATACGATCAGAATCTACAAACGCATCCTCTTCCTTTACTAAAGCATAGTATTAATGATTTCTTGAGCTGATTTCCTTAAAATTACTTTCTTGAAAATGTTACCATTCCTGAAATAAAGTTCTGACGTAACATGATAATATTAGCGTAGTTTGGCCTAAGAAATCGACAAAGAAGCCACAGACAACTTTAAAAATGTTGTCTTACTACTTTAACATTAAGCTTAGTGCACTTTAATGGAATGTTTAGTATTTGACTTAAACACGCGATTTGCAATGTTTAGACGTTACGATTCTATAAAGACACTTTTTGAAACCTTGAGAATAATTATGATAAAAATCAAATTTTTCCAGTTTTTCTATTAATTTTCTGTAAAAGAGTCCCCTATGATATTAGAAAGTAGTCCATTTGTTTCCTCCCTATTAAAATTTCTGCGACCATCATTAAATAAAATTTATTTGATGTATAGAAGAAAGTACTAAAATACAAGAAATTAATATATATTATATGAAAAATTAAATACATAATTATATAAAAGACTAAAGAGAGAAAAATAAAAATAATAAAAACAACAGAAAAAAGAAAAGCAATAAAATTTGTTTTATTGCTTTTCTTTTTTCACTTTCTTTTCATAACACACTTCCTTAATTCGTAAATTTCAACGAATTTCACTTTTTTTTTTAATTATACAATTGATTTATTTTAAATAAATTTATGTAAACATGGTTCAAGTTCTTCTATATTGATGGTATTCCTTAAAGGAAATATCTTATATAAGTAAAATTATTTCATCTCTCTCTCTCAAATTATAAAGTTTTATATTTTCCACAATTTTCATATGATCAGTGGATTTTACTTTCTTCTACCATGAAATAATTTATTTTCTCATCTTATTCATGATAAACAATTAAATTCATGTCGTTGATAAATTACAAATATATGCATATATTTGAAACATATGGCTACTCTAAAACAGTTAACAAAAAGAAAAAAAATCAAATGGTTCAATTTATTATTTTTTCTTTTGACTAATAATTGAATTCATTTAACTATATTTCTCCAGAATTTTACGCATTTAAATCTCTTATCCTTAACTTTATGCACACACACACAATAATAATTAAAAAAAAGTTGAAAAGTATTCTTCACTCTAAACAACAATTTTGTAATGTTTTCAATGCCATATTGCAGGTTTAATCATTAATGTAATTTATGTACAATGTGAACGTTAATATGTTTAGTAATCCCATTGCTGTTTTAAAAATTGTCATATTATTATGAACATCCAATGATATAAGAAAATTTTTATTTATTAATTCTAATTTCATTGCAAATCATAAGCTTGTTTGCATTTCAAAATAATTGTTTTAAAACTTTATTAGGTGCCTTATGAATGAATTGATATGTGTGTGTGAATTTATTATTTAATACAACTGTCCTAAAGAAAATCTTAGATTTCTGACTAATGAAATTTTTAAGTTTAAAATAATGTGAATAGCTAAATAAATCTAATTATCTTAATATATTTTATATTCTATAATGAATTAAATTAATATATTAATTTTGACTTTGTCTGCTTTTTTAAATACAAAAGTTTAATAAGTTTTAAGTTTTCCTATTGTTTTTTTTTCACAAAATATTATATTTTTGAATTGTCATAATATTTCAATGAATAATAAGGTATTTTTAACAATTAAGCTCGAATATTAATAAATATAAAATGATTACCATGCTAAGAATACCTATTTCATTATCTTTTATATGACTGAATATCAGAGATAGGAAAATGGAAACAACAAAATAGTTGCACGAATGCTACATCTTAAATTGTATATAGTAGTTGCAGTCTCTTTATAATAACTATAATTTGTTCGGTGAGGTCATTATTGATGTAGGATACTTTCTTATTGATGAGTGTTCTTGGCATTGAAAGATTTTATTTCTGTTTTATTTGCCTTGTATAATTTTACAGCATACCCTCTGTCTTACACTAATAGAGACATTTTCTCTAGCAATTTTTACTTAATAATATTTTACATTAGTAAAAAAAATCGTAACTCTAATATTAGCTGAAACCGACAAAAATGTGGAATATTTCAAATTGGATGTAATATTGAGATTGTATTAAGCAAAAAAAATTTTACAAATATTTAGCATGTTTAAGTTACCATCCTCTACTCAACAAATCAAATTTCCATATTATAACATTGCATATTTCATATTTTTATAAAAATATTTTTACACAAATAAATAAATGCTATACTACCACTCTGATGTTTTTTCGTGCAGAATGTTGAGAGAAATTTTTTTTTTCTAATTTAATTAATAAAAGAATTTCTTTTAAATAATTTAAAATTTTGAGGTTGAGCTTTTTTATTGATAATTTGCCTATTATTAGATAATGTTTGCTTGCTATAACTATATATTGATTTGGAATAAATCAGACAAAACGATTTCTTGCGTTTGAAAGCCTCTATTAAAATTTCTAAAATTATGACTTTAAAAAAAGCATTTAGCATGTATTAAAAAATAAAAATTAATCAGTAATAAATCAGAAGAAACATTTTTACTTTTCTGCCAGGCTAGATTATTAATAAGCTTATTAGCAAATAATTTTTACTATTTAATGACTATTTAATTAAAAAAAACATAATTGAAATATACTGAGATAAAGAGCCAACTTGAATCAATGACTACGAGAAAATTATTAAAATTGTCACAAAAGTTTTAACTTGCATTTGATGTTAATTTTGTAGAAAGAAACGTTAACAATTTAATATTATAATGATAATTCTAAAAATAAGATTTACTGGACACATATAAATGGCTTTATTTATTCATGAAGTTATTATGAAACTGAGAACAAGTATCTGTAATTGCAAATTATTTTATAAATTGGTCAATATTTTTTTCTGCTATAAAAAGAGTGAATTTTATCTTTATTGTCAAAATATTTTTTTTTATTTCAATCTTGATAAGATTCGTATAATAAGTATAGAAAGATAATAGTAATTCACTATGCGGTAATTGAAAATAACTAAAATTGATATTAAAAAATTGTGTCAAAATTAGCATGTATTTATATAAGAATATTGCGACAGATTAAAAAGTTTAACAATAATTTAATTGTGTGTGATTGTTCTGCCAAGATACTTTATAAAAATTTCATTATGATTTTAAAGTGCTTCTCTTCCTTGTATTATTCTGATGGATGAAATAACATTTAATAAATATGCTATACATTGTTATATATAATCATTAGGATATTTATTATAAATTTTGTTCCTCCTCAATCAAAATCATAAATTTTAAATTCACTTAAAAATATTAAAAATTACAATTTAACAATCAATATTTAGGTTATTCAACATAATATATCTTAGATAAATATATCAAAACGCGTAAAATGCCTAATGTTCAAGGATATAATTAACTTCATTAAAAAAATCTGCGCTCTTTTTCAGAATAGTATGATATTTTTAATTTATTGCACACTCAATGAATTTTAATAGTACAAAACGGCTTTTAATCCTTACAAAGCTGTAACCAAAATGATTTTTCTTATTATCTTGTTATTTTACGTTACGTACAGAAATAGATATTTAATGCTTACAAAGCTATAGACAAGCTAGTTTTTTCTTATTATCTTGTTATTTTATGTTACAAACAGAAGTAGATATTTAATGCTTACTAAGATATAACCAAGATAATTTTCCTTATTATCTTGTTACGTTATATACAGAAGTAGATATTTAATCTTACAAAGCTATTGTCAAGATAATTTTTCCTATTATTGCGTTATTTTGCGTTTCATACAGAAGTAGATATTTAATACTTATACAGTTATAACCAAGATCATTTTTCTTATAATCAGGTTATTTTATATTATATATAGAAATAAGGCAATATTTTTTCTAGTTTTCCGTTGTCCTTTTTTGGTTGTAAATTAAATATTTGTATTGGAATTTCATATTAACTTATACGCATATACAAATGCTATTTGAGCCCAAAAAATTTTTTATTTCAAGGTTATGTCCTGTCTTTGAAATTATTTATTTACATATTCAAGTTTTAATGCTTTTTAATAACATGTTTGACAAAGTTACTTGTATATAAAATATCTTGGCTACTTCATGTTCTTGTAATGTCGGTCCTAATATTTATAATAGCAATAAATTCTTCTCTTGATTTTCAATTTACTTGGGACACAGGTATTAAATGACACGATAATTACTATAGTAGCAGCTCCATACCAGCCCTCGTGTCATTAAATCAATATTGAGAACTCAGAATTGATTACTCCTTTGAGAGGTAAACAGGATTTATGAGTGCCGTGGTTTCTTCAAAATAGGCGTGAACCTTTCGGTGCACAGAAATCTATCTTAACTTTTCTAAGTAAGAGAACGTTTTACCTTCAAGATTTTAATTGTTTTTATTTAGTTTCAAATCATAATTGAAAATTCAACAGTTCTCAATTAATTCATCAATTTCAAAAAGCCAGTTGTGGTAAATGGACTCATTAATTTTAATAAAATATATTTATCCATAAAAAAATTATAGGGTATTTTTTTCGTACAACCTTTTCTTGAATGAACAAATAAAAATTATAAGTGTGAATAATTATTCTGAAAAAATATTTTATCTGCTATAACATTTTTTTTTACATCATTTGCATAATATTTAAGTATGAATCTAGAAAGTTTTTCTCAAAAATATTCTTTTCATGCTAAATTAAAAAGACGGATCGTATAGAAAACTTTTTATAAAAATTTAATTTTTGAAGAAATATTGAAATTTAATCTGTAAAAAAAATATGTGGTACATATATTCTCAACAGTTCATATATATACACATACAACAGCTCATATATATATACGCATACAATAGTTCATAAAAATGTACTCAGAACATTAAAATTCCTTCCCAATATATAAAAATTTAGGGGAAAAAATCTTTATCGAATTATTATAAAACCACACTCATTATGGAATTATACAATTTAAAAAGTAGTGCTTAAAGCTGTATGAGAAGTTTAAAAAATTCAATTCATATTAACATAAGTATTTGATGTGGTATCAGAAAATATAACAGCTAAATCTCGTTATGATGAAAATTATGAATAAAATTATTTGCGCGGTAATTTTTGACAAAACCTAATTGTTTTTGTCATTGTAAGTTTCGTCTGCTTTAGAAAAAATGCGTTATTTCTAAGCATAGCTCGAAGTATACTTTCAAGTAATTTTTATTTTTATTGCTAGTTTGGTAAAGTGTGTCAGCTTCAGTTAATCCATTTGCATTTAATTTCCTTCTTCCTTCATTTAAAATTTCATCCTTTTACATTTTCAAGATTTCATGAAAAAGTAGCAACAACGCTTGTTGATTCTTACATTTTTTTCATAACTTCTGTAAAAGCGACATCGTATCACTGAAAATGTTTTCATTTCAGCATTCTCTTTTTAAATGAATACATTAGTTATGAATCATTGTTCCATTAATTAATACGAATCAATTTCATTTTTTAAGCTAAGCTTTTAGTGTAAAAAATTATGATTTATACTATATATGAATAGCAATTACTGCGAAATGATACACATCATCACATTTTCAGTGGTATTTGAATCCTATTTGCATTTTATATTTCTCACATAGCAGCTCTAATTATTTCTCCATTTCTTTTCAGTTCGGATTAATATTATAATTTTTCTTATTTTTTAAAATTATTCTTCTTCCCAAGCGCTACAGTCGATTGCCGGCCAAGGTTGCAGGCTACAGTCGATTGCCGGTCTTAGTCAGCTTATGCCATCTTGATTTATCACTGGCTATGACTTTCCAATTATTGACTCCTACGTCCCTTAGCCATATTTTTTAAAATTATCTTTAAAAAAATGAAGAGTTATCCATTCAAAAACTAATTTAAAATTATTATATCATAGGTTTTACATATGTTTTGATTTCAGCATGTTCATCAATGAGCACGTCAATAATTCTTGTATTGATTCGTTATTTGGTACATGACTTAAAATGTTTCTCAGTGTACGATTAGTTTATTGTTTTGCTTGATAGTACTGAATTCGTTGAATTTCTTTTATTTTTGGAGAATCTACAAAAATCAAAACTTCGATAAATTTTATTAATAATATTATCGCTTGGATTTTGACCTATCGCATAATTTTTTTTTTTTTTTTATTTAATTCATCTTTTTTCTCAAAATTACGCTTTAACTTTGCTAGTTTTACTACCGTAGTACATTAATAATGAACATGTTTGTCATACCAGTGAGATATTAGTTAAATGAAATTACGATTAATAAATGAGATGGATATTTCGACCGTTATTTGTCTAACAAAAATGACCTTGACTTTGATTCATTACTTAAAAAAACACTTTCTCTTTAAAGAGATAACTCAAAATCTGTTCTGTAATGGATTATTAAGAATATATAGTTGGTCATTAAGATGGATCATTAAGAATATATAATATATCTTTTTAATTTAAATTTATATATGCAAATAATGTATTAAATTTTGGGTGTCTTAATGTCTTATTTTATCTGCTTTTAATATAATCTGTTGTTAATAATAGAGTTTCAACTTTATTTGTAGTTAAATTGAAATCCTCTATATAAACATTTATTACACTTCAGTTTACCTAATTTCTGTAAAGTATGATGAATTATTAAATATGAAATATGAGTAAAATTTATGGTATGCTGATCGTTTTATTTTTTATTATTTTTATTTTATTAATAAATAACTCAAATGTTTAATAACTTTCCAATTCAAAGGTGAAAACTCAATTAATCGTAAAACAATAAATAACGTAATCATGGATTTGGTTGTAAATGCTCTAAATAATAACAAGTTTGCCTCACGGTGGCCAAAGTGTAAGCACTATTTGGAGTAGATGATTCCGGATTCAATCCCAGCACTGTTAAATAACAAGAGATTGGCGATGGGCTGCTTCTTTCGTGCATATCTATTACAGTTGATACGTGGGAAATTGATTCATTTGAGATACGTGAATATCAACATTAGCTATGAAATGTCTCCCCGGAAACCAAAAAAGTGTAGATGCGCAAGTGTTCTACAATAACTTTCGCCTTGTTACGATGTCCTCTATGCCATGTTAAATATACTCAAGTTGAATTTCCAAATAAAAAAAAAAAATTGGCAATAATTGTAGCGACTCTAAGAAAATTTTAAAAATATGAAAAATATGAATCATCTAATATGTAAGCCCTTAAGGCAGAAATATCAAATAATAAATAAATTTTGTTGTTATATATTTTTATCTTAAGTTCAAAAAATTGTTATTTCATTGTTATTTTGCTGTGTATATATATATAAAGGAAGAAAGTAGTTTAAATTATGATAAATTTTCTCTATTTTTAATTATTTTTTTATGATTTATGTGTTTGTATTTTTTATTAAATATCACTTATTATCGATTCAATTATGTTTCAATCTTTATCTGTCAATTAATTTTATTATTATTGTTTATTCTTATAATTTTTAGTAATTGTTTTTAGCAATTTTTTAATAATGTACTAGTAATGCTTTCTAATTAGACATATATTTAGTTTACAGGCTTTTCTTTTTATAACACTTTATTCGGCAATTTGACTATGTTATTGCATGTATTAAAAAATAATATACACAAATTAAGTCCTTTTGTAAAATGAATTTATTTTTTAAATTCATTTTTTACATATCTTCCCTCATAATTCTTCATTAAATTAATAGTTTTTTGTTTTGTATTTTAATATAATTCTTAAATTAAAAATATATTTGGCAATATTAATTAAAATTGTACTTTTTAGTATACTCTATTATTATAATTATTTTTTCCTACTTAAACTTTTTTAGGATTCCTATTTTACGCTTTAACATCATCAGTATTTTTCTAGCTTCAAATATTACATGACATAAAAAATGGATAGTTTCTTTTATCTCATCGCTAAAATTAAAATTATGATAAAGGATGTTTTAATTTTATAGACCACAAAATTATCTTTAATAATGAGAAAACAGCTTAAGCATGAATAGAACTTGGCCTATAAAATCTGCTTTCAGTTAAAAAAAAAAGGGGGGGGTCCAGAAAATGAAATAATTGAGTTATTGAACAAATTAAAATAATTGTAGGAAACATTCAATATTGAGAATCTATTTTTCCGTTTAGTGATTGTTAAATAAAACTTCATATGATATTCCCAAAACCTGCTTGCCGAGAAGCTTAATTCAGCAATCAGTTTCTCTAATAAAAAAGGATAGACGTACAAAATTGGGATCATAGGGTACATTTGAAAAAAATATCGAGAACGTGCTGCGTATGAAAATTTTATTGCCCAGTTACATTGTTTAACCATAGAAAATCTGATTAATATACTCTCGTAAAAATATTGAAGACACCAAAAAGTACTTTGGAATAACTTGATTATCAAGTTCAAGTTGCTATAATTTACGAACTTCAGTTATTAAAACAGAACTCATTTGGCATCATAATTTCTTACATCCTTATTTTAGAAATTAACCTTGGGTTTTCTTTTTTTGAGCTCTGCACGCCACATTTTTTTTTAGTTCGTTTAAATTCATCGAGCATGTTTGTGAAGACTGATTAGAAGTTGAGATATATCTTTTGCCTTAGAAACAGCCTGTCATAATAGTTGATTCACTGGAATAGGGTGCCAAAAAAGTAGTTTCTTTATTTCACTTAGGATGAATTAAATCAAAAAGATTATTTATTATCCATGATTCTGTGGGAAACCGAAAAGTTAGCACATAGCTTATTTAAAATTGGTCTCCTTATATTCAGTTAAGAATATAATGTAATAAAAAATTAATTTAAATGTTTCTTGATCTATGATTGCTTTGAGTATAACTTTCATGTAAATGAAAGAATTTTCATAACCGACTATTTCCTCTAACAGACACTTTTTATGAGATTTATTCAAATATAGATCTAAATCTTACCGTAATATATAGGCCTTTCATCACCGTATTTATTCTAACTTTTACAATAAATTTATAAGGATATGATGTAATCCTATTTTTTAAGGAAATAGTTCTTTTTAGAAATTTTTGAAACGTAAGTAACATCATAATTTAATTTATCTGATTTCATGAGCTTCTTTATCATTATCCTATATTTTTATGATGAAATCATTTCCTATATATTTAAGGTCAGTCATTCAAATCAAATTTCCATGCAATGAGAAAAATAAATTACTATACAGAGTAAAGATATTATAATATGTCAAAGAATTTAATAAAATATTAGTGTTAGAATTTTGTAGTAGGGATAATTACTTCAACTATTATTCAGCATTAAATAAATTATCCTAAAATGCAAAAGAAAAAAAAAACACATCTGTTAAATTTATTAAAAAATAATTGAACACCTGTTTAAAGAATATAAGTGTCTTTGCGATATATTTAAAATATTGATTTAATATTTTAGGCATAGTACTTCAAATTTCTGATATTTTTAGGGAAATAAAAGAATGAGTTCCTCTAAGAAAACGTATAAGAATTGTTAAGATTAGGAATACGATTTTCAACTTTAAATAGTAAGAAATAGAATTATATATATACTCCACTACACTAAATATGTTCAACAGATAACTAATATTAAGTGAAATTTCATTCTTCTTTATAAAAATTAGGTTCATAAGGAACTATAAAATGTATTTATTATAAATTTTAAAAGTTATTTTGCTTAAAATAAGATGTTTATGGCAGCTTTTTTATTTTGCTTATAAATTGATGATTTTAATACTTTAATATTTAAATTTTTCCCTATTTCTCTTATGTAAGTTCATATTATATTTATGTGTGTAGAATTTTTGATATATGGAAAATATTATCTATGTAAGCTTAAGCTTATTTCTAATTAAAACTATGATAGTATTTTAAATTGTAAATTTTTATTACTACAGATATTAAAGAGAGAATTTTGTATGAAAATTTTATGAAGTATTATTTCATTTTAAGTATTATTTCATTAAAATTTCATAATCAACATTTTATTGATAATCGTATAATTATCTGATGGGAAAAGAGCTATAGTCATTAGGAATCATAAATAATATTATTTTAAACACAAAATAGAAGAGCATATCTGTTATATATATGCTGAATATTTAACTACTTTTTTTATTCAATTGTAAAGAAATTTTATTATAAAGAAAGTTAAGTCAATTGTTTTAGTAATATACAGCCTTCTTTTATTTTCAGAGGTCATTCTCAAGAACAGCTGTGATCAGTTTGTCCAATACCAATTTGACTTAAGCAGCCTACCGAAGCACGAGAAAGTATGGGCTGCCGAACTAGTCTTGTACCGGGAGAAAGTTTTACAGGATGGAAGACTGCCCGTTCACAGGGTGCAAGTGTTCGATGTCATACGCCCTGCGAGCCGGAGTTCTAGCTCTATTCAAAGACTATTAGACACTAGAATCTTCCGAAGCTCGTCAACTGGTGAATGGGAGCACTTCAGCGTGCTGCCCGCTGTTGAGAGATGGCGATCAGAGCCATCTCAAAACTATGGACTTCAAATAGAACTTGCCAGTTCCCTCAATGTCAGTCAACCTCAAACAGTGAGATTGAAGAGATCGCTTGGGGAAGACTTTAGAAGGTGGTCTCAATTTGAGCCCCTTCTGGTAACTTACTCCAAAGACCAGAATTCAAAGGTAGACTCTATCTCCAGAACTAAACGCAACACTCGAAAACATCGGCGGAAAGGGCGGAAAGACAATTGCAGACGCCACGCCTTGTATGTGGACTTTAGTGATGTTGGGTGGAACGATTGGATCATAGCGCCACCTGGATACAATGCATATTTTTGTCATGGAGATTGTCCATTTCCGTTACCAGATCACTTGAATACTACTAATCATGCTATTGTGCAAACATTAGTGAATTCCGCCAATCCCGCGGCAGTACCCAGAGCTTGTTGTGTTCCCACTGAACTATCACCTATATCAATGCTTTACAAAGACAAGTATGACAATGTTGTGTTGAAAAATTACCAAGACATGGTTGTAGAAGGTTGTGGCTGCCGTTGAATATAGTTCTCATTGTTCTAACATTCAAATAATGTCTCAGAAATATACATCGTTTTGTGCATTTGTATTGATTATCAAGGCTTGAATTCATTATTACATGACTCAGTCACATAAATGTAGGTCATTGACATAATAATTTTCAATGTTGTTAATGCAATTTACTACTGTGATTCTATTTTAACTGAGTGAAAGATTTAAAAATAAACTTTTAGAATTGTTAGTAAATTTTTATAAATTTTTCATAAATTCCCCACTTGAAAGTTTATTAATGAGAAAATTTTGTTTTCTTAGATTATTTATTTCAATGTTAGGAATCTTTTATTACATTATATGTTCAAATTCATTTCGATAAAGAAATTCGCTTTCAATAAAATTTTTTAATTCTATTTAACAAAAGCTGTAATTACATTATTGTAATGGACGACAATAGTCATGATATCATTCACTACTTAGTTTTTCCAAACAATCGTTGCTAAGGTTGCCACAACATAGTAATTCCCGTAACCAAATTTGTATTTCCAATTGTATAATAAGTTCTGATGGAAATTAGAAAAAGTAAATAAAGAAATCAGTGATATGGAAATATTTGAATATTCAAAATTATTTTTTGAAGATAAGTCTTCGGAATTTCCTGATAAAATTTTGAAAAATTCACTCAAACGATAAGTATATATAAGGGTTGCTAGGGTGAGTAGTTTCTAAGCAATCTGGTTGCTATGTTTGGAATATTTTACTGAAACAAACGTTTCAGGAGGTATAGTAGCTTTCCACACAGTAAACATTATAGTGAATAAGATAGGTGTAAATTTATTAGATTTCCGAAAGTGGAAAAGTTGCGGAAATAGTAGATTAAAAGTATCTGGTAATAATTAATTTGTTTGGCCTTAAAATTTAGACATCCACGGGAATACATGTCACACGTTTTATAGTTTCTCCATAACGGAATCATAGAATTGATTACGAAAATATATTAATGCCTTGTTTATTTCTTATAAAAATACTATGCTTCTTAAAATATTTTGCATTTAGTAGTTTTTTTGCTAGAACTCAATCGGGTACAATGAAGATGATATAAAATTATATATATATACATACTTTTGTTTAGAGCAATTAGTATGATTGGTAAATAAAATACCTTTTACAAATAAAAAAAAAACTTACTGCAATATATTTTTGGAATATCCTTTATAAGCTTTCTGAAACACGTTATCCAGAAATAATAAGTTTTAAATAAGAAATAGCAACTTAAATATCCATCACTCAAATTAATAGCGTTTCAACGATAATTGGCCCTTAACAACGACTGCTTAGAAACGATTGCTAGGTTTTGACGTCACTCTAAAGTCGTTCATATATTGTTCTCAAAATTTATATTTACAGATAATTTAATATAACTTATCCATATGAGGTAAAATTATAAAATAATAATAAAAAAAATATTCTTTATATAAAAGATTTGTTTATATAAACTTAAAAATATACAATGATGAAATTAAGATTTTTTAAAAATTAGATTTCTTTGCTGACATTTTAATTTAAATCATATATTTGAGCTTCAAATGAGTACATGTTTGTGTTTTATATCAAATCACATAAATAAATTTTTTAAAGCATTTAAACTTAACTTAGGAGCATTTGTATTTGCTTAACTGACTATGTTTATAGATTTCTTATTATATTTTCGCTTTCAGTACACCAAAATGATAAATTGAATCATATTTACTAACGAAAAAATTATAAATGAATGACAGTGTTTTATATATTAAATACATATTACAATATACATATTATTATTACATATTAAAATATTTAATCCCAGCATTTACTTAGAATTCCATGTAATACTGGTATTTTATCCTGAAAGAAAAAAAAGAAAATCATTCATGTAATTCTTTTGTGTATCAATGATATGTTTGATTGTTAACTTAATACGTTTTATATTATCACGATATATTAACAAATAGCTGAATATGGAAAAGAAAACAAATCACTTCCTATAAATATAAGTGATTTTTTTCTTTGCTTAATTTTCCATTTATACCCATTTGCTTCAATCCAGTTTATTTCATAATAAGGAACTGCAATTAATCAAGAGCTTCATCATTTAAATGTTAAAACTTGTGCTGTGTGTACATATGTACGAATTATATGCATTATTATTGTTACTTTACATATATGAAATTAATTTTAGTATACTTATTATGCTTTACTGCTAATTACAATAGTTTCAATAATTCTTAAAAAAAAAGAAGAGAATGCATTTATTTTTAAGTAGTTATTGTTAATCTAAATGTTCTATTTTGAACTCTATTGTTATCATCTCATAAATTAAAGTTTCTCAATAGGTTTAGAATTGTTACTCAAAAGTATTAAAAAAGAGGAAAGAAAGATTAAATCTGGTGCTGTCTTTGTCTATTGTTTCATTTTCCATCTAAAAGGGAAAGATTAATGTCTCATGTGTCAAACATTAGTTTGTTTCTAACTAATTCTTTTTTTTTTTTTTACTTTACTGCAGGTATATGTGTCAAAATGTTTATATACATGAGATTATTTGTTTATCAAAAATGTTTAATTTATTATTTTTTCATCCTGTAAATGCTCACTATAAGCACAGAGTGTAATTAAATATTTATAAGTCTTCCCACATACATTGGATGGAAATTATATGTACATATTGTGCTGTAAATAATGGAAGCGACTTGTATTTTTGATGTGTTCTTTTCAATTTTTGTAATGACATTGCTGCGCGTTCACTAAGTTACTATTTTATATTGTAATACTTGTAAATAAAAGTTGATATTTTAGTATATTGTTTATTGATGTTTAGTTCTATTATCTCTAGAAATCCTATAAAAATCATTATATAACTTCAGTGGGTAATTATCTTTTATTATAAAGTCTGAAAAAATTAAATGGAAAAGGATTTCTAAAAACTGCTTTCTAAATTAAAAATTAAATTCCATTTTTATATTTTCTATTCAATTTATTTATTTACCAATCAATAATAATAATTTTGTAATATTTTTAAAAAAAATTAATTGAAAGTTGACAGTATTTTTTATCAGCTTTTATTGAAATAAATTTTTCATAAGTTTATGATCGTACTGAATAAATATTTATATTTTTAAAAATCAAATACTTAAACAGTATTTTTTATAAATATGTATGAAGATTTTTGTGATTACTTTTACGATGAGATATTCAACACAATGGCAACTACCCACAGAAAAAATATTCTTTTTAAGTCAATAAAGAATTAACAATTAATTCTTAGCTTCTATTCAGTACTTTTTAAGAGCTACAAGCTTAGTTAGGTATTCTGCATGAAATTATCACACTGATGTTCTTGCATCAAAAGTTTGAATTAAGCGAATTTGGAAAAAAAATCAAGGCAAAATGTTGATTAAAATTAGTTTCTTGCTGCGACAAAACTAACAACAAAGAGTAAATCAGAAGGAAATGTAAAAATAAGTATATAACCTAAATTTTTTTAATTTGTTATAATTTATTAAATTTTTATCGTATAAAAGTGTTATTTTAAAAATTTGTCATTAATTTTTTTAAATCTATATGATTATAACTAAGTATTTAGGAATAGTTAATAATTTTAATAAAATGTCTTAATATTTAATTTTTCGTATGTTTAAAATCAAACTGCTTTGCCAGAAATATCAGTTCATCCAACTTTTCACTTTATAAGTTTATACCACTTTTCATTACAATAAGGATCAGTTAATTCATTTTATAAGAAGGAAGAGACTGCTATTACATCACAGAAAAGTTGACTGTGGATACACTGAGTTAATCGAGTGAAGCATCAGAGATTAATATGTGCAGCAAGTTTTAGTGTTTCCTTTAAAGAATGTTTGAGAGAAAAAACATGCACGTGAAATAAACGCTTTCACATTTTTTTTTTTTCCAAATATGCATTCATACATTTTATTTAATCTTCATGTGTGCATACATAAGGCTATACAAGTTGAATATTTTTAGAGGTACAGATTTTTAAAAAGATTTCCCCTGTTTCAGACTCAGACCATAATCATTGCTTAGAACTACTACAATCAATAACGCATGTGATTTTAGATATTTTAATGTATTTTATTTTAGATACAATGCCATGATGATATATTTTAGGTAGAGAATCTCAGGTGTGATTTAATTTTAGAATCATGGAATCTTCTTATCAAACTGACTAACTTATTCAATTTTTAGGGTAATTTAAGACAATTTATTATAAAAACAACCATTCCTAACACATCTTAAATATCTAACTACACCTTTACTAAAGAATGATATAAAAGGAAGTTTCTAAAAAAATGTTATTTTTAAGCATATCCTTAAAATTTCATTAGTTTTAACGCATTCTAAGTAAAAAAAAATTGGCTCATAAATCAGAATTCGAGTTTTGGATTTCCAACTTACATTAATTCAATGAAAAAATAAAAATTGGAAAGATTGTGAATAAAAAAAATCTAGCATATAAGTTCAATATATATTACAAGTGTCATGGAATATTTTTTTGAAAATTCACTCATATAAGAACTGCTATCATAGCAACAGGCAATAGCTTGGTATAATATATGTGTTCTTAGAAAGAAAAAATCTTATCACAAAAGTACTTGAAATGTATACTTTCCAATTCCTTTATATAGTAATATCTGTGAAGTAAATGAGATTTTGTAAGAATATTTCTTTGAGTTACTTCAATTTTAATAGCCGCTATGGAATCGTGCATTCATATTATGATTTTGCATCAAACGAATATTTTCTAAGAGCATTTATTTCCATTGAAAATGTATGATTAGAAACAAAGTTAAAATACTAAAGGATCTTTTGAAAATCTAATTTTAATACGGAGTTTCAAAAGCTCCTATCCATAATTTATCTTATTCACATTCAAACGTCAAAAATTTTAAACGTTTTAAAAATTCGCTTTAAAAATTTTCCAAAATTTTATTCAAACACGTTAAAATTATTTTTCTAAATTGTACTATTTATAATTTTAAGTGAAGATCATTAAATTTGTTTACAATAATTAGCACAACAAATTTATTATAAATATTATTTCACAACTTTACTTCGTTTTACGAGGATCTTTCAAACTAAACATCTTTGTAACTTTTGTTCCCAATACACTCTTTTTTTCCATTTTTTAGGTAAAGAAATGTTTCAAAAAGCATATTTGTGTGTGTGTGTGTGTGTGAGTGAGAGAGAAGGGGGAGGATTTCACGTGTGTTTCCTTTATTGCAATCAGGGAATGCGACACATTAATTAAAAAAAGATTTCTGAGAATACAGTATGTGTGCTACCATTATTAAATATTTTACATAAGTATTGAATTTTTACATTTATGAATCCTCCTCGAATTGTCAGTATAAATAATTTAAAGAAACTGTTGTATCACTCTGACGGTATAACATTAATATTTAATCTTGTTATTTGTGGGTTCCTAATTAACAAAATATGGATTCATCCATGTCAATATGTTTCACTATTAATATACTAACTAATCTGTAAATTCGTCGTTGATTTCAAAACCAATCTTTAAATTTTTCCACTTGTAGTCTCATGAAAATTATTTAAATAAAGAATTGACAATAGAAATTTCCTTTTTTTAAAATTAATTATACCAAAATATTTCGCTTAAGTAGAAGCATCATAAGAAGATATAATATAAATTAATGTTTCTTTTTATTTAAACAAAAAAAAAAGGCTATGGCACGTTTTTTTATTTTATTTATTTTTTTTTTTTAATTTTTTGGTGCCAATTTAAGAAAACAATTTATTGATTAAATGGTTTTATAAGTAAATTTCATAAGTCTTTATTGTTATTTATTTCACTTTGCAAAGTAACAGACAAAACAAAAAATTTGTATTTATTTTTATAAAATTTCCTTTATAAAATATTTTTAAAGCACTAATGAACCCTAGCAAACATTTTTTTTTACTCTTTTGTTTCTCTTTAATTTTGTGTAAATTCCTAAATAAAAAAAACTGATTTTGTTGTAATATATATGCATTCTTTCTATAAGTTTTTGAAAAATATATTTAGGAATTTTTTTTATGATGCAGTCTAAGAACATGCATTAAAAAAAACCTTTTAAAGTTTCAAGTTTCAGTGGTTTTTATGATGTTAGTCACCCAGTTTAACTCACTGTATTACTTACAGACTCGGAATCGAAAAGAATAGTTCTTATTTGATTTTATGTGATCCAGTAGAAACCAAGGTACTGAGAAGTTATATTCAATTTAAATACTCATTTTATCACACAAACATTCTTTTATTGATTTGAGTCTCTTAGTATTTTAAATGTTAAATGAATATCACCAATGGACCGGAAAGAAGATACATTTGAAATTGGTTGGAATTAATCCATTCACGGAGCCCAACTATAAAAATTTGTTTGATATCAAAGTGACAGAGAATCAAATTTAGAAGACATAATTTATTTTTAAACTTAGGCTTTTTTACAATAAAATTAGTTGTAGTTTTCAATGTATTACAACATCTATTATTATAATAACATATACAAGATACCTTTTAATTAACCTACAATTTTAAAATGAAATAACACAGAGACTCACTAGATGTCGCTACTTTTTAATTCAGTGGCGGAGGGTATAAAAGAAAACTGTTCCACGACATTACAAAGATGTGAAAATTCAACACTATTTCTGCGGCAGTGAGCTACAACGTAAAAAAACCAACTTACCCTTCTAGAACAATGATAAGTGATCTTATAAAAATTTATGTTTCTGATGGGAAAAGCAGCCACAGTTGTGATTCTGATAAAGTGATTGATGCAGCAAGGGATATCATAGCAGATGAGCCAAGAACACCCATTCGTAGATTAGAAAATCAATTGGATATGAGTCGAAGCCCTGCTGCCAATATATTAGATATGAATATCGGACCCTTTCCTTACAAAATCAGTCTTTACTGTTCAATCTGGATGTTGCTATCTCAAAGTGATGAGATTTTGCAAATGAGATATTGGACTACAAAAAGATATGGTTCCCGAATGATGCCCACTTCTGGTTGTCATATCAAGTGAACCGATAGAATTATTCTTTCTTGTGCTCTTCAAACTCTGAATTTGTCAACATAAAGCCATTGCGCCCCAAAAGGTAGAAAACGTCTGGGTTGCTTTTTAGTGGATCGTATGTTATCGGACCAATTTTCTGTGATTCAACTGTTAAGGTTGATGCATATGAGAAAATGCTAAGACAATCGGGTTTTTTTTTTTTTTTTTTTTTTTTTCCTAGATTAGTAATCTGGATAAAAAAATACCGGTGAATATTGGTTCATGCAAGAGGGGGCTCCTTCGCATTGAACAATAGATCATTTGACACCATTTAACAGTGTATTTAGAACTCGGTTTTTGTTTATCAATATCCGAACAACTATTCTGGAACCCTGCATTGTCCACTTTATTCACCAAATATGAATCCATGCGATTTCTGTCTTTGGGATTACATAAAAGACTTGAAGTACAAGAAGAAGCCAACAGAATGCAATAGCTTCAACAAATCCATTACTGACGCATTTGCAAGTATTAAAAGAGTAACTCTTCAACAAGTAATGATAACTTTGTGAACAGGTTTCATTACTGTATTGCTTCTCATGGTTTTCACTTTAAAAACCTTCTACATTAATTAAATTTTTGACATTCTTTTCAATACAAAAAATTTGCTGTAATATCTGCAACCATTCTTTTGTTATATCATTTTAAAGCTGTAGGTTAATTCAAAGACATCTTGTATATTATAATGTAATAAAGTTTATTACTATAAGAGATGTATTTATTACTATAAGATGTAATATTTGTTCTATTTTATGTGTGCTTAAGATTTTCACATTTCTCCTTAAATGAAATTTCTCTTTTACAAATTGTTTTCATAAAAGAAATTGTCTATCAGATTTTCCTTTTTTACCAGTTGTTTTCATAAAAAATTTTTTAAAAATTCCGTAATTTGTAGATACAAAAAACGCAATGCTTATCAATAAATAATTAAATATATAAATCATTTTTTGTGTACGATTTATAAGGCGGGTTGATTGTATAAAGAGTTTGTATTATTCCTTTAGATATACATTTATTAACACCTGTTAATAAATAACTAATTAAACATAAATTTACTTAACAGATCTAAAAAAGTATATCACTCTTCTGCTATTATAGCACAAGTTAAAATTTCTCTTGCATACATTATTTATTTACTATGAGGTAAGTAATCTTTATTTGGATGTAAATTTTCTCCATGAATCATAAAAACCACGCATTTTTCTAAAAAAAAGTTTCCCACTTTTCTTAGCAGTAACAGATGGCAAAAATTACAGAGAAAGGTAATTGATATTTCCGTTGCAACATATAGCTTCACTTTACCTAAATGTCTGCATCCTTTTCTTTTTCACTCAGTCTGGTTAATTTTCATTTCCCTTCGGACTAAATCCCGCTTGTCAGAAAACAATGACCACCTTCTGATTCAGTTCCCGACATGACAACGTACTTGGAAAGTTACAATAAATCCGGGTAAAACGGATGCGGGTGGAAAAAAATGCCCCTATGCGTAAGTTGTCTTCAGCGAAATGTATTTCTCACCCCCTCCGGCAGGCATGAATCGGCGTAGTGTTTGTTTAGCTTCAAAGGGGCCGGCTTCGATGAAATCGTCAGCTACCTGGGTGATCGTACCTGCCCCCTCACAAGTCTCCTTGCCCGGTGGTCGGATGGGCATATTTCGGCGTTCTCCATTGCTCGAGGATCTAATAAAAGAGCGGTGGAGCGGGCCTTCTCACCGTTCTTTTCGCCACTGTGTTCCGCCGCCGTCCAAGACAATCGTTTCTATTTATTTGGTATTTTTTTCCCTTCTTTTTCTGGGAATCAGAAGTCCAAGACAGCTGTGGTCGCAGATTTTCCGCCACCACCCACTTGGAGAGGAATTCACGCGTCTTACAACCCTTAATTATCAACCTTTTTCCTATAATTATCTTCAGAGGTAGGACAATCCGAATCCAAAAGAGTTTTTGAACTTCATGTATACTTTCGTTAAAAGTAACGAGGAGGAAGGAGAGCATTATAGGTCTTAAAGTGTAAAATTGTTGTATCATTTTTAAGAAATTATCAGACAAGAAACACAGGTATAAGGACACGATATTGAGCATTATATAAAACTGTTGAAATGATTATAATTTTCATTTAACAGAAGAAAAATTTGAATAGTTTCTATATAATTATTACTGTTCCCAACGCCGGTGAAGAAAATTTTAGAAACGTCAAATATTGTCGATTGCAGTGACTTTCAAAATTTTTATACAATAATTGTATGAAAAAAAGTAATTCATCCAACGTGATTGATATTCTATGATTATTTAGCGGTAAATGTGAACCAAAATATTAAGATTGGGCTTACTTAATTTTTTAATATAATTTTAATTTACCTATGTAAAAAAATTTGGAGTTGTATTTTTGAAAGATAATTTTTGAAAATTCCAAAGGAAATACAAATTTTGTAACCTTAAAAAATTCCGTTGAAAATTACATGTCATATTGTATTTCCCATTATTGTCATATTGTATTACATGTCATATTGTCATATTGTATTACATGTCATATTGTCATATTGTATTACATGTCATATTGTCATATTGTATATTACATGACGATAATATGATAACGAACAAGTATTCTGTAATTATGGTTATTGTAAAAAATAATTTTTAAAAAATTGCAAGTGTAATAAATAATAATGTATTTAAAAAAAAAAAAAAAAGATCAGTTGCCTTTTTTACCACTAATTTTAAATGGTTACAGTAAAAAAATTTGTTTTAAGAGTTTTATTTAAATGTGCAAAATTTGTATCTTGAAGATTTGTCTACCTTATTTGAATAGAAATAAAAGCTTTTTATGACAAAACCTAGAAAAGTGACATCACATAATTTTGAATCTTTGATTCGAATTGTGATTCCAGTCAAACATTTTACTTATTCTTTTGAACTGAAGATTCCAAACCTTCCAATTGAGAAAATATCACTTGAATTTGATCCTAACATTGTTTTTAAGACATAGACTAGATATTTGACAGAACATTCATGTGTATTTGAGTATATATCCGTAACAATATCATATCATGCGTTTAGTTAACTGTGATAAATCCCCAGCCTTGATATTTTCAAAAAATGACATTGGAAAATAATTTTTATATACCAGCTATAATTTACATTATAATTTTATATTCATCTGTTTTGTATATGTGGCTTATCTTTTAAGTTTTTTAATTAATTTCTTCCAGAAAGTTTTTAAGTTAAAAAAAAAAGAATCTAATTGCACATACCAACATAGAAATTGATTCTGTAAGGTAATTCGCTGATTTAATCTCCACAGTTAAGCACTTATATTCCTGAAATTGAATATAAATATTATTCTCTTAATAACTAGTCACAGACTTTAAATATATCACTTCAGTTTATGAAATTGAATTGAATAGGTGTGCAATTTAGTCATATTGAAAAAATTTCCGTTTAGCTTATATATATATATATATATATATTCAATTATTATTATTATTTTGACAATGTTATCAATGTAAAAAAGAGAGGCTTTATTATAAATTATCTACCTTAAAAATAATAACTTAATATAATGATTTTCTGAAATCTTATATTTTTAAAATAAACTATTTTCCTTAAAGTCTTATTGAAAAATTTTTTAACTAAGCGCTAACATACACAATTATCATTTTATGGAATTCATAGAAATTACACCGTGACAAAGAGTGCATTAATTATTTAACAACGTGGGAAGTAAGACTAATTCATTGGTTAAATAGGAAACGTAATTTCTATAATTGAGGTATTCTCTAAAGGAATATTTTTGTACAAAATTGAACTAAGTATATTAAAATTTCTGAATAAAAAACTATTAGTAAATGTGTTTATTTAAGCATTTATTTCCACTTCCTTTTCTTTCTTAGTAACTTATTTTTAATTTTTAGGAATCATTCTGTTATAGTATAAAACATTAAAGAAGAAAAAATACGTAAATAATAAATTTCCATGCTATTTGAGCAGAATATTTCATGTTACGTAAAATTGCATCTTGCATAGCTTCATATTTTCTGGAACTATTTTCAAGACAAAGAATTTCAAACAGAATGTCTCAGAAAACGTATCCACGTTTCATTTTTGGGAAGTTTGGGGGGAGGGGAACAGCAGAACTTTAATGATCTCCCTTTCAGTCACATGACCACATCTTCCCACATTTTTTTCACCGTTTACTCCCTAGGTGTACAGAGGAATGGCCCACCTGTCAAAAAATAGTACAGATAAGGGTCTGAAGCCCAAAGCATTTATCAGATTCTTTTTTTTTTTTTTTTTTTTTTTTTCTTTTTGAAAACTCCCGCGAATTTAACACACGCACAACTTATCTTCATTCGCCTTGTTTACTTTTTTCGCGTTGTTTATATCGGTTAAGAGCACTTAGGATTGTGTCCTTTGAAGAATGTAACAGACCCTTTCCTGTCTTCTTTTCTGGGAAAACTGTTTTTGTTATTTTAAAAAAACTCCCATTCCGGTGAGTGATATGACTAATTCGGGAATGAGATATTCTTGACAGTAAATTGACAATAAAAACATGTAGTTCTATCCAGTCCACAATTTAATTAATTTTAATTTTATCATATCAGCTCCGTGTATTTTGTAAACAAAGCTCTTTTTTATGAGAAATTCAAATGAAATTTATTCATAAAAATTATGCTAACTTGCGTATACATTAAACTTAGATTTTGTGATACATTAAAACAAAATAAACTCCACATAAAATAACTGTAAAGCAAATTCAAACAAAACAAATCAGCAAACAGATTGTAAAAATCAGCAGATAACAAAGAAGTTTAAAAAAACAGACGAATCAAGTTAAATTTCGATGTATTAAATATGAAAAATTTGTTAAACCAGCATTACAGGAAGTGTGTTTATTTAATTTTCTATACATTCACCAACATTAATATGTGCTTACTTTGAAGATAAACTCTTATAAATACGATCAAGCAGTTTTATTAATACAAACTCCCTTAAAAATTTACCTTTGACTAACTTTTTTAAAATAAACACTAGTGATTATATTATTTGAAAAAATATTCCATTGGAAATAAGGAATTACAAGGAGTTTGTTTTATAGCATTTTCATTGAAATATGTATAATTCATTTCAATTAAAAACTATTTTGGTTATTTGTTGTAACTGACTAAAATTATTACTCACTTTTAAGCAGACATCATTTGCTATTTTAATTATTAGTTAATCATTTTCTGTTAATTATAACTATATCACCCATAACCTGTATATTGTCTAAGATACTAACTTAATTCATGCATAGTTTGAAGTACTTTCTTTTGCATCTTTTCTGATTATTAATTTCTAATAGATTTAAATATATCACTGTATTTTTCAGATACGACAAATTTTTTTTAATATTTTAAGCAAAAATAACTTTTTTGTGAATAATTTATGAAACTAGAAAATTCATCACGGTTGATACAAGTGACAGAAAAGACATACTGAATTATGAAGCAAATGAAACACTAATTTACATTTCCCGAAAGAAATCTGTCAGACTTGATCGTCTCTGAGAACATGCTAAAGAATTTAATTTCCTTTTATTTTTGATATGAAGGTATTTTTATTTCACTGTAACCTGCAGGGTCAGGATTTCTGTGGTTACTATAAGGAGCAAGAATCTGAAATCAACACCGCACCTGCGCGAAAGCGTTTTCTTTTTTCAAGGAATCTGGTCTCTGCCGGGATGGTTGTTGAATTCTTGATTACGACGCACCTGTAAAAATCTCCTTACATTGGAAGGTCGAGAAATAGCAGCATTACAACGCGTTGAAAACACTTTGCCATTCGCTGCCATCTATCATGGCAAATGCATTGAAAAGCAAGAGAGGTCAAAAGTGTTATTTTTTCTATATATCCTGGATGAGTTCTTAATATACACACACCCCCGATTGAGAGAAAAGAACCTATCTCCGCGTGGATGAAAAGTCTTGATGAAACACCTAACTTTTTCTTTTTCTGTTCAAAGAATTTGGACGTACGGCTCGTGTTCAGCTGAAAAGTGATTTATGGTCTCTTCTTGATATTTTTATTTCAAGGTGCAGTGTAAGTCATCCTACACCTTGAATAATAATAAGGATGCTTTACAAAAATGACTTAAGTTATATTTCAAATCCTTCCGCACAAGTAACGATTGAGCTACGAGGGAAAAAAAATATTCCCCGAAAAAACAATCAGAAATGATCTATTACAAAATAAAATCAATGAGAAAATAATTAGTTTTCTTCTCACTCTTCGACTTAATCAAGCAATCAAAAATTTCAAAGCTAGCAATTATGAAAATTTTTTCCGAATTGATAATTTTCTAGAATAAATTCTAGATCATTACCTCAAATTCTTTATTTTAGCTTCTTGCATACAACAAATTTTATCATAAAATGCTGCAAACTTATTTAAATTGGACTTTACACGATTTAATGATACACATAATTGTTTTCTGCAACTTTTCTTTTCATTTAATAGCGTTATTCAAATTCTGAAAAGGGAAGTCTTAGTTACATAAATAATAAATTAATGATATTCTTTTATAAATGAGAAAACTAAAAACAAACAAGGACATAATCTAAAATATAATAAATTTTGTGCGCATCTATAAATACATTATATTTGTATATACATATGTAAGTATGCATGCATTAATACCTATATTAATAAAAAGTTAAATATGAAATGAATAAATAAAATACATTATTTTAGAAAATTGTTAATATGTTCTTAAATAATATTATCAGTATTCTTTTTCTGCGATTTATATTTTGCAAATTTAGAAAAAAGTAGTCTAACAAAAATTCAAAACTTTCTCATAAACTTTAAAAAATTCTTAATAGCAACTGAACTACATTAAAATCATTTCATCAAACACTAATTTCGTAATAGGTATGCATAATGATTAACGACAGGTGAATGGATATTTCAAGTAAACAATTTCTTTAAAATGCCATTAGAAAATGTAGAATTTCATTATTGTGACGTAATATTTGACGTCAAAATTCGGCCGTAAGCTGTGACCTTATTTACCCATCAATAACTAACAAGACGTTTGATAACATTCGTTAATCATAGCACGTAACTACTAAATAATCTAACACACCGTAGGCAGCAAAATGAAAAATAAATCATTTTGAAAGATTTGCAACTGACTCAAGAAACATGCTACTTAAGTACATCTCATTAAATTTTTCTTGTTTTTTCTCTCTTACCTCAAATGTAGTTACGCCTAATATCATATCATGATTGGAATTGGCAAATGATTTATTTGTTCTAAAAATGCTTTAAGTTTTATTGGAACCATTTTTCCTAGTGAGCTTTATTAACGTGATAGTATTTATTTTTAAATATTGTTAAGTAGGATGCGAAACTGGAAGCATTTTCTTAATGTATACAATAATCATGGAATGATTTAGAAATTTTATGTTTTAAGCAACTCAAATATTTTAATGCAAATCCTTGAGGCTACTTTTCGTTGTGTAAAGCAAAACGATATATTAAGGATATTTGGCGGAAGAAAAAGAAAATATAATTTTTTTAATTTGTACAATTATGTATAAATGAATAGTATAAATTAATGGACTTATAATAACACCAGACAAATATTCGTTGTTTGACAATTGTTTTCAAAATACCTGAGAAAAATCACAAACATTGATGTAGCAGTCTTTCGTTATCTACATAAGTCTTAGATTTAGCAAAGTGTTCTATATATTGCAAATTTTTTCTGAAAATATTTATCTATAGTACAAAATCCAATTTTTAATATGATATTCCCAATTTACTACAACGATATTTATTAAAATGTTTTGATGCAAAAAGCATATTATGTAACAAAATATTCTTAAAATTGATACACATATATAAAACTATTACATTTTAATTACCCTTACCTCTTTTCTCTATTTTTGACTAAGCTGATACTCTGAAAGAAATTACATGTAGAAATATTTTCATAGATATAGAATTTTCTCACAGTTCATTTGTTCATATTTAATTAATTTTTTTTAGGATTTAATAATATTTAATAAGAGAATATTAAATTTTAATAATACCTAGATTTGTATATTTATAAAATTGATTAGTTACGAAAATAAAATTACTTCTGTATATGTATATATATATTTTTGCTATTTGTATACATTTTTTGCTTTATAATTATATATATATATATATATATATATATATATATATATATATAATTTTGAGGTGTTATATGTATGTGTCTATAAAAATATTAACTCAAGAATATCATAGATGCAGTTTCATTATCCCAATGAAAAATGTCTTTTTTTTTAGCATATTTGACTATCATGGACTAAAATGCACTAACATTAATCAAATACTTCCGAAATTGTCTTTTAAAAATACTTTAGTTCAACTCAATTTCCTATGAAAACTGAAACTGACTCTTCTCTTATTTCATGCATTTTGATAAGAATGAATTATAAGGAACTTACTGAATTGTCTTCCTTGAGATACATGATTAGTTTCCAAGATCTATTAAAAAGTAATTTCCCATGTTTAAATGCTTTTAGTAATCCCTAGCTTTTTAATTGTCTGTTATGTAGTGCTCATTAATGCTTTTCAGTGGTTTCAGTTGTAGTATTGGAGAATAGATAAATCGAATACGTGTGTTTCAATTTTCTTTTCTTCAATATCTCTCTAGTTACATAGTTACATGTTTTTTTTTTTTTTTTTTTTTTTTTTTTTTTTTTTTTTTTTCTGGATTGTTTTCCTCGTAACGCATAAATATGCCTCATTATCTAAGTAAAATGCTCTAGAAAGGTACAAATATGCGGTAGTTGTTAAAAATTATTTTTAGAATTTTTAGTTTTGAGGTTTGATATTAAGTATTGTCGTAAAAATGTTTAGTAAAGCTTTCCAAGAATTAGTGGAATTGCTCTAATTGGATTTTATTGGAGGATTATTTGGGGAATATAATTATAGTTACTGCTGAACAATTGTAGTCAGTTTCTGTTTTCTACATACATATTTGTTGAATAAGTGCTTTCAATTTTTCCATTACTTATTCGTTTGAGATATGTTGATATGGTTATTTATCCATGAATCATGCTAGTGGAAAATAATAATACGTGATGGATATTAAAACCTTTACAGTAACTTTTGGCTGTTATTTTATCATGTTTGACCTTCCTAATAAGAGTCTGTTCGTGGTGAAAGTGTATATCTTTGTTTAAAAATCATAAATGTTGAAGTTTTAATGCTTTTACGGTTCAATTAGGAGAATTCCTATCAGTTTAGATGCTTATCGAGTCACATAATTGCACTTTAAAATCAAGATACGTTTGAAAATTATGGGATTTAACTTATTTATTATCAGATGTAAATTTTGTGATTAGACTGACTTGTTTCGATTTTAATATCCCAGTTACAGTTGAGAAACAAAAAATGGGTGTTATGTTGTAGCTTTCTCCATCCATTATCTTATCTAATGAGAATTTTTAAAAAATTTCCCTTTTGCAACTCGAGAATACCGCCGAATATCTATAAAAAGTCCTTATTAAATCAATAATTCATCAGTTAAATATTATTCTTCTGTATGCAAATTAGTTTCTGAGAAAGATAACTCCCTCACTTTTTTTTGTCTTGCACCCGTTAGGCTGACAATATGGGGTGCGCTTTTTCATACTGAATCATATTCGATATGGACTCCCACTGCTTCAGTACATACTTGCCACAGGGAACCATTTATAAGGTAGGCAACCACTCACACCTCATTTATACACAGAAAGGATAAAGACAGGATAGATAGAGAGAGAAAGTACATCCATGCCCGAACCGGGATTCGAACAAAAAACCACCCTATCCGCAGTCAGGCACTCTGACCACGTTGCTTGCATAATAATCAATCAGGCACTCTGACCACGTTGCTTGCATAAGAATCAATCAGGCACTCTGACCACGTTGCTTGCATAAGAATCAATCAGGCACTCTGACCACGTTGCTTGCATAAGAATCAATCAGGCACTCTGACCACGTTGCTTGCATAAGAATCAATCAGGCACTCTGACCACGTTGCTTGCATAAGAATCAATCAGGCACTCTGACCACGTTGCTTGCATAAGAATCAATCAGGCACTCTGACTACTGGGTGGTCGGTGCTCCCTTGTTGATGTTGTACATTTCAGCTTAGTTGAAATGTAGTACATTTCAGCTTAATCTATATGAAGATTTTGTATGGTCAGTTTTGGCATCGTGTAGTGAACAGCTTAAAATTGTTATAAACCATTTTAATATCCACCTCGTTTTTCCATTTTAATTTCCAAACCATTTTAATATCCTCTTGCCTTCCAGGAGAAATTTCGATGGATAATGAGCCTTATTTATGTGACGGGACAGCTGAAAAGTTGCTTGCATACGAATTAAAGCGACAGGCAATTTGTAACATTCAGCTCCGATTATTCACTGTTACAATACGGGCTAACGTATTGTTAACAGATTTGGAAACCTGTTAATAATATTGTTATTAACTGTTTATGCTGGCCGGAATGGCTTTACCGGAATCGAAATATTCGTCTTGTGTGCTCTATACATACAGTAGTACGTGAAAATCCGAAGTTTGTAGTGTTTTCAGAATAGAGTAACCCATTCGTTATCCATCTACGATTTGGACACAATCAAATATACTTAGATATGTTGCATTGAATGTGTCAATTTCCTTTTTGACTATTACTGATGCCAAGAGTATCATTCCTTGTCTTGTCAAACTTCTGATTATTCCAATATTAAATCAGAAATTTTAAAAAGAAGTAATTGGAACAATGCTATGTAATAAGTTTTTTTTATTTCTTGCTTACAAACACATTCTATTTATGCATTTCTTGATAAAATGTAATATATATTACATTTTATTCAACATATAATGTTTATCGATAAATATAATTTCGAAAATTAAATCATATCAGTTTACCCTTCCTTTCTTGTTACGGATACTTGCGATTGATAATCTGTTATGAGATTAATCACAAAATTTCGGTTTTTTTTTATAACATTCCATAAGCAATGGTTAAGTAGGTTATTATGTAACATAAGAAAAGAAGCAAATTTATATATTGATTAAACTATTAAAATTTTAGCATTTGTAATTTATTCATTCATTTTCCATATGAAAATTTTTATTCATTAAATGGCTTATATTTAAGGAAATAAAGCAGAAAAAGTGTTGTGACAAATCCATTAAATTATTAAAATAATTGACATGAATGTTTTATCACAATGTTGTTAAAAACTTTTTTAATTCTAAAATACTGAAGTAATAACAGTTTGTACATTAATTTCAAAGAAAAGCAAGACTTTTTCAATAAACCTATATAGTGAAAAAAAAAAACTTTCTTAGATTGCGAAGAGGAAAACGGAAATATATATATATATATATATATATATATATATAGAGAGAGAGAGAGAGAGAGAGAGAGAGATGATCAGATTTTAAAGTTACATTAATATCAGGAGAACTAGGAAAAAAAATTTATGATATTCCCTTGCTAACACTTCACAAAAGTTAAATTTAATAATAGATGAGAAATCGAAAAATGTATTGTTTATTTGTTTGCAATACATTTTTAGCTGTCAATTATTGTCAACTTTGTGACTGTGAAATGCCACTGGACACACAGTTAGGCACCTCGTAATTTTGAACTAGGATCGAGTGATGGAATCAATACTTAAGTTGACATCTTCATCTCTGATGGTTGTCGGATGGTTGTATCGTCACACCATTAAGCGGATACAACCATCACGATTGATTTCGTGCCTCAGAAATCAACATCATAGACCTAAAGCTCTGTCAGGTAAAGAATATATATTTTCACAGTCATAAAAACGACGGAATTTCCCAACTAAGCAATTGCGGCCTCTTGAAAAAAATATATATTTAAACATAATAAATCCGTTCAAAATGCTTTCACTTCTTTTCATTTCTGAAAAAATATTTTTATATCAATTTAACAGTTCTAAAATCACCACTGCAGAGATATTTCACAATATGGTACATCATGAATATTTTTGGAGCTAAAGTAACTTTATTCACTAGAAAACATTTGAAATCGCGGAAACTACTTAATTAAACGACTTATTGTTGTTTACATTTTAATAAAGCTATTATTTCAAATACTCAAATTAATATTTGCTGTTTTCTTAATATTTAAACAAATGAAAAAACTATGAAAATGCTATAAAAATGAATCAGAACAAAACAGAAATATTTTTTATCATTAAAATTCTACATAACAAATCTTGCATCCTTTAGAATACTTATTTTCTCGCATGATTATGAATTTCGAAAAAAAAAAAAAAAAAGCTTCAAAGAGGAATTGTTTCCTAATTGATGCATGTACATAAGTATTGTAAGATATTAGAAATGAAAGGAAAAGCCAAGAAGAAGAAATAATTAAATTCCAATCATGATATTTATCATGATATTAAAATTAAATATATCATGATATTAAAATTATATATTATACATACTATGCATACGAATAAAAATGTGATTTCTCAAATAAAAATGAATTTCATCAGGAGTCTGTTATAACTTGACTGAAAAGAATATAGCGTACCTAGCAGCCATCATATCTAGAGGAATGATATAATTGATATTTTTAGTGAGGAACTTTGGTATACCATCTCTAACGCTTAAAAGAGTGCAGTGTTAGAACTGATGGAATATTTTTAAAACAGATAAGTGATTAATAGCATTTCACCCTAGAGAATCACAAAGATACTTTTTAGGTTTACGCATAGTCTTATACACTACTTGATAATGAAAATGCAACAACAAGAATGGCTAAAAAATTATGCAAATTTCAGTATAGACGCACCTTACCAAATTATACAAATGAGTGAAATGCTCAGTTATCATGGGCACGTAGGTTAAGATAAAAGGTGAGGAACCAGCTGAGTGGACAATATTTGCCCTGTTATTGCTGCTTAGAAAATAATGTTTGAAAGTTTGTTCTCGTCACAAAGGACACCTATAATTTTTGAGAATATCAGGCTATTGTCGAAGGAGTCAATTTTAGCAGACAGATGAATTTGCGAGGAGCATGCTGATCCAACTAAGAAGGGTAGGCTGGTCCTTACGGCAAATCACTACTGACAGACACTTCGACGCATCCAAGTGCACCGGATGTGGCGAAGATAGTTGGGACAAGGAACTGTGTAACATTTTCGAGGTACCAGTGCAGCCAGAGTGACGTCAGCACACGTGGATCAACACTTTCAACGGAAGATGGTGGTGGTCTTGTGCAGCTGCTACCGAAATTCTGTGCATGTGCATGACTCCCAGGACCCTCTTATATCGAGCAGAATCATTAGCCAATGATTGGTTGTTAGTGGCTTGTGCTCATACTGCCCATTAAGTAGACTGCCATTGAACACACAGCACAAACGCCAACGTCTGAAGTGGTGTCGGATTAAAGCAATATGAAATATGGAATGGCACAGGATCGTCTTATCTGATGAATCATGTTTCTATTTCTTCAGAGATAGTCACCGCGTACAAGTGTGGCGTCAACATGGAGAAAAATTCAATCCTGAAGCAATTGTGGAACATCCCTCTGCACAACAAAGCGGTATCATGGATTCGGGTATCATTGCGTATGATTCCGGGTCACCTCTAGTTCATCTTCACAGCGCTATGACTGCCCAACATTACGTGGAATATATCTACGCTAAGCACATTTTGTCAGCAGGATAATGCTTGACCACACATTGCTCGCATAAGTCAACATGCTATGCAAAGTGAACAGCTGCTTTCCTTGGCACCATGCTCTCCATTCCTCTCACTAATCGAACATGTCTTGGTTATGACTGAACGCAATTTGCTAACCCTGCCAGTGCCTCCTTCAGAAGAAACACTTTGACAAATGATTGACAAGGAATGGAGAGCCATTCTTCAGGAAGCCATCCGTACTTTAATTGACTCTGTGTTTAGACGTGTTACTTAGTGTATCGACATCCATGGTGGTCCAATAACCTATTGACTCGACCTTTTTCTCGCTCTATATTATGCATATCATTTCGAAATACAGACCAGTTATTGTTTTTTGCTGTCTCTCTCTTTCTCTCTGTGCTGAGTTTCATCACTTTCTTCTTATTTTCAATGTCCGGCAATGTAGTTTTAACCAATATATTCTCTGTATTTTTTTCTCAATTTTCTCAATGAAATGGAAGTTATTCACTAGAAAACAATGATGTGGTATGACAGTATTACCTTTGAAAATTAATTCTTTCCTGATTGCTGTAGCTTAATAACAGCAATATTTCTTGAGGATAACATTATTATATCACTGAGTTGTTAAATATTATATTCTAATAAGATACAGATAGATAACGTTGATAGAAGTAGCGGCTCTCATCAACATTTTTCCTCCTCAAAATCAGACATTTTCATGAACAAATCCATTATTATTTCAAGTGTCAAGCTCCCTCCAGATGATATTCTGCTTAAAGTTGTATGCTGAAGCGACTCTTGTTTAAGAGTAAGTTGTCCCATTCATCTTATTAGAAGCTGAGATGCTCCTGAACTCAACTTCTAAGTTGTGTTTTCTTGATAAAGGACTAAAAAACTCGGTGGACCGAGTTTTTTAGTTATTTATCAATGTTTGCATCAACGCAGTTGAAAAAAAAATGAATCATTCCTTTGTGAATATTTTTAATCATATTTTCAGATCACAATGATCTGGTCTGGCGATCATAACCTCTCCGCCATTTATTTTTAAATATGTAATGAATAAAAAAATGAAGATGTATTAGCTTTGGCAAAAATATTAAAAACTCACTTATATAAAAAGTATCTATTACTTATGACATTTGATTTTTTCTAAACATTTTGGGGGATTCGTTGTTACAAAAAAGTTATAATTGCACATACAGCCAAGCATTTCAAAATAACTTGTCAGTACTTAAATCCTTCGTTTATGTTTGTCCCTAAAATAGAATTAAAGTTTATGCTTATTTCTTTCTCAATAAGTGAATTTGAAATAAAAACTTTAGAAGTTTACCATTTTTCTTGTTCTTATTTATGATGAAAAGTTTCTACTCTGCTATAAAATTACTTTTACCAAACCAAAAATCATTATTCTTGAAAATGGAACATTTTTCGACTCAAAACTCATTACCTTTTTAATTCAGAATTTAAGTTGTTTTTAAAATTTCTTTTATCATTTCATATCCCATGATATCATTATAGTATAAAATTGATATCGTGCCCTATGGGGAACAGTTTACTTTGAATAATTTTTATTTGCTCTGCAAAACGTTTTCAATTTTTAATATTTGTTTCAATATATTTGATGGCAATATTTATAGAGTATTTACTACAAATTTGAAACTTTAATTTTGTTATTATAAACTCAAAATGCTAACTTTTTTATTTCAAATTTTTACTTTTAATTTTTGACATTTGATACTCATGTTTGTACGTCTGATATAGCACCGAGTACTCAGAACAATTGTTTAAAAATCTACGCATATATTGAGTAACTCAATAACAATAATAATCATTCAGAAACATGTGATCCCAAACTCAATCTAGTTCTGCAGCATGCTCACAAAGCCAAAGACATGAGACATGTCATAAATAATGATAATTTACTACCCGAAAATGAGTTTATACAACACTTTACTTTACAAAAATGTGTGAAGTGGGTATTTTTAAGTTACAACTTACAGTTGTGATACATGCTTCACAATAACGGTCCAGCGATTGATGAACGTCTGCAGAATTATTCCATTTACCACAGTCATTACACTGGTCCCAAATTCATTTCTGATTCTACAGGAATTTCATACAGTATGGTTTTCATTAACCGCAAAAAATTAATAAATAGGGGATCATTTTAACAAGGTGAACGAGGTGGCCATGAGATTGATACTGTGTATCTAGTTCATTGCCCCGAAAATGGTAGCATTAGAAGGCAGTGCAAGATAAACTTACTTTCAACGTCATGAACTAAAGTGGATAGAAACTACATCGACTTTAGCATATGAAACATTACATCGCTCAGAAATTCCAACAGAATTTCAGCTTGTTTCCATTGATTTCAGATGGAAAGACGTATCCAGAAATACGTCTTTTCATCTGAAATCAATGGAAACAAGCTGAAGTCAATCCTTTGATCACCAAAAAACATATTCAGCTGTTGATGTTCCAGATACATTATGCAAAGTTAGTCGTGTAACACTTGGATATTCATATACTCAAAAAGCTCATTGTAAATATATTATATTGAAAATATCACTTCGTTCAATAAAAAAGATATCAGCAATTAATCTGGGGACTGTTGTAATCTACTGCACAAATCAATGTGCATAAGGCACATCATATTGGTGATCACCAGTAGATAAAAATTGCACATGATAACCACATAGCACATATATAACACGTTCTTTTGTAAAATATCACAAAATTGTAGCACTCGTAAGCGTCCTACAATACTTCGAGTACATGTTCCTGAATCATTTTAGAGTCTGATAGTACGACGCTTCCTACCAAACATTATGTTGTTATATCAACGTCAAAACCAGTCTTGTTTAATTGTTTTTTATATATATATATATATATATATATATATATATATATATATATATATATATATATATATATATATATATACACCTCTTACTATTCTCAGACCTTCTCCCCTCCAACATATTTTTGCTTGATTCTATACCATTTCTCCATTAGTTCATACACTTTTCCCTATATGAATGACCTCTTAAACGGTCATGACATATGCTGTTTAGACGTAAATCATAAGCAAAAGGTTGCTTTCCGGAGAAAAAAAGAGAAAATATTGAATTTTTTTAATATATACCCAGTATAGTATAATATTCATTTAGTATATTGAAAAGAAATCCAAAATTAATTTGTTGTTGAACGTTGTAATTATTCACTGAATAATCTAAGATGAGACATGTTTTCATCTGTGAGGAGAATCAGGAACATTAAATAGTACAATAGCATATAGGAGATTTAAGGTTTTTTATGAACATCTTGATGCTCTATTTGTAAACATAAGGCTGATGACAAGTATTTTGATATATCTATAATATAAATTGCCTTTATAGTTTGTCTTAATTGTCTATTTTTATGAGGTGAAAGAGAGAAAATTCAGAAGTATCCAATATCGTTAGTGAATTATATAAACTCGTATTTATCTTCCATCCCATGGTATTCAACTCTGGCCAGAAATGAGCTTCTCATTCGTTAGAAAAAGTGACAACAGCTTTCAGAATTTTGTGGATATGTATATGAAGCACAAAATTTATACTAATACTATAAGTTATAATGATTTGATTATTCCTAGATTTAATTGCTTCTGATTTCGAAGCCTCTCTCAGTTCGGGCTACTCCTACACTTTCCTTTCATAGACTATAGTTTCTTCAAATATTTTGACAGTTATTTTGGATGACCTACTATATCCGAGAAGAAGGATTACGCTCATCAGAAAAGAATTTCCGGCATGTAGATTTCGTTTCGGTTTTCTATATACATATATCAGTGAATAGTTCTCGAGTTTCGCCTTTTGCCTTTTATTTATGAATATGCTTCATTACTTATGGAAATACTCTCGGAACGCGACAAGCGGTAGATATTTAAATGACTCACAATAGCCTTCAACTAGCAACTTACCTGATACATGATTTAAAATAACTTCTGGGGCTAGTTATAGCCTTGTATTAGAACAAATAAGAACTTGGATGTAATTTCAACCACTATGAAACAATGGGAGTGAATGTTGCGCTTTAAAATTTTCTATGCCGAATCTCAAGATTACCTTCAAGGTCTTCTTCCAGTTTCTTACATTGTTACAAGAAAAAGGGAACAATTACTACTGAAAAATCATCCTAAAAATTCGTTATTAGTGGATGTTAAAAAGAGCTTTATAGCAGTTTTTAGATAATTCCCTGTGCGATGTCTAATGGTAATCTTCCCAAGTTTCTAAACATTTTCTGACAACGTTTATCAAAAATCATTCACAAATATATCTAAAAATTATAAAAAAGTAAAGTTGCAAATCATTGAATCATTGCAATGTGAATCATTTAATGCGTACATACAGTGATTATCAAATCTTAATCTTTCTTCTTAATTCTTTTTTTATATAAGTTGCGAGTTGCATGTATTGTTTATTACCATATAGCATATAATATGTTGCTAAAAATAAGTGCAATTTAAATGAAAGCATCCAGAAATTAAAACGAAACTTGATATGTAAATATTACTATCAAGATATACATAATGATGAAAGGAATTCACTTTTAGACTCTGTGGGAATATATAACGTTCGTGCGAGCTGGGATGAAGATAGAATTCAAAATAGTAGGTAAAATCTATCTTATGGACAGATGATGTAAGGCAGATTTTGACGATACAATGAACAGTTTTCAGACATTGAAATAAATAACTTCATAAGCCGCAAGGATGTGTGTGGAACAAAACGACATAGACTAGGAAAGCACAGTATGCAGCCTTAATAACACTTGACATCCTCAAGATACCAATGGGACGGCGCGATATCAGCAAATCAATTAATTCTGCAGCGGCAATAAAATGATAATAATATGACGCCTTTTACCAATACGTAAGAATTAAGTTTTATCAAGAGAAACAATTCAAAAATGGTGAATTAAAAATGAGCTTCTATATCAATAATAATTCCAGCGGCTGCCTCTAAAATTGTACCAAAATCGACAGCATAAGTATTATCACTTTATGACTGAATTGTGCCCTGTGTTGGAATCTAATACTAATATCCTAAAAATGGCCAATTTCTTTTAGTCCTGATATACTCTCACCTCCTTAAATACTCTCACCAGTCCTGCGGCTGGTGCATCAACATTTTAAACCATTCATTCTACACACAATATCTATTCGACTGGGATTTGTTTTCCAGCAGGATAAGGCTCAAATTACATATTCTTCAAGTGTCGCAACATTTATTGATGCTCGTAAGTCATCAATAGACAAGGGAACATATTTTGAATATGCATTTTGTGAGCAGTTTCAGCGGTCACCAGAACATTACCATAACGGGAGAGGTTGACCACATAATTAACGCTATACTTTATTAGGTTCCTACTTTAATTGTCATTAAAAATTTTGCATTACATTAATAAGATAGTGTCAAGCCCTGAAATTTTTCCATCTAATTAGAGTATTTTAATATTATTATTATTGAAAAATAATAGAGAGCTTCCAAAAGGTAGATATTTTATCCCACGATTATTTTATGTGTAATTTCGGTGAAACCGTAACATTGTAAGATATAAAATGTATTTCATTTTAAATAAAATAATGAATAAGTTTTGCAAATTAATGTAACAAATACATCCATCAATCTTATTTATATTTATTCTCTAACTATATTTAAATTGGAATTTATTTATAGGAGAATTGTCGTGTCTATATTTCTGCATTTAAATATATTAGTACAAAACAATAGTCGAGATATTTTGGAGTCATAAGAGAAATTAAATAACATGAACTATCATTAAAGGAAAAATGCGCGACAATATAAGCGCTGACAAAAACTGAGAAGTAAATTCCTCAAATGTGTTTCTTGAAGACAGATGGATGCCGAGAGCAAATATTTTTAAAAATATATCCTTGCAGTTGCAATTGCTTGAGAAATTGATTAAACTGTTTAACTTCTTTTAACTACTTTGATAATAAGAAATATAATATTACATGTTTGCTCGTTTTTTTCATTTGTTAGATATATGATTTAAAAATTTATAAGCAAGAATATTCGATTCAGATGCAAAACAATTTAAGATTAAACTGATTTCTAGTTTTAACAAAAGCAAAATGTGTCATGTTTATTTAAAATTTTACCACCGTTAAATAAAATAATAATATTTGTCATCTTTGTTCAAATTTACACACAGAATTTCATTGATAGAGAATATTATCATACAGAATACCGATTCGTAGATAGTTGAAATTTTCCCTTTCTTTCGGCTTTTCTTTGAGATTTTATGAGTTTAACGGCATTTGGAGTCTTTGTGCAAGCCATGTCTAGAAAAATGGAAAAGTATCGACTACCACTTGTTGAAATCCATGAGTAACAACGATGTCTCTTTTGTGAAGAAGCACAAAATCGCTGCCAAGGCAATGGTGTTGACCGCGTGCAACGGCCTTCCCATTAGCCACCTGGTGTTTGGACAGTATTACCATTTAGAATTGAGAAAACTCCGGCGTGTGACGTCACGCGACACACGTGTTGTTATTGACTCGATAAATACTCTCTTGAGCAGTTTTTTTTTTCTGCAGGTGCAGGCCTTGACCTGCGCAGGTGTGGGGTCAACCAGTCGTACTTATACCTCCCACAGCAGAAGAGAAATTATTTAAAAGAGGAAGAAGTTAAAGAAGTTACGGACACTTTAACTTCAAACTGTGACGCAACTTCGCATTGCAAAATTCTACAAAGGTTCGATGGTAATAGGTTTCGTTTTGATCGGAGTTTAGTGACCCACCCCCTTAAAGAATAGGGGACACATACACGATATAAATAGTAAGATATTTTAGGTTAGTAATATGATTTGAGACTATTATTTGTAAATATTAAAATATGAAATTTAAAAATTTAAATTTAGTTAATTCTGCATTTAAAATAATGATAAAATTTAAAGCATAATATAGTTTAATAGATTTTAAAGTTTTATTCCTGTAATTTTGAAAACTTTTTTTCTTTGATTTGCTGCACTTTTTGAAACAATTGGACCAAGGAAATGTGAAATAACAATTATCCTTTGGTCGAACCATGTGAAATAAGATTATGCGTCATTAAAATATAAAATATTTTCGAAAACTCTAGCTGAACAGCAGCAATTTATCCGTTTGTTTGAAAAGATTCGGAAATATATATATTGTCTGTTCAAGGCTCTGTTTGATTTCTTTATACTTTTTTTAATGTAGGTCAATTTTTTGATAAATATATTTTCAAATATCAGGTTATTTTCTAAAATTTTATCATTTCAAGACAATTTTGATGCTTTATTGTAATTTGAAACTTAATAGAGAATGATGATTAAATTTGATACTATATTGAAAAATTTAATCATTTATTTCTAAAATATATTTGAATTGTAAACATAATTAAGATTTATATTTTTATAAATTTGGGGTAAGTTTTCAAAAGAATTTTCCAAAAAGTTTAAAAGTTATTTTTTATAGTAGCTATAATTATGTACTTTTCAAATAATGATAGCATACTTCATGTAATCTGCCTTATATTCAATGATAAAAAAACACATTACAAATGTAAGCAATCCTTTATAACATAACGTGAAATTTTTACATAAATTAATAAAATATTTTTCCTTATAATCTATGCAAAAAATTTACTGAAATTCACACTTTCATATTTGAAGAAATATGAGTATAGAGTGCGAATTAAACTTAAAAAATTATAACTGGTCTATATATATATATATGTGTGTGTGTGTGTGTGTGCATGTATGTATGTATGTATATAGATTCTTAAACTTATACGTCAAATAATATAGGTAATTTTATCAGTTTTAAACAACAAAAATAGTTAAAATATGTTTAAAATATTTTTCAAAAGTTCGATATATTTCAGTATTTTAAATTTGTTTGAAATTATTTAGCATAGGATTAATTAAAATGGGAAATTACTAACAAATAACAATTTTTAAAAACCCTCATCACTTCCCGGGAAGTAACTCATTGTCTTTTTCGTTTCATAACTTTCCAGATTAATTTAAGGTAAACAGATGATTTCAAATTATATGTAAGAAAATATAATTAATATTTTAATATAGAATTCATTATTTAAAATGAAATACATTTCTTATTAATTTAAAATTGAATATATTAAGAGAAAGTACTTTTATCATTAAATAAACTTGGAATTTTCTTTATACATTTCAGAACTCAATTTGTCTATTTTTACTTTTAAATATTCCTTTTTTTTTTCTCAAATGTAAAATTATTTTCCAAACAAAAAAGAAAATAAGATTATACAAAAAAAAATTTATGATTAAATTATTTGGAAAAGATATTGCAGCGCCATCTATTGCAAGTTCACAGCACGTTTTTCCTTGATATTTGATAAGAGAATTCCAGCTAGATATAGTTTTTGTCAAATGATACTCTAAAATTTTAATATAAAAAATGTATGACCTTGCATATTAACATTGAAGAAGCCTGTTTTATTTTTTAATTCTGAAACTGAATTTTATTCCATTTTCAACAGTACTTTCAATTTTTCAGAATAAAAAGTCTTGTTTTATTATTTTGTTTGATTAATTGAAATTATTGCTGCCACAATTATAAACTTGTATCGCATTAGTTTATGAAACATTTTTTATGTCACTGTTCTGAAATTGTAATTTGGTAATCCTCAAAAAAGAGCATTGAAATATATGATTTTTCTATTGAAATAAGTACATTTATTCATCGCGGTATCTTTACGTAGCCAATTTTTAAAACTGAAAATACATGTAAAATTAGAATATAAATTTTTAAACGTCAGTTATTTTAATTTTTTATTATTTTTGTTGTCGATATTACTAAAATGAATTATAAGAAAATAGTATAGTATTGTGTATTTTATGCTTCTTTATTTGTCAAAAAATGCAAGCAAACGTTTAATTGAAATGGGAATGTTATTTTAATGGAACTATAAAGACAAAAAATACTAGAATTCTCCTACCATATAACTTAATTGCTTAGTTTTGGTCTTACATCTTTTACAAAATTAATAACATAATAAAATAATATACTGATTAATAACAAATGAAATCTTTACATTTTATTATGCATTACTCAATTATAATTGTAAATAGAGTAAAAAAGAATTTTCAATGTTTTCAACTAAGTTTGATAATTAAAGTTCTGCTTAATATATATTCAATAAAGTATTTAACAAGTTTTCGATAATTTGTATGAAAATCGCATATAATGCTTTTTTGTATTTATAATTAAAAATAATAACTTAAATGATGTAAAATTGAACGTGAACGAATTTTTAATGTTAACCAAATAGCGCATTGAGCTCAGTTATTTAAAAGTTTCAAAATGCCGCACTGTATGCAAAAGAAAAAAGAAATCACAGCGTGGTTTCAAAGAGTGAGCTTTAAAGCCTACAAAAATGCCTTACATTAAATAATTGATTTTTTACTCACGTTGCATGGCTTACACTAAATACACTGCTCAATATTGAAAATGCAACATCAAGAAGGAGTGCCCAGAAAAATTATCCAAATTTCAGGGTACATTTTATCGAGTGATGCAAATGACGTGAAATGCGCAGCTTTTCTGCGCACATAGGATAAGATATGAAGTGAGAAATTGGCAGAGTAGGCAATATCTGCGTCGTTATTACTCGGGAAATAATCATTGAAAGTTTGTTCTTGTCGCAAAGGACGCCTGTAATTGCAAAGAATGACAGGCCATAGTCAATGAAGTTAGCTCCAGCAGACAAACTAGTTTGCGAGTGGCATGATGATCGGACTGAGAAGGACAAGTTGGTCCTTACGACAAAGCACATTTGACAAACACCTGGACGTGTCTACAGTGTACTAGCTGTGGCGAAGATGATTTAAACAAGAAACTGTAGAACATTTGCGGGTGCAGGTGCAGGCAGAGTGACGTTAATATGCGTGGATTGACGTGTCCAACAGGAGACGGTGGAGACATAAAGCACGTCTACCGAAATTATTCAGCATGTGCAAGACACCCTAGATGCTCCCATATCAAGCAAAATATTTGCCGTCGACAGGTAGCTTAGTGACCTGCGCTCACGGCGTCCGTTAAGGAGATGTTATTGACTCCACAGTGTAGACACCATGTCTGGAATGACGCCAAACGCCAATAGAGATGTGGACGACGCCAATAGAGATAGATGCCAAAAACAATAGAGATGTGGACGACGGAGTGGCTGAGGATTGTCTTCTCAGATGAGTCAGCTCGTGCGAGCATGGCGTCGACGTGGGACAGGTCCAATCTTGCAGTGATTGTGGTACACCCCTTAACGCGATATCATGGTTGGGGCACCATAACGCATGATTCCAAAACAACATTAGTTCGTATTAACGACAGTATGGTACCCAACGTTACGTAGATGATGTGCTGCGGTAAGTGACACTATTATTTCTTCAGGGAGTGCCCAATGCTCTTTATAATCAGGATAACGCTCAACCACAAATTGCTCAGATCAGCCACCAGAGAAGCACCTTGCAGCCAACATGCTCTGCAAGGTGTACAGCTGCTTCTCTGGTCACCATGCTCGCTAGGTCTATCAGCAATCGAACACGTTTGAGATATCATTGGACGACATTTACTGACTTTGCCTCCTTCAGATTGGCAAATGGTTGATAGAGAATGGAGAACCATTCTTCAAGACGCCATCCGTACTCGCATTACCTAGATGTGTTTCTTAGTGTATCGCCCTACACGGTGGTCCTGTAACCTATTGACTCGAGCCTGTTCTCGTTCTGTATAATGCACATCACTCATTGTTGGCTGCTGCCTCTCTATTTGCCGTGTTTCGTCATTTACTAATATCTTCTTCTTGGTGTTGCATTTTCAATGTTATGCAGTGTAGCTGCATTTTTACTCATTTTGCATGGCTTACATTAAGTAGTTGCATGTTTTATGGGATGCTTAGGAACTTGTCGGCTAAAATCCATCTTTTTCTTTCTTTAAAAGTGGACAATTGCTTAAATTATATTATTAATCTTTGTTCCTTCGATGAGATTAACGCCTCTTATTATTCATTATTTCATTAATGAATATTAAATTGAATAGCTACAAGACTAAATCTACTGCGATTCAATTTCTGGCACTAATTCAGCTTTCGTACTTCCAGTGGTCAAAATATAATCAATTTTCCAGTTATTTGCAACTTAAATTAGTTAATTACTATGCATAAAGAACACGCGAAACTAAATTAAGATGCAATTTACTCTTCTTTAAATAATAGAAAACAAAGAAATTAAAACTTGGTAAATTAATTTGTTCAATTTTTTCATCCTTTAATAATCATAATTTATTTTCTATTTCTTACTTTTTTTAAATTCAAAATTTTGCATAAGAATTGTTTTCATATGGATTATCTTCATTTGGAAAACACAAATAAAATCCCTTTACAATGTAAAATATCTTTTGAAAAAATGCAAACTATCTTGAATTTTAACATAATTTTATTTACCTTTTCTTCACTAATCAACGATGCACTTATTTCTTCATTTAAAGACTGTTTCAAGTCTATTAAAAAATATAATAATTAACTTTTAACATGAGAATTAATCTTATTATAAAAACTGAAATCTGAACCCATGTTCATTTATTTAGCTTTTCCGCCAAAACAACTTCAAATGCAATTATACATTATAGCAGATTTTACTGAATCTTTCGAGTAGAAAAAACAGATTGATAGGTTATGCAGAGGAAAAAGGTGTGAAAAACGTATTTTTTTTTTATTAATAATACTAAACGAAATGAAACGAGAATTCGTTAAGACAGTAAAAAAATCGATAAGAATTCGTTAAGATAATAAAAAAAAAATTAACGAAATTTCTTTCTGGTTGCTTAAAATGCAAATAAGTAATAAATTAGTAAATATTTCTCACAAATTAAATTAATTATATAATTACTTTGTAAGCTTTTTACGAGATTACAATTATTATTTTTATATCAACCGTAATAAAAAAATATCAAAAATAATACAAAAGGTTTTTGTTTTTTTTAGCTTTTACGCGCACTACATTAAGTTATCTAAATCACTTGGATATTTTACAAGTATTATTTAAAAAAAAAAAAAAAAAATCATATAGCGGGTCAGTCAAACGTGTTTATGCGTTCGGAAAATTCCCAAATACAAACTTCAAACTCCAGAAAACGGGAAAAGGACCTCATTATTCATCAATGACTAGGCCTTCCATTCCTAACACAATTTTTTTAATTAAAAATATATATACTTCAAAATCATCACTATAAAAAATATTGTAAATATTTGTGCATGAATATCCATATTTCTTTTTTAATAATTTGTTATATTTTAATGTGTGATATTGTCTAAACAACGATTATTCTAAGAAAATAGCGGAAGGTTTGCTTTGTAACTCAACGAATACTTTTTACCCATAAGAACTAATTAGATTAGGACCTATAATTTAAAATGGACTCCCCGAACCACTACAAACAGCCATGCCCAAGGTAGGACTCGTATCCACGAACTGTCAAACCGAAGGTAAGAACGCTAACCATTCAGCTACCAGCTTGACATGTCAGGTAGGGCGCAAGATTAACAACCTACCAATGATTTATAAAAAATTATTTTTTTATATATATACAATAAACTGTTATATGAAATTTAAAAATGCATTACTTACTGCATTTTTGATGTTTCCTCGTTGATGAACCAATATTTGATTTTTCTTTCAACGGATTTTATATGGAAGAACACATAATTATCTACAATTTAACTTATTTTGAATGAAATATTATTCCACAACAAATGTATTTTATTTTCATAACTAGAAATTTTTATTAACAGCGATTTTCTCCTTAATTGGTCGGAAGTAAAGAGTAAATTTGAATATACTTATGACATACTAAAAAGTTATGAAATATTATGTAAAATTTTTGTGGCATGCGCTTAAAATATAATAAACCTAACAATATATTTATTTTATATTGGATAATTTGCGAAATGCCACTTAATAATACAAGAAAGTATTTTTTAAAAACCATATTTAAAAATTTTTAACGATAAAGATTTTAAAAGTAAATATTTTTCAGCAAGTGATTGAGAAATGAATTCAATGAATGATAGTTCATTTCATTGATAAAGCTCGGAATATTTTCTAACAATTTAGAATGGATTAACTATTTTGTAATGAATTTAAAAATTAAAATGTTATAACTAATGATAACTATCACAGAAACAAAAATAAGTCCATATTAAAAAAAAAAGTCTCGATAAATCTGAAATAAATGTCATGTCATATCTAGATAGAAAACTACCTACACATTATATGATACCATAAATGTTAATGTGTGATAAAACAAAATAAGAAAACAAGTAAAAATATCCAATATTATTTTCAACAATTACCAACAAACATTCGTTTAGATCAAAATAATGGTAGGTATAAGTCATCAATTATGAAAAGTGAAATACAAATACATGATTTGTCTCTCCATCCACCATATTCCAAAAACTTCTAAAAATATAATCTGATTTTTTTAAAATTAAAATCAGCTTTGGATTTAAAAAAGTTCAGCTTAATAAAGTATCTTTTAAAAAAATGGTTTCGTTATCAAAAAATAAATAATTTAAGTGCCTAAATTTAAGGAATTTATAAAATCAAAGAAATTTACATATTATATATATATATATATTATATATATATATATTATATATATATATATATATATATATATATATATATATATATATATATATATATATATATATATATATATATATATATATATTATATATATATATATTATATATATATATATATATATATATATATATTATATATATATATAATTAGTATATTTGTAAATTAATATATTAATTCATTAATTATGTTGTTTAGCCAAAACTAAATCTCTCTCTGCTTCTCGCTCATATATATGTAGTCGAATAAAATTTAAAGAATTCCAAGAATTATAAACTTGATAGAGAGTTATACAATAATCCCCAAGTACTTACATAGATTAAAACAAAGTTAATTTCTATAAATTTATTTAGACTTCACAAATGAGTAGATTATGATATAAATTTTATTTGTTGCTTTTTAAATTCTTGTGACAAATTTTTATGACCTTAAGCGTTTTCTCGAACTTTCTAAAACAAATTTTTATTCTGTTAATCCACTTACTTTCTATTCTCACTAAAACAAGCAGATCATTTTTCAAATGCTATTTCTAGTATCTTCAGATTATTATTGCTCATAGATTTTTTTAGACCAAATCTTTACAGTGATATATTAGCTTAAATTAGTATTATTAAAAGTCCATGCACACATTTTATTAGATAATTAAGTCTAACTTTTCATGATTAAGAAAGCTTTAATAACAGCGATTCTGCAGAGATTTAAAATAAGAATCTCCAAAACTTTAGAATCATTAGATATCCAAGAGCTATCACTGTGAGAGCTTATATCAGTCAATGACAATGCCACTATCACATGAGACTATATTGGATGTTCACACATCGTTGATGACAAGATATTTAATATTATTTTTTGGTAAAATAAGATCAGCGACAGATATTCTGAATCATATACTTGAAAAGGCTTCCACTTGGATTAAATTTGTATTTAGTTATTAATTAAGACACACTATTTAATTTTCTTACATAAAGAAAATCAGGCAATGGCTACATTTCTTAAATTGCAAAGTGTAATTAAGAAAGAAACTAATATATTTCTTAAGTACAATCATTTACCCAGTAATTGTGCATCCTATAAGAATAAACATAAAAAAACAATATTTAAAATGAACAAATAAAGAATGCATTTTCTTTAAGGAATATTTTGAATTAAAACTTGCAAAATTATTAAGTTTATTTAAGACACTTAAAATCAGATAAACAGATAATGAATATAAATGATAGGAACAAAATACATCACAACATAATTATTAGAAATAATTAAAAATAAAATATCAATAAATAATGCTAATAACTAAGAAAAGAACTTTCAAAAAATTAAAATTTAAAAATTGATTTATTTTATTTTATTATTATTATTATTTACATAATTATTGCTCAGCTCATACCTAAAACTTTAAATTAAAATTTTTGCAATGTAAAAATAAGTTTTAAAATACAAATGAATCATCATGTAATACTTAATTACATAAATATTTATTCAAAAATTAAAAAGAAATAAAAATACTTTTTTCTTAATTATTGAAGGATTTTATTTCAAAATTTAAAATTAGAAACAATGTCATTAACTTGTCTAGAATAACTAGATTTTTGCTTAGATTCAATAATGAGAACATATATTGATAAGCCAATTTTATTATTAGTGTATTTCAAAATAAAATGCTTATACACAAAATAAATTAAAAACAATTATAACAGAAAAGGTAATATTTAAATATAAATATTGTATTTATTATTATCAAGATTTGAGCACATGGTTGAAACTAATACTTTTTCTTATTTTTAATCATTAAGGATTTATATTAAAAAAGAAATATGAATACACTGGAAATATAATATTAGAAATTTCAAAAAGATGCACTATCAATATACTAAGTAAACTTATGTATTTCCTTCTTATATGGCAGAAATACATCTGAATGAAATGCACATGGAATATCTTAAGCTTAACAGATGAAAATACAGATTTTTCTGTTTTTAAATTTAATAAATAAATAAAATTGCTATTTTGTTTTAAAATCAATTATTTGTTATATTCTTAGTTTATTTAATATTTAGCACTTTAATCAATCATTTTTCAAATAGCCAGTACTAATGAATGATTATATTTTCTTATAATTGCCAAGCTTGCTTAAAGTGGATTGTATTTCTATTTTCATATTTTAATTGGTAAAGAGTAAATTCCATATGAAAAATCATAGACATCAGTTGAATTTGCATTTTTTGATTTTGAATAAGAAATTTTTCAAGTTAGACAACATATTAAATCTGTAAAAACATTTATTTAAAGCATATGAAATATATAAATTAATCAGATTCTTGGTTACTAATTTCTTTTATGACTTTTCAGCCCATTTGTTAAAAGATGTTATCAGTTCAATTGGTTCTCCCTTTTGAGACAAAAATAAAGTGAGAGTGAATTGAATAATCACTGATCAAATTCAAAATTTATAATTCAGTTCTAAATCAAAATTATAAATCTCCATTTCTTAAGATGTAATTCCACATTAGTACAAATACCCAATATATGAAAATACTGAGTAATATAATTATCAAATATTATAATCAGTTAGTCAATAATTTTAAGGCTGCATAAATATTTTGTATTAAGTTTTGATTAATAAATTTAATAAAAACAAATATTAAATCACTTGTAAGATTCATATTTATTAAAACATGTACTTTTCTTGAATTTTAATCAAACATAAGTTGTTCGCAAATTTAAAACAACCTCCTTAAATATAAAATTATTCTATAAACCTACAGACATTACATGGATAAAACATCAATAGACATATTAAAATTAAAGTTGATTTCAGATGGATTCTAAATATATTGATATTTTTTTAATTCTGAATAAGCTTTCATTTAAGTTTTATAGAAAAAAATCATTTAATATATGTATATAAAAAATATGTATGGTTTATGCGATAAACTAATAACACATCGAATACAAATTGTAATATTCTTTTAATAAATTATAAGCCCTTACAAAACAAACAAACATTTTCTTTTCTATAATTCTTACAAAACAGTAAGAATAATATAACATTTTTTCTTAACTATTTAAATTAATACAGTCATATTTTACAATTTATGAATATTTCATTGGGAATTTTAAATAGGTACAGTGTTAGATTTAAGTAAAACTGTCAGAAAAGTACATCTTAAATAGCAATTTTTATATCTTACAGCATTTTTTTAGTGTAAAAAATTTTTAACATCAAAAAAACATTTATATGTTTATAACACTTATATTAATATTATTTTAAACCTTGTTTCTACACACATGAAAACCAGCAAACAAGAATAAATCCAATTATTATTTAAAATATCTGTCAGAATAAAACTGATAACTTTAAATTAAAATGATTTATAAATTATTCTAACAAAGAAAACTATAATTTCATTTAAATTAGAAAAACCAATTTTAAAATATAATAATTAAAATGGAAAATACAAGTTTTCATACATTGAAATTTAAAACAAAATGATTACTCAGTTGACATTCAAGTGAAAAAAAATGGCACATTAATTGGCTATGGCACTAATTGTGGTATATTGTGCTAATAAAAACATTTTAAATAAATTATGCATGGAGTTTAATTTGCATAGGAATTAAAACAAAAAATACATCATGTATAAAATATAACTGACAAAAATATATTCAATAAAATACTGAAATCAGAATAGAAATATAGATTGTTATATGATTGTAATATCACTGTTACTGAAGACGAAAATAATTGAAACAAGATTTTAAAAAATCAATACTAATACAATGAACAGAAATTTAAAAGAAATGTAACATAATTATACTGAAGTAATAATGATTCAAATGTAAAGAAAAAATATCTTAAATTAACCTTTAAATATTGGAAAAATTATTATTTAAAAATTGGGAAAATTGGTAAATTTTTAGCAAAACTGTGCAATCAACGCTCTTAGATTTAGTAAAAACTTTTGCAAAATATACAACAGTTGTTAAATTATATAAATTTCTGATTGTACATTTATTTCTAAGTTTTATGAGATAAAAGCTTTAATTTAAAAACACTAAAACGTTAGTAAAAATGATATGTATATTTTACAAAACAACAAAAAATAAGTGTTCATTCATAATTACTGATGATTGATATAAAATTTAAAAAAGAATTAAAGTCAATATAAAGTGCTTGCTAAATATTTTATATGTTCACAAATTTTGTATATTAATATACTTAAAAATATGTCTACATATTTTTCTCTAAAACTGTTTACATGAAATTTGTACTTATATATTCACATTTTCTGTGAAAAGTATCATGCTTCAAAAACCATCAAATAAAATGAACATGGGATAAACAACCCAGAAATCATGTTTCAATAACATAATAATAAATATATAGTGATGCTTTCTAAAATATATAAATGCAATAACAACAGCTTAAATATATTCAGGAATGATATCCTTCTGATGATGTTTAGTTAAAGCCTTTTCAAGATAAATTACTTCTGCATTATATTATACTTATCACATTTATGTCACCATTTTTTTAAAATAAAATGGTTCCTGAATAAAAGTTAAAAAAATGTTTGTAGTTCTAAAAATAAAAAACTGTTTAATTCATAGAAAAACTATGATTAAAGAAAGATGCAAATAAAAAATTGCAAAGCATAAATATAGGAAAATGTAAGAACAATAAAGAATAAGTACATAGTAAATTTTTGAAAAATAAATTCAACATGAAATAGTTTATATGTGTGCCAACACTTATAGTGGTAAAATTTTAATAAAATCTTCATTAAATCCTATTTGGATCTACAATTGAAAAAAAAAATTCTTATGAAAAAAATCAACTTTTATTTCCATTGATTACAAGAAATTAATATATTAAAGTTAAACAACTTTGCAAACAATTTAGGAAAATTCTAGTTTGGATTTAGTTAAATCACCAAACTAGCATAGCATATAGTAAGCACATATATACATGACACCATTAGAAACTGCATGCTGCTTTTTCACATTTGCTGAAGAATTAAATTTTATTCAACAAAATAATCACAGATTTTAATAATATTTTCTTCAAAAATAATAGCAAAAGAGAAAGAATCATGCCATTATTATGAATACTGCTAAATAGTAAAATGCACATCTAAACAAAAAATAACAATAAAAGGAATTGTAACTTGCAAAATTTACATACAATTTATTAATTTCTAGTTAAATTAAGCAGATTTGGAAAAAGCAGGTTAAGAAAATTTTAATAAAAAGAAAATTCAAATTCTAATGAGTCAAATTTTACTTAATGTTGAGTTGTTAAATCTTATATACTTAAAGCTGAATATAACATATTGCTATTCAGCACAAATAAATACAAATTTTGTAATATTAGGCAAATAAAAAAGAAAGATTTAATTTTGATAAAAAAGGATTGAAGTTTTAATCCCTAATTTTACCTTACTTGTCAGATCCTTTAATCTTCTAATATTACTAAAAACTAGTGCATTGAAGCCTTATTTTTTGGTCATAGCTATACACTGAACATTTTTCAAAGTAATTTTTTTTTACATTGTAGATAAATACAATTAAGCAATGGATAAATACTTTGCAATACAAAGACAGAAGATTACCAGAGCGATAGGATTTTTTGTCAACATTTCCTATTATTTTTGTATTACAAATATGGTATCATTTCCTAACATTAATAAATTGTGGACTAAAATAGCATCTCATTGAAAATTAAAATCTGAAAAAAAATTTACAGTACTATTAAAACACTGTGTATTAAAAAATAAATCAATAATAAATTTTAATTCATATAAATAAAGTTTCCCACTTAGTATATAATGTTTCTGAACATAAGGAGAACAAATATTTTTATTTTTCTGCTACAAATTTTTTTTTCCATTAGAAAGAACTAAAAATAATATTTGCATTACTAATTTACAGGAACTATCTGTAAATTAACGTTTTCATCAGGAATTTTCCTTCATTCATTATTTAAGGAAACTATTCTTATACCTTAGTCACCACTCATTTTATATAAAGCAAAGATAATCTATATTATATTTGTTTTATAAGTATAAAAAATTGTTAGGTATATGCATACATTCATCCATACATAAATGAATGTGAATGCATACATACAAGATTCTATTTATTATAGTAAAATAAATAAGAATTATAAAAAAATTATTTCACTTATAAAAACTGCACAACTTTTGAAAAAATGATACACTCCTAGTTATATTTAAAAAAAAAGCAGCTACAGTTAAAAACCCCATAGTTATTCAAATACTATCGAAAATTATAATTTTCTGAACAACTGCGTTTCTGAAATTATAAAATTTTTATGCACTACACAGTGAAAGAGTTTCCTTTCAATTACATTTTTCAAATATAATTTTTTTATACTTAAGTACAGCTAAAATAATAATTTTCACTTCATTAATTTCATTTGTAATATCAATTCCAGTAAATAGAGTCAATAACTTTAATATTTTGAAACAATGATATGCAGTTAGATTAAGAAATATTTTTCATTAAATATATATAAAATCAATCACTAACAATGGGTTGATAAATGTTTGCATTTTTTTAATTTTTCTGAGAGAATAGACTGATGGTGATTTTGAATTTTTTTTAATTCACTGTACAATTTGTCATGAATGATTTCTAGCTTTTCTATATTTGAAGGCTCATTTGTCTTTTGAACATTACTTTTATTAGACTCTCCTTTTTGACTTTCTAAATTACAATTTGTTATAATTTCATTGATGACATTTTCTAAGATCCTGTTTGATTCGACAGAAGGAACACAGTCAGATTCAGAAGTCGATTCATATTCCTAAGCAAATAAAATAAATACATGAATGATCGATAGCTTTTTATAATGATATTATTATATTAGAGAGAATCAAAAACAGTTTAAGATTAAAAAATTCTTATACATTTTCTATAAATTTATATTTTATTATCAATAAGATGAAACATTCTTTTAAAGTTAATTCATTTACACATCTGCTTAAAGGAATTTGAAAAGCATTTTAATAGCAGGAAAAAAATTTACAAAATATAATTAAAAAAAGTGTGAAAATTAGAAAGATTTAGAAGACAAATAATTCAAAATATGGAAATCAAAAAACGTTTATAATTAAAACAAAATGAGGTTTTAAATATATAAAATGTGCTTTTTAATATTTTTAGAAATGATTTATTGGAATTAAGGATACACAAAGCTGGCAAATACACACTTGTAACAAAGGACATGATTATAAAAAAAATAATTTTGTTAAGACAATTAAATTGTGTTTTAGTACAAATGCAAAACTCATCAATATAGAAATTATTTTAACTATTAGTTTGAAAAAAATAGTATTACAACAACAGAATTTTTAAACAATTATATCAATGGAGAGAATAAGGGATTAGTTCAAAGTAACAACACTTATAGAAAAAATAAAATAAAATGAGCTGAAAAATAAATTTTTATTGAGTCTGAAGTTGAATATAGCATAAAACTTGTATAATAAATTTCTGATAATGAAGGAAATTTGAGAAAAGCATATCATTATAAACTCATCTCTTTATAAAATATTATAAAAACATAATTATAAATTTTAAAATAATGTTTTCCAAAATAAAAATTTAAAACACTCTAATGAAAATGAGCATGACATCAAATAGATTACTTAAGATTTTTCAAGATAACATTAAAACTGCAATTTTGAAGTGCATAATTTTACACAGTTATTAGTTGATAAGTTAATTGTTGAAAGATTAATTGGATTGATACTTTAAATCCAATAATTATTTGGAACTTGGGCAGGTATATTTGAATTGTGGATCAGACATAATAAAAAACCAAAATTTGAATTCACATGCAATTACAATTTAACTAGTTCTCAGTCCATAGAATTTTTATTTGATTGGATAAATTTAATATGCAAGGTACAAGAAAAGACAACTTGCACAAAAACTGATTTTTGAGGAAAAAAATGTTATTATTTTGTTTTATAACTCAAACAACTTTAAAAATAAAGAAAAATTTGCTTAAAATTAAAATTTCATACATAATTAAACAATATTATATGAAAATATAAAAAATAATACAAGTAATATTATATATATATATATATATATATATATATATATATATATATATATATATATATATATATATATATATATATATATATATATATTTGCAAAATTATATAACTTTAAAATATAAATAGTATACATTAAATAAAATCAATTAGTTCCTTTGTTCACAAAAAGGCAAAAAAAATTTCCAAGGGTTCAAAAAATCCTCCCCCCCCCACACACAAATCCAACATTGTTGAAATATTACTGTTAAAAGACTAAAAATACCCAACATCTTTAAAAATCATATTTTATTAACTAATGATTAAAATATGATCAATAATATACGATTCCTCACATGTTTCACATCATTAATGTGATTCATTTAGAAACAGATGTTATTATATGAAATATATATGCCCAATATAAAAGCATATTAATCCAATATCAGAAAATCTTCGAAAAGATATTACATTTCTTTCACATTTAAAGATATAAAAGTCGTTCTATTTCAAAAATAAATAAATAAAACAGCAATATCAAGGCATGCTATTATAGATAATATAAAAAGAGCATATAAGCCTAAATTCAGAAAAAAACTAAGTTTAAAATTATTAAAATTAAATCACATATAAAGAAATTTTCCTTTTTTATCCAAATATTTTAAATATTAGGTTGTTAGGAAAGTTATTTCGTTTTTTATAAAAATGAAAAAATATATAGCGAATGAAAATTCAACTGAATTATATATTGTTAATCTTTGTGCAATAACTGTTGCCCTCTTTTTGGTAGTACCATGAATCCACACTCACAAAATGGTTGGTTTTTACAAACAAAAAACTGATCCAGGTGCGAAAAAGGAAAATACTTTCCAAACAACACTATAATTATTCAACAACTGACACCAGCAAAACTTTCAAAACTTTTTCATAAAACATTTGGTTTTAATTTTATTCCAAGATTATATATATATATATACACACACAGACAAGAAGTTCTCTTGAATCGAGATTAAGATTATGAAATATCACATAAGTATTGGACTTAATATCTCTTCTTATTTAAAGAATACTGAAACATTGCAATTTTGGATGAAAGGTTCAGAAAAATGTATAAAAACTTTTAAAATTCTTTTAGATAAGTTTTTAAATGAATTATTAAATGAGAAGCATTAAAGAGTAAAATAAAAAGCATTATTTTTTTACTGAACTTAATTTACAGCCAATTTATATCACACAAGATGCAAATTATACTTCTTAGCAAGTATTATAAAATAAGATCAGCAACATTAATGAACTGATTTTTGAATGACTAGTGCAAATATGGTTTAACAAATCATAAAAGATTATGTAAGGCTCGAAGAAGATTGAAGAAGCCATCTGCTGCTCAGTGAATACTTGCTGAACTTTAATAAATCTCAACTGTATCTTTTATAAAATATTATTAAATTATAATTAATTAATTATGCATCTTTTATATATACTTTTTCTCTAATCTTATTAGTGCAAAACAATGATATAATCAATTGTTATTTTAATTAAAATTAGAGTACTTTCTGAAATATGATTTAAAAAATATTTTCAGTATTATAAACTATGCATAAAGATATTTAGCATAAATGCATAGTTAAACGGTTAACACAATGCAACACAATAATTTTCAAAAGTTTTTAAATTAAAACAACATATACTTATAATCTAATTTCTTAAAGAATGACTTAAATGAAAATTTAAAAATATATTATAGCACAAGTTTTTTTTTTTTTTTTTTTTTTTTTTAAGAATCACATTAAAATAATCTTTGGGATAGTTTTAAGATAAAGTGCAGGAATATTTTTTCATTTAAGTTTTTAAGAATTTGTAAAATTTATAAAGTTATTCAAGGAAAAAATTAGTTCTAAAGTTAAAAAGTTTATTTCAAAAATAAATCAAATAAGTAAAAGAATTCAAAATTTTAATTAACTTGGAAAATAATTAATGTGGATGCATTAATATAAATCTTGAATATAAAATCTTTCTAATTGAAAAATTAAAAACTTCATAAATTTGTGTCTAAGTAAACATCAATAAAATGAAAACCATAATATATATTTAAACCTTTTAAAATTAAAATAATATTTGGAACCTTTTTAACAAGAACTAAAACTGAATTGAAAAATAATAAATCATAGAAAATTTACTTTATATGAGTTAGCAATATAAAGGTATTAAAGTTAGCAAGGGAAGCATAATAGTTTATTAATTTTTTTAAAAAAAAATGATTAATTTTGCTATGCAATTTATTTAAATGCAGATTACAAAATACAAATTTGTCTTCTAAATGCAATGGTTATGGAATATCCATAATGCATAAGTTGCAATATTTAAACTATCAATTCCTTAAAAAAAAAAAAAAAAAAAAAAAAACTATAAAATAGTAAATTATTCTATTGAATGCAATTTTTATTTTTAAACTTAGTCTAGTCAGAAAATTCAGTTTTTAAATGAAACATGTTTTTATAGTTGGGAAGTTTAATAATATGAACGGGACAATTTCAAACGGTTCTCGTTTATACTCTTTGGAAGTCAATGTTTTATCGTAGATTCTTTAAGAGGGATTTAAAATATGATTATCAATTTTGATAGTAAATAAATTAGCTAACAGGAAATGCGTTATTTTTTAAAGGAATCTTGTGACTTAAAAATGTATTTGTCATCTAGAAATAAAGTTTTAAATTGTGCTAGCATAAAATAAGTAAATAATATGGCTAAAAAGTATGCACATTTAAAATAAAATTAACAGTACAGTTTAAAAAATGTTTGTAACAATTATATTTTTCAGTTAACTACACAAGCAAATATAATTCCAAACGAGTAACAAATTTGTGAAATTTTTTAATTTTAATATTAATATTCCTTCATTGAGATATTAACATGAGGTGAATACATCTTTAGGAATGACAGAACATAAACCAAATAAATATTGGTACATAACTACCTCATTGGAAAGTAGAGCATTAATGCAATTTGTTTCTTCAAGAGCACGTAAAGAGAATTTTAAGCGGCCAAGAGAAAACAATAGTTGGTTCATGGTTGATGTGTCAAAACTTTCTGATTTCTTATCTTTTTTAGTAGAATCCATTCTAATAAGAAATACTGAAATTAAAGTCATAAAACAAATAAAAAACATCTATTATATTAAAATGTATTTTATATTTTGAAGATATTTAATAAAATAATTAGATATATTAGATAAAATTAAAATACAGTAATTTAGTGAGATTATATTAAAAGCATAACAAAGACAACAGCTTCCCATAAAAAAATTCATATATATTTATATCATATAAAAGAGAATACACTATAAGCCAAATGACAAAAGTGAATTACAATATTTAATCATCTCATAAACATTAACAAATGAATTTTTCATTCATTTAAAATATTACAGAATATAATTCAAATGTAAATTAATATTAATAAGCATATATTTTCAAAACCAGGACTTACAGAAATTCTGCAAAAAAAACTTTTATAGAAAGTTGTAATTGAATACTTAATAGAACATTCAAAAGCATACATGTTATTTTCGCATACAGAATATTTTGAAATTTGTAGAATAAGAAACAGTGTAAAAAAATTAAAAAATTTATTTGATATTAAATTTACTTCTGCATCTTAAAATATTCTGCTAAAAATGTTCCCCCCCCCACTTTTAAGAAATGTTTATAAATTCAAAACTAAAAAGAAATATTTATAACAATAAAAAATCATTATGTTAGATGGGTAATTGCCAAGTGGACTAAGGGTACTGTTGATTTGGAAATAGAGCTGTTAGTAAGATTTTCATCAAATCATCTAATAAAAATTAGAAAATGAATTTTTATTCATAAAATATCTTATTTTTGGAGCAAATTTATTGTAGGTTCTTTAAATAATTCCCAAATATTGAAACCTGTAGTAAGTAGAAATGATAAAAGCAACAACAAAATGAAATACAGAAAAAACTAACACTGCTACAATCAAGAAACAATGAAGTATGAAATGCTTAATATTCTAGGTCACAAAAAAGAAATGTGTTGAATCTCTAAATGTTATTTATAATACATTACCAATTATGTATCACAGATAGAGATTTTATTAATTATTATTTTATGGCCTCCTAAAAGGAAGAATGTTGAGTCAAATTAATATCAAAAAATTTTTGACACAAGAAAAATTTAGAGAAAATAAAAATGAAACAATTGAATTCAATCCATATGGAACAGAATTTTTCATGTTTTCTATCAAATATCTACAAATTTTCAAACATAAAAATTCAAAAAAGGAGAAAAAGAAAATGAATAGGCAAATTAAAATCTTGCAACTTATATTTTTTTCTAATTTTAAAATTCTAATAGATTCCCTAAAACTAATGTAAATCAATGACACCTCCTTTAGGCCTACAATAAAAATGGATTGGAATATTAATTCTATAGCAAATTTTTTAGCTAAATTTTACAAGTCAGAATAGGGGCTAAATGTGAAAACTTATGATTTTTGCATAACCTGATGTATGCAAGCACAGAATTTCGAATATTAGTAATACTGGAGACTTTTGTTATGTTGTTTTTTATTTTTCTTATTGAAATTAAAGAGTTTGAAATCAAACTTTGTTTTGAAAGTGTATCAAATTGAAAATTTTGAATTTTTTTATCTGTATATAAAAAGTGAAAAATATGGTTAGTCAACATTAGACAGATTACAATATCAGATGAAAAAATTCAATACCAATATTTAGTGTATTTTTATATCTGAATACCAGGATACAGGTTTTTATAGTGGTAGCAAGAATTTTAGAAAAAGAAAGAAAACACAGGTGCTTTTTTATTTTATTTGCTAGTTTTATTAGAGAATAAATATCACAAAACATTATTTGTAACTTATAAATTAAAACAGTATATAATGAATCACAAAATAGTAAAGGTACAAGGAGCATTTTTTACATTTTAATCACAAAAAGAGTAAATAACACTTTTCAGTCTGTGGTACTGATACAAATTTTTGAAATGTGATTTTAGAAAACATAATGCATCACTTATATTATCAAGAAGCCTGGAATGTAAGTTTGAGCAAAAATTAGCATCTGTCGAAAACTCTATTTCAGCATCTATGCAAGTTGGTGGTATTGTGTTAACAATGCACAATATATTTTTACCAAGTATTTACTTCTAAATCCCTTATCTTCAAATAAATTATTTTTCATCAGATGGTTTTAGATATAACTGAATTTTTATCCTGTTTTGGTTTGTTAAATTTATTTTAGTTAAAGCTAATTCTAAATTTTATTTCAAGAGACAATTCGTTTTTACTTTTTTCAAGAGACAGTTCACTAACATAAATGTCATCATTATGTTTAATAACTGGTACCGAATTTTTTTTAATATGGATAGATTTTTGGTTAAGGTGTTCTAAAATTTTTTTTTAATAAACTTGATCAAATTTGAATTAATTTGTCTCTTTTTTTTTAATTAATTTGTCTCTTCTTTTTTTATTTTTAAAACTTTTATAATCATATAGAAATACCATAAAATATTTTATATTTCAATATGCCTTTCTTTTGTGAGATTTTCAATGTAATATATAATTCTTCAGATAGTGATGCATGCTCTTTTACAGCGATTGCAACATGAAATTTATTATTGTATTAGCTATTAATAAATTAGAATTTCTTCAACATAATGTCTCTACAGTCAGTTTATCATAAGTAAAGTTGATACAGTTCTACATATTAAATCAAATTCGCTATCAGAAAAATTCATTTACAGGTTTAAGTTAATTTATTGCTTTTGAATTGGATTTTTCAGTTCCAAAAAAATCATTCCATCATTAGGAGTAAACTGTTTCAACATGTTTTAGAATCTAATATAAACACGAGTTCTATTTTTCAATAAACATATACTTTTGTATTAAGGCATTTTTGGTAGGAGAAAATATTTAAATATCTTAACAATTCTTTCTTAATTAATTATAGAAGCAATTCTTGATCTGTTAATATTTCATCCTCATTAGTAATATCTCCAACAGTTACAGTGTCATCATCTTCACTGTCAGTGCTCCAGTATTGCAATCCTATTGTCACCATCCATATTATGAAATTTCAATTGAAGTGACTCAGCTAAATAAAATTTGCATTTTTTAAATTCTTCTACAAATGATTATAGGATGCACTTTTATTTTATGTTATTTGACTAAGATTGCTGCCTAATAATTAATATATTGTGTAGAAATATTTGACATTTATAGAGGTTTATTGTGAGTTGTAATACTTTTTAATTAAATATTTGGGTTTTCATAAAAATATATGCTTTTCAGGATTTAGCTTTATTACTCCATTGTATTCCATACTAGAGAGCATTTACTCAGATTTTCTTAAGGTGGGCACCACTTAAGTTAATTAAAACTTGAATTTGCACAAAATCTATATTATTTACATTATTGATTTAGATTTAAAGTGCAGTTAATATCTACTTAGTGTTGTTTATGCATCATATTTATATTAAGCTTTCTAATTAAAATAAAATAATCATAAAATTTGATATGCATATTTTATTAATGGAGTAGGAACAGTAATATTTTTATAGTTCAATATTTGTTTTGCAATATAAAATCTTTGTAAATTTTGCGAATTTAGTTTCTAGTTATTACTATTTTTGTAGTAAGTAACTATAAAGAGATATCTGATGTTTCAATATTTGAAATCAAAATAGCAGGAGATTACAATATTCAAATTTGAGTTCAAATAAGATTTTGAAAACTGAATATTGTGCAAAAAGCATTATTTAGGTTGGTGTAATAACTTGCAGCACTTGACACAAAAATTGGAAATCACACCAAACCTTTACCAGTTCATATAGTTTTAAATATATACTTTGAATTTTGAATGACAATAATTTCACTGAACATGGAGTATTTATAAAACTCAATACTATTTATTTTAAAAAGACTAAACTTTACAAGGTTTAATACTTACTTTAGGAATAAAGGCCACTTACATATGGCTTATTTGTCTATGATCACTTTTTCAAATGAAGGGAAATTCAAACTGAAAATGCAGTTTTAATTGAATTCTCAACCATGGTACACTTCCATGTACTAAATTGGAATAAAATCTGCAAACTAATAAATAGAAAGTTAAGTGCTAATCATTCAGCAGCTAACTAAGTACTAAAGCTATAATGAAACAATCGATATAATTTCCTAATTTCTTTTACATATGTGCATCTTTTAAAAATATTTTTGGATTAAAACTTAAACATATATTTCTTAGATATAAGTTTTATTTAAATGCTATGGATATTTTATTAGCACATATTATCATATTTTTAGCTTGTTTTTTTAAAAAAGAAATGTAAATTTAAATATCTTCTTTTTTAATTAAATAATTTTACACAGTTTAGATTTATTGTTATGAAATTTTTAATAACTTGAGAATTAACAAGAATTTTACATATATTGCATAAGAACTATTGACTTCCTATACTTTCAGCACTTCAATATATTCCTAATACTTAATCATTATCAACAAGGTTAAATGAATATAAATAAATAAGAGCTACCAATAGGATAATATATAAAGGCGTTACATGCTTTTTAAAAAATTTTGTTGTTTTAATAAAGAAAATTTAAAAATTCCGCACTTGTTTGTAATAATACATAACATAATACACCAAATACATAACATGTAATAAAAACAAACGATTTCAATTATTTTCTCAAAACAAAATGAAAATTGGTTTTGTCTGACAGGTTATGGCTTCATTAGACATAATGTTTTTAAACTATTTTCTAAAAAGTTATAGATGTTTTTTAGACGATTAGTCATAATATAACACTAATATAATGAAGAACCCAAAAGATATTAACTGTGTGTGACTTTGCAATCATTACCTTTACAATTATCATTAGTTGGTAAATATAAATTTTCGATGTTTTCTTACCTTGGAAACAGATACCAAATTTTCAAAGTGATGTATAAATTATCTTCAAGGAATTTTATTAATTTTATAAGATTCAATTCTCATTTAAAAAGAACACAGATATTTCTTTTCATTACAATAGTATACACAATTTATATCGAAAAGTTTTTTTAAGATCGCAAATTAAAATATTGGCTTTTACATTTTTAAACAAAAAAGAAAATAAGGGCTATTAAATAGGAAAATTAGTTTGAGTAAGAAAGTATGTTAAATTATTTGATTCAAAGTTTTTCCAGAAAACAAACTACAGAATTAAGATTGTAAACAAGAAGTCGAGAGAGAGATTAAAAAAGCAGACTATTACAAATATTTACATTACAAAGCTATGGTTACAGAGAATTGTATGTCAAACACATAAAAACTTTATCCAATGCATAGAGCAAGGAATAAGGGGAGGGGAAATTTCCCCCTTTCGATGAAGTATCAACTGTAACCGAGCGGCCATATTAGTTGGATAAGAAAAGCGCTTATTTTGTATGCAATAACATAAGTGCTAAATTTATTTCTTAATTTTTGATATTTAAGTTACATTATTTTCTTAATTTGAATTTAAAAGAAGAAATGACATCTTGTGTAGCATTCGGATGCACTAATAGAAGGTCCAAGAAATTGGAAGGAATAACATTTCACAGGTAAGAAAAATTTTGTGCTCAGCTTAAGTGTTGCTTATTTGCAGTTTGCTTAGCTATCGTTTTATTATTTAATGTATTAACGATTGCATAAAAATTACATCAAGTTAAATGATAGTTTAATAAATAGTAAATTATATTATTTTTTAAGTAATTTCTCGTTTAAAACAATATTGAAATTCATGTTGTATGTATAGAACCATAAAGCAATGATTAACTCTATGCATGCTTAAGCCTTATGTATGGAACAGATATTTTAGTACATGGAAATAAAAAATATATATAATTTATGTATAAATTTTCTTTCTAATTATTATTACTAAGCTTCTTATATCAGTTAATGTTAACGAATATAATGTGTTTTGATTAAGGACAGTAATTCTACTAACCTTTGATAATCCAGTTGATTTTTCTTGGTTTCCTTAAAAATATTATAAAAATTTTAAAATTCAATTACAATGTAGAATATTTTTTATCATGAACTCATACAGTACTATTGCATGTTCATCTGTTATTCCTCAAACCTGAGTTTGCAAAGGGTTATAAAAATAGCTTAAAATATATATTTAAGATAAATATTTTAATTGTTTATAGTTTTTATAAAATGTTTCTTTTTTAGAAAAAGTAAAGAAAAATTTGTTTTTATGACAATTAAGCATGTATTTGTATATATAAGTATCTATTTTTATATTGTATAATGTGTTTTCCATAATGATTTTAATCCAAGTGAAGAATTAGCAAAATGTTTTATTTTTACTTTCTATGTGTTATAGTTATTCCATGTATGTTATTTCATTATCTGTTAAAGTTGGTTCACATTAAAGTAACATTTTTTTTCTAAAACCATAATTATGTTTGTCGCTAAAATATTTAGTAATAAATGTGATGATCAAATTTAATATTCTAGTATTATGTCTAGCCCTTATAAAATATGGATATTCAATTTGTAAGAGTTTTAATTATCTGAGATGTATCGCCAATATCCAAAAGTTAATGTCTAGATGATGTTATTTTATGATATCGAGTGGACATCCAAGTTTTGAATATCTCAAGGATTTGATGCAGATCTAATAGATATCTGGATATGAATTGAAATTGATCTGGTTATCACATAGATATTTGTGGTTGTGTGGGTAATGTTAATTCTAGTTGAAGAATAAGCAAATTATTATGATTTTATATTCTATATGTTATACTTATTTCATGTATGTTTTTATTATCTGTTAAAGTAAGTTTATAATAAAATAATATTTTGTCCCAAAAACATATTTATGTTTGTCAGTAAAATATTTATTTATAAATGTGTTGGTTAAATTTAATGATATTTCTTTATTTTGGAGCTAAGCATTAGAAATATTTCATACAAAATGGCAATTTATCATTTAAGTGCTTACATGAATATGGTTTTGGTATATAGCATAGAGCTAAGAGCTATTCCTTGCTCTATGGTATATAGGATAGATAGCTTAACTTCAGCACATAACAAGTTAAATCAATTTTGTCTTTCTGTCATTGAGTATGTAGCTGAAATAGTAATATATAAGGAACTTAGTTCCATTCTAACTATATTCTGTAACTTTTAATGAAAGATGTCATTTTTTAATATTCTAATTTCTTTTCATAGTTTTCCAAAAGATGAGCAGCGGAGAGAAATTTGGATCAAAGCTGTACGTCGGCAAAATTGGCTTCCCTCCAAACATAGTAAGCTGTGTTCAGCACATTTCCTGAAGAAATGATAGATCGGACATCTCTTTCTTGTGTCAGATTAAGAGATGATGCTTATCCAGTTATATTTAAAGAATTTCCATCCTATTTGCAAAAGGTAAGATTGTTATAAAATATTTTCAAAATTCATAATTTTTACTTAATGAGAAATAAAATGCATCTTTTTAATCATTTTAAAAGGTAGAATATATCGTTTTACAAGAAAATTCTTTGGAGTTAAATACAATCAGAATTTTCTTATTTACTTTGTTGATATTTTTAAAAATATCTTTTTTTTTAAATTTTTCGTTTTTTAAACAATGCATAACATTAAATAATTTTTATTGTATTTGCCATGCATTCAGAATGCATACAATATTATAAAAGTTGCTTTTTCTACATATTTCTTTTAATATTAAAAATTATCTGAATAAATTGCTGATGAAGTTTTTTAACATTTGTAATGATGTGGATCAATTTTTTCATTTTTCAGAAATATAATCCTCTTGGAAACTGCGAAGCAATAGTAATATTAAAGATCAATCCAGCCTGTCTACAAATGAAACTATAAAGGATAGGAGTGAAACTACAGCTGTGCCAAGTACTTCATCCAACTAATTAGAGCTGTAATCAAGAATTATTTTGTTATCCGTATTAAGCATTATTGTAAAAATACTTTAAATAATATGAACTCTGTAAGACAATTATATACAAAAGCAATTCTTTTTAAAGGTCAGTAATATATTAGCTTCCTTTTCTAAATAATCAATAGATTTTTGTATTTGATAAAATAATATTCAAGTATACTTTGTTTATTTTTAATTTCATTCTATAAGAGAAATTTAATTAAAAATTAATTTAGTGATTTTAGTGAAATTATTAGTGAAATTAATTTAGTAAAATTCATTTAGTGAAAACAGTGTGTAAAAAATTTACATTTGGAGGTTTATTACACACATTCAAAACTTTTCTTCTACTTACATTGTTTTTAAAAATGCTCTAAAATGTTATAGATGAGTGACATGTATGACAAAAAATAAAATTTCTAATCTTGAAAGAAATTTATGTAATTAATAATAATTTTATAACTTATTTCCCAGCTTGTAAGAAATGTCAGAAAAATAAACGTTCAACGTGAATTGGATGTTTTATCTGCTGTGAATATTGAAAAATATTTCCTCAATTGTGAAACTTCATCAATTTGATCATGATCCTGTGGATATTTATTTCATCCAACTAATTAAATTGTAATTAAGCATTATTGTAAAAATGCTTTAATATATTAGCTTCCTTTTTCTAAATAATCAATAGATCTTTTGTATTTGATAAAATAATTTTCAAGCATTCTATGATTATTTTCAATTTCACTCTCTATAGAGAAATTTAATTAAAAATTATTAACATTTAGTGAAAAGAGTGCAATAAAATTACATTTGGAGGTTTTTACATTCAAAACCTTCCTCTACTAACAATCACATTTTTTAATGGTACTAAATTATATAGATGAATGACATGTATGTTTTATAATTTATTTCCCAGCTTGTGAAAAATGTCAGAAAAATAAGCCTTCAATGTGAATTGAATGTTTTATCTGCTTTGAATATTGAAAATGTATTTACTCAATTGAAACTTCATAAATTTCATCATGATCCTCTGAATAATCATGACATCTTACTAATTAAAGCTGTAATTAAGTATTTTGTTATCTATGTTAAGCATTATTTTAAAAATACTTTAAATAATGTGTACTCTATAATTATATATACTAAAGTAATTCTTTTTTTTTTTTTTTAAGGTCTATAATATGTTAACCTCCTTTTATAAATCAAGAAATGTCTTGTATTCAATAAAATATTGAAGCATACTGTGTTTATTTTTAATTTCACTCTATACAAGAGATTTAATTCAAATTAACATTTTTAGTGAAAAAGGTGTGTAAAAGAATTACATTTAGTGATTAATATTCAAAGCCTTCCTCTACTTATAGTCATTTTTTCTTTAAATGCACTAAATTATGTAGATGAGTAATATGTATGACAAAAATATTTATTTCTAATTTTTAAAAGAAATTTATGTAATTAAATAACTCTTCTCAGCTTATAAAAAAAATTACATATTCATTACAAATTGTACATTTTATTTCACACAAAAAAATCTATTCTGTACAAATTGTTTTCTTTATGAAAAAAATATCTTTTAATTAATTTGAAGTTATTCTTTGCTATATTTATCGAAATATTGGTGCATGCGCAAATTGTGCTTTTCTTGCGCATGCGTAGTTTATGAATCACTCGACGCGTTCTTCCCTATCAGCATTTGATGCTCCAACCAAGATGGCGGAAATGGCTTCAATCGGACCTAATGCATTTGATAGGATATGCCCTCTCCACTACTCCTAGCTCTATGATCCAATGCTATGATCTGAGTAAAAAAAATATTTAAAAAGTATATATTTTATAAAAATTCATACAACAAAAAATATATCACATTTTGTATCACATTATATATCACAAAATATATATCACATTTTAAATCCATTTAAAGTTAAATCTAACATACCTTAAGCAAAATAACCAAGATAATCCACAACCACCTTGAACCTTTGATAGCATTATTATACCCTGTTCGCAATAAAATTTTAAACGCATTAAAAAAAAAAAAAAAAAAAAAAAAAAAAAAAAAACACTTTTTCTGCAGAAGTAACTTTTGACTTAAGCGAGTTCTAACTGATTTAAATCAATTCTAAAAACTGACTTAAATATGTTTCAATTGATTTAGTGCCATCTTGCTTTCCGCTATATTGCTATCAGTGTTTGTTGAAATATCTGAAAAACATCAAAATAAATGCAAGAGAAGCAAAATTAAAAAAATTAATAACACAGAAAGATTTACATAAGCATTAAATAAACGTCAAAAAAATTATATTAAGTTTGAGAAGAAATGGGTTTGTCAACGATATTCTTTTTGGTTTCGTATTCCTCATTTGAAATATCATAATCTTAATTAATGTCATTTTAGTCTGTAATTACTTAATAAAAGCGCTTAACTATAAAAAAAACTCGAAAATATATCGTATTATTTGTAATAACAAACGATAATTATACCAATATTTCTTAAATCAATTTCGGCAGTGCGAACGCTATTTTCAGCATATTGTTTAAGTTAAATCAGTGAGAAGGGGGTGTAAGAATTAATTATATGTCATCTTGAATGCACCTTCCTGCAAGTTTTTGGTACTAGAAAGCGGGAAAAGCATCTCAAGTGCGCATATTTATATTTGTTTACAGGATAGTTTTCTGAAGTGGGTAATTAATATGTTTAATTATTTTTGAACATTTTATTGTTGTAAAATGCCTAAATCATGCTTTTGTCTTGCCGGTAAAACTAATTACATATCAGATAAAGAAAGGAAAACGGTGAAAATCAATGAAGTTAATGCACCAAAATCATTGCAACCAAAGACGAATAACAAAATATACGTCCCTGTTTATGCGAATTTTATCTACTTCTATTTTTTTTATAAAGTATATACTACCTTCTATTTATAATTTAATTTTATCTTGATAAACTAAATTATGCTGTGAAATTTGTAAAATCTGTATATTTACACATATTTTTAGTAATCTGGCATGAAGATAATGAATATTTTGATTTCAAAATTTATTACTCAGATATTTGTGTTTACTAATTGTGATACCATTTGTCATTCTTATCCTTTTCCTCTCTATTCTCACATAAGCAATCATGAAAGAAAAGTTGTTGTTTTTTCTTCAGGCACATTTATTAAGCTAATATCTCATAAGCACATATAATAAACAACTAGATATATGCATGTAATTACAATATCTACAATTATCTATTACCCTATTGATAGGAGCAACAGTTTGCAATCTCCTCCTTTGTCTGTTGCCCCCCCCTCTCTTTCCAAAAAACAAACAAACAAACATCGTCTCCGAGGAGCGAGGAGAGAGAATGACGTCTCCCAGGCATCACATTAATTTAATTATTTTCTTATAATGAAGTAATTGCTGATTACTCAACATGCAAGTAGTTTCAGGTAATTGAATTTCTTTAACTTATTTCCGCTTTATATATTGTGAGAAATTTCAAATGTAAACACACACTGTTTATCAAATATAGGTTAATCTGAATTTACCTCCATATTTTTTTCAATTCACTATGTATTCATTCACTTTTATTAAATCGAATTTTTTAAATATCATAATATAAAGCTTTAATTGAATAAAAAATTTTGGGCAGATATGGTTTGAGCTTTAGAGAATTTTGTGATAAAAATAAAATTCTAAAGTGGTTGCCGGCTGGCAGTTTTCAGAGGTCCCTGGATTTGGTGGTCCTCTACCCTCATTAGATAATTGTTTCTTGGTTGGTGAGCTATATCTTGAATCTGATTGGCTTAAAATGAGTTTGAAATTTTAATGGTTATTTCATAAAGTATCTTTTAGAATTATTAAAAGCTATTTATTAATTTATTATTTATGAGAAATATATATTTAAATTAAATAAAGCTAATATAATAATGAAGGAAACAGTAAGGGAATAAAAATTTGAAGAAATAAGAATATTTATATACATAAGAACAGATAAAGATATTTACAAGAATTTATATTATACACACTACAATATTATTTACAAGATATAAACTTGTCTGCAACACAATATCTCTCTATTTATCTTTTTATATTTTATTTGTTTAAATATACATTTAATATGCATAGATCTCTATCCATTCATTATTATTATTATTAGTAGTAGTAGTAGTAATAATAGTAGTTTTTTCACACAAGGAATGAAATATAACACAAAAATTTCTTTTATCTTTTTAGTAGTGTATTTTTCGATACAATGAAGACGTAGTTAACAACGAAAAAATTTTCTATTTACAGTTTATTTCATGGAGGTAATTGAGGAAAGTTTTGGTAATATCTGAACAATGAGCAGGGACGGAATCTATTATGGGTCATTTGGTCATTAAAAGACGGAAGGCAAATTATTGTTTCATTATTAGTTTTATCAATATTTTTATACATATTTTACATTATTTTCACGAAGATTTCTCTCAGAATAGAGATTTTAAACTCTTGTCTGCTTTTTTGATTTCTAATGAACCGAGAGGCCTTAAGTGCCCGTCTGATGACTCTGTCTTGGAGAGTTTCTAGTTTTTTAATTTTACTACCGGGGGTGTACCCCAGATAAGGCAGGCATAGGAAATAAGTGGTCGAGGATATTCTTTATAAATGAGCACTTTATTTTCCATGGAAAGTTTGTAATTCCAGTTGATAAGTGGGTACAATGCTGCTGTTCGTTGTTTAAATTTGTTAATAATTTGGATCAGATTGGGGTTCCATGTTAATTTTATGTCGAAAGTTACTCCTAAATATTTACAGGTGTGTGACCACAGTATAATTACGTTGTTGATCTTAATTTCCCTGGGTGGAAGTAGTCACATTTTGATAAAAATTATGGTTACACATTTATTTACTTTAATAAGAATTTTCCATTTAAAGAACCAGAATTCAAGCTATTCTATGTTTGTTGAGTGATTCTGTGATATATGGTGTTTTCCTACCTTGTACTAGCATAAAGTGTCGTCTGCAAAAAGGTACAGTGAAGTTAGTGTTGATGTTGAAGTGTCGTGCATATTTATAAGAAAGAGTTTTGGTTTATACCCTTTTGGCACGCTGCCTAAGATTTGTCTGTGTGTTGAATATGTAGTACCTATGCGATCCTGGAACTTCCCTCCCAAAAGATATGAAATGAGTATTCTAATGAGTGGGTCAGGCAGACCAATATTAATGAGTTTGTGTACAAGTCCACCAATCCAAATTCGATTGAAAGCTTAGGCAATATAAAGAGAAACTGCTCCTCTATTTTTTTATGTTGAAGTCCATGGGTGAAAAAAGTAAAATGGTGAATGAAATTTTAAAAATTGAATGGAAACAAATTGATGGGAAAAAGAGTTCTCGAAAAGTAGATTTGTAAAAAAATCAGATTATAATCTAATATTTTTCTTTCCATGATTTCTTTCACCGGCCCCGGCGAATTTCATTAAGTAATATCACTTATGTAGATTTTTATTTCATCTTTTTCTAGAGGTTTCTTTAAGGGTCTAATGTCCCATTTTCTCCTTTCTTGTTTTTCAAGAAATTCTAAATGCTGACAATTATGTAATAAATTAGCGAATATAAAGTTTTTATTGTCCCACCAGCATGCTTTCCTGTACCCAGCCTTGAGTTGGGATCTACCAATTATAAAGTTTGTGCAAAATGATTAATGTCGCACTGCGTGACATTTCAAATTTGTATCTCAAAACAAATAAAAAATTACTGTGATTTATTAATTATCGCATATAGAAATTGCACATGCGTAATCTACTTGAATTTTCCCATAAAGAAAGGTTGTATTATTGAATCTAGAGGTAAATTTTCGCCTTGATTACTTCCCATGAAGTTGGTGCAAAGTAGTAGAATTTCGAGTCAGGGTTTTCTTCGGGCCAGGCAGTTGAGATTAAAGTGAATGTTACCATAACAGGTCATGTGAGAATATCCATAGAGTTCCATTCCATAAAAATTATAGATTTAAATATGAGTTACAGCCAGAGCTATTGCAATAAATAAAATGCGATTCTTTATTTTTTCAAGTTCAAAAAAACCTATGTATATTTTAAAAATGATTGACAGAGAAATTGATTTTAAATAAAGGGTTTTAATAGCCTGGTGAGCTAAATCATTTCCAACGGTAAAAGGCTCATAATGGGATGACAGGAAGATTTTGTTATTAAAAGGAAATGTGCATAAGTTCTTTGAAATCTAATGTTCCACTGCTAATATGGATCCAGATAGTTAAAATAGGATTCAGTTAAAAATTAGCATAGTGTTACTGAAGTAGTTTACTTATTTAAATGACTATTATATTTTTAAAACATTAAAAATCGACAGATACTGAGTGCATTAATAAATAATGAATTACGAATTTATAAAGGCAACAGGATCACTATAAAGAGTAAAAGCTACTACTTTATTTCCATGCCCTTTCAATAAAAATGAAGCCATGATTGTAAGCAAAATATAACTACTTGAATATAATGCATAGTTTCTATAAATTTGCATTTGATATCAAAAGTTCTAGTCTTTAGATATTCACCTCATGAATTCCAAAAGATAAAATTCTATATGATGGTAAGTCTTATTTTGAATATTTTTACTTACAGTTTTTCACATTTCATCCATTCTAAAGTGCAATGAAACTTGGTAAGCTATAGACAAATAAGCCAACCACTTGAAAAAACTTATGATGGAAATTAACTAACAAATAAATTAATGAGTGTATAATATAGAATTGGCTACATTAGAATAACTTCATAATGTAGCCAAAGTAAACATATTGAATAATCTATTGCACATAATTATTAATTAATAAAATATAAAAATTGAAAGCAACATGGTTAATCAAAAACATGGAAAAATACTTCAATGATCCACAACTTACTGATGACACAAATGAGTTAAATTTTTTTTAAACATTTTGTTTATTCACTGAGATTCTTAGTACATTATATAGATAAAATTTAGTAACCTAATTAATAAAAACATTCTTCGATACTTACATTTGATTTAAATAGATTAATGGAATTTCCCAGCATAATGAAACAAATTGGAAATTTAAAGCTGTTTTTTTTAAAGTATACAAGTAAAAGATAATTTTGTGTCTATAGATTAAAAAATTTATCCATTGTACTGAAATAAATAGTAAGTATTTTACCAATAAGTAACTCAGCAATCAAATAATCTTTTGTAAAAGAAATCTCTAACCCAAATTTAAATGAAAAACCTAATTTTACTGAAGAAGTATGTTGAATGTAAACTATTAGCACTAAAATGCTAAGAACACAGGATGGAAATACTGTATACATAATTGCAATGAAGATAAGGGAAAAAAGAAATAAATTCGAAGAATTTGTGCTGTGAAGTCAAATAAATTGTAACATAATAAGACTTCAGGCTTTTAAATAAAGTTCTTAAAATACAGAAATTTTTTTTGTAACCAAACGTTAATACAATTATTAGAAAAAACAAACATACGTAATAGCTTTTTCAAATCAGCATTTATTGTAAAAATAAAACATAATTTTACAAAAGAACATGAATAAATCCGATGGAAATTATTAATATATTATAAAACGCTGTAGATTATTATGTATATTATATACATGTATATTAATAATGTATATTGTATTCATAATTAAATTGTAGGAAGTAAAAAAGTAAATTCAAGGGGCATCTCCAAAGTGCTAAGAATCTAAAAAATCGAAACAATTATTATTTTCGAATAATATTCGTTAAATACATTTATTAGAAATTTATATATGAATAAATAAGTGTAGATAAATATTTGTACAACTAATTTATAAATGTTACTTTATGTATAACAATAATATAGATGTTTGAGGCAGTTTTATGGTTAATAATATACAGAAAAATTGCATGTAAAAAATAAAATTACGCAGTATTTTGATTTCAATAGAAATTTTAAGTTCAAATATATTAAAAATTTTCATGGTAATCAAAATTTCTTATTACAAATATAAGAACATAAGAAAAATAAAAATGAAGACGACTTTCTGATAACTTAGTTATGAAGTAACTGAAGTAACTTATAACTTAGTTATATTAGTTAATGAAACTGCTGCGATTAAACTTCAAGAATCGAAGTTGAAAAGATCGGAATTCAGGAGCATTAATCTCAATTAGCATGTAAATTTTTAATAAACAAAAAAAAGCAATTAAACAGTTTAGAAAAATACGTAGCCATATTGGATTTAGTTTGATATACTATATTTTGGCAGAATCTTGGTATGCCCAAGATAGGTAGTAACTTGGTTACCTTTATAAGACCAAAAATGGCTTATCAAGACATTTGGGGAAAACCTGGCACCCCCTTTTGGTCTAATATTGGCTTATCCTTCGTAGCCCCATGATAGGACCAACCATGGTTTATCTTGGCATATTTGACATCCATTACCTTGGCTTATACTGGCATATCCGACGTCCATTATCTTGGCTTCCATTATTGGGGTTTTCTTGGCAAGTTAGCTAGTATTGGGTCAAGCTATTTTGCTACTTGGAGAGTGATATGATTATATTATAGTTTGAAGATTTATATAAAATTACAATATTATTATCTGGATTTAATGATTTAGATAGACAGAAATAGCTAAACAGAAATGAATCTTAATATTATAACTTAATATCTAACATTAAATATCCTTACCCTGGTTAATGTGCCGTATGGAAAAAGTCCCAGCTGTAGTGTCACCTACATCACTTAACCGAGGTTCAAAATTACAAAGCAGTTGCCTGTGTTGGTGGACAAACAAAAATGAGCAGATTCAATGCAAACAAAAATATATCTCAAAATAGATTTACATCTGAAATGAGTTTTTCTGCTGTGTATTTGATAATATATTCCTAGTTCCATAAAATAGTTTAATAAAATGGGATCCGAACAAAGTAGTCATTCTGTAAAGAATCAAAGTGTAGTAAAATCTAAAGTGAAAGGACAACAAGGAGTTAGAAGTTCCTCTCCTGGTCCTTCTATTAGTTCTGATTCTGACATACCTTACATTTCGTACACTGTAAATCGTCCAATTGGAGGTATTAAAGTGTAAAGCGTTTATTAATGATATCTGATTTTCTAACATGCATTTCAGTTTACTTTATATCACTCTTAAAATGTTTTATTGTTATAATTACTTTATTTAAATAAAATCCTATCTATTAATAATTTTTCAATTTTTATGCAAATCACTATTATATTTAGAGAAAAACATGGGTTTTTCTCTGTTTACTTTGCCGCAAGAAAGCTTCATATGAGGATGCTAAAAGTTATCAAATGTAATACATATGAAGAAATAAGTTTCAATAGAATAACTGAGCTCAGTTGCATTAAATTTATAATATAAGAAAAATTATTGCTTATAATATTTCTAATTTAATTTTTAACTAATTACATTGTTATTTAAGCTGATATATATTAATAAATAAACATCATCTGACAGAAGGTAACAGTTGGTCATTAAATAAGTAATATTTTTATAGTATTTTGCCATTAATTTATTGAAAAAATAAACTTATGCTCAAAAGACATATTATATATATATATATATATATATATATATATATATATATATATATATATATATATATATATATATATATATATATATATATAGATAGATAGATAGATATGCACACACATACTTACATAAAAGATAAATAAAGGTAATCATCAAACCTGTGTATAATATTTAAGTATGATAAAAATTAATTTTTTTAATGTCCACCTTCAAAAAAAAAAATTCTAAATTTTATATCATTGTTAAACTTTATTTTACTATTTTTTAGTATGTTTAAAATACAATTCATTTTTGAAACTTTTATTACATAATCATCTTTTTACAATAAACTATATTTGATAAAGAAATGGCTTCATTTAATGACTATACTAATAAAAATTTATTGAGTGTATCAGTGAAGTAACATTCAAAATGATAAAAGATATATAATATTTAATGCTAAAGAAATATTTTTAAAATTATTTTTACCTTTTACAATAATGAATCACATATGAAACAGTCACTTTTATTAGTTCAAACTAAATATTGATTCATATTTTATACTTATAATTTTATTTATATTAGAACTGCTTGAATTTGTCCATAAATCCCAAAAAATTCTCTCAAGCTTAATTTATTGAATGCATGTTGTAGTAATAACAGTGTTAACATTTGTCAAGAGTCAAGTTATTAATAACAAAGCTACCTGTAACATTTTGTATTGTATAAAGAATACTGGTTTTGAAGATATTTATTTTGTTTGTAATTATATATATCTTTTCTGTTTATTGAGGATATAAAACTTTCTCTAATTGCATTGTCTGTTTTACTCTCCTGTTTATATAAAGAGGGTATGTTACATTGAATTTTTGAATCAAAGCAATAAAGCTATCTGTTTCCCATTGTAAAATTGTTTTTCTCTTAGTTTTATGGGAAATATATTGGACTCAATTAAGGTTTAATAAAAATAAGCTTTATGAATTCAATTTATCAATCTGTCATATATATAAATGAAATGAATAAAATCTTACAAACATTAATATTTTATAAATATACGAGTAGCATTTAATTTATTGTGGATTTTTGAGAGGCTTCTAACAACAAAACTATTTTTAGGCATGAAGATTAGTAAATTTATCTTGTTTTTATAATATCTTTAGTGGAGTTGAAAGTTATATAAAATACTGAAGCATATACAATAAACATTTAACACACATTTCTGACACAATTGCTTCATTTTAAAGGGAAAAACTTAAAATTGAAAAATTCTTTTTGAAATGAAAATATCTTTAAATATTGTGTTGAATATTGTTTTCGATATAGGCGTCAATATTATACATATATATATATATATATATATATTTGAACATTTGGGTCAGCACTTAATTGGATTTTGGATGATGTATGATATCTCTGTTAAATGTCTTCTGAATTTTCCTTCAGCCACTGGTCTCTTCAAATAGGGCTTTTTGAGGAGTATTATACAATAGACTTATGGTCACTGCTATGCTCTTTTAGAACCACCTTACTTTAAATCTAATCTAATCGAAGTATGTGGTCAGTTACAGAATGTTTCTATGTTACAGAGTCTTTGTGGATTAATATCTTCTGTAAGAGTTTTTCCAATTTTATACTATATATTGTTTTTCCATTTTTAATCCTTGTATTTAAGGCATTTTGAACTTTGAGCATTTGAACAAAAAAAGTAATTCCAAAATTTTTTATTTGACCTTTTCTTGTTACATTTCATAGTTTTGTTGGGAAATTCTTTTAAAGTGTTTCACAATATATATATATATATATATATATATATATATATATATATATATATATATATATATATATATATACACACTATGAAGGAATTTCTAAACAAAACTATGAAATGTAACAAGAAAAGGTCAAATAAAAAATTTTGGAATTACGTTTTTTTTTCAAATGCTCAAAGTTCAAAATGTCTTAAATATAAGGATTACAAATGGAAAAACAATATATATATATTATATATATAAATCCAAGCAAAATCTTTTGCCTGCTTTCTGTTTTCCTCTTGTTCAAAGATACTATGCATGTGATTACCATAAAACAGATTTTAAGTTAATCTGTAAATAATATCCTAAAATCATCTTGTTCCAGAGCAAAGAATGGATTGAATATATCATTTTTATGAAGATTTATCTAGTGTTAAAATAGTTTTCTATGAGTACAATTGCATCAACTTGTAGGACCCAAAGAATTTGACTGTTTAAGAATTTAAATTTGATGGATAATGTAAAATCATTTTTAAGATGTAAAATCAAAAAGTACCCCAGCATCTTTATAGGTGGGAAGCAGATATTACTTCCAAATAATCATACATTAAGGTTTAGTTAAAGGCTTTGAAAAACAAAAATTCTTGTAAGTAGAGACAGATTATGGCTTGAGCCTGAAGTTTAAAATCTTCTCCTATTCTAATTAATTTTGAGGGGTGGGGGATAGTACAAGATTTTAAATTTCAATTTACTTAGATCTTTTATTCAAGTTGAGAAGATTTTTCAAGACAGTCATTTTTTTCAAAGAATAAATTTATATCTAATAAATTTAATTTAATAAATTAATTATTTCATAACTGATGAGATCCTTGTTATTGATTTCTACTTAAAGTTTGTGTTTTCAATTTATTGTTAGGAGATTTGATTCATTAGTGCAGGGGTGTGCATTATAGGAACCAAGATCAACCAGTGAACCACCAAGACATTTTAAAGTAATAACTGATGCTAATGTTTATGGTCCATATACTTAAAAATATACTTATTTAATCTCTGATCATCATTTAAGGCAGTCATTAATACATTTTGTAAACATCTATGCTTAAGTATATGGTGGATCAACAACTGATTTTTTTGGTCCTAAACCAATGCTAAGTATTTCAAAAGAACTGATTAGAAAGAGTGTTTTTAATCTTTTTGGAAAACAATAGTTTATGAACTGGCACAATGCCAGTGATCAAAGACAAGCAAGGCTGCTAAATGTCCCAGTATAAATCAAAATGAATTATTAAAGTCAGCAGAAGCTGTTTAAGGAGAGTAGCGGGACTTCTTACAGGACACTGCCACCTTAAAAGCATGAGCATCTCACCATAATAGAATATTAGATAATCCTACTTGTGGGAATTGTCATTATATGGAAAAAATTTCATTTCACATCTATGTGAATGTGAAACTTTTTCCACGCATAGATTTGAACACTTGGGTCAGCAATTAATTGGATTTTGGATGATGTATGATATCTCTGTTAAATGTCTTCTGAATTTTCCTTCAGCCACTGGTCTCTTCAAATAGGGCTTTTTGAGGAGTATTATACAATAGACTTATGGTCACTGCTATGCTCTTTTAGAACCACCCTACTTTAAATCTAATCTAATCCAAATATGTGGAATACAGAATATGTTTCTATGTTGCAGAGTCTTTGTGGATTAATATTTTCTGTAAGAGTTTTTCCAATTTTATACTATATATTGTTTTTCCATTTGTAATCCTTGTATTTAAGACATTTTGAACTTTGAGCATTTGAACAAAAAAAGTAATTCCAAAATTTTTTATTTGACCTTTTATTGTTATATTTCATAGTTTTGTTTAGAAATTCCTTTAAAGTGTTTCACAACTTATTATTATTAATGAATTCTTTAATAAGATAAGCTAAGTTAAAATCTATCTTTTATATAATGCCCTGGTATTAGGATTTCTACATTTCAGTGCTACAGGAGGCTGATATGATAGCACCTTAAATAGTGGGGTATCCAGTAGGTGTGTCATAAAAGCCTAAAAATAGTAGAGTGTTTGTAATTTTGAAGCAGGAACCAAGCAGAAGATCCCCAGATTTGCCCTCCATTCTCAAAGGTATCATTTTTCACTGAGGACATTGTGACTATGACATATTTAACGTGCCCCAGCCACCATTAGCAAGCACAACAGTTCTTTGGTTAGAATGTGATTCAAAATCACTACCTTCCTAGAAGGAGAAAGAACCCCCTAACCAACCAGATTACCACAACCTCATAAAAGTTTTTGTAATATATGTAACAAATTGGGGATAACCTAGTTCACATCTTGCCTCTTAGTCAGATCTTCCCTTTAAAAAAATGAAGGTTAAAGTTTTTTATCATTGAGAATGCCTTATTTCTACTTGTATATATATATATATATATATATATATATATATATATATATATATAAACACACTCACTCTCTCACTCACGCACACACGCACAGATTTTATGTAAAAATATCCAATAAAGGTTTTAGTTTAGTATTAAAGCAAAATATATCACTGAATCCTAATCATCAATTTTTTTTTCTCTCTGAGAATTTATTTAATATAAAAACAAAAATTTTGTTGTATATGCCATATTTGAATATATAAATGCTAATAATGTATTGTTTGATACTGCAAATCTCATAATCCATCTATGAGTATGCTTTATAATATAAAATAATATTTATCACTTTTTTTTGCTTGCTATTACAGTTCTCTTATATCTAAAATAAAAACAGAAACAAATAAAAGGGATAATGAAGTGAGAATTGAATATTATACTAGAATTTAATAATATTTCATTCAATAATTTCTTGTACAATGGAAGTTGGTAAAGTCATTTGGAATTTGTTTATTGTTTAATCAGTTAAGATTGGAGAGAGAGTCAAGTCACATATTTTAGTAAGCAACAGAAGATATTTATCAATTATATGTTTGTTTTACAAAGATTCCTTAACAAACACTTTTTTCATATTTTCACATATTTTAAAATTTATGCCAGTTTCATGTTTTAAAATTAATTTAAAGGAAATTTTACTTTTGAAATATTTTAAAATTTATCTATATTGGTTAATTATTTGTAATGACAGTTATATTTTTCTACAGATTCTCCAAAATTATCATCTAAAAGTCCTGCTCACAGTTTGCGTGCTTCAGCTACTCCCTCTCCAAGATCTTCTCCCAAACCTCCAAGGCCTAAATCATATGCTGGTTCTACAACAGGACATGATATTGTTGTTGTGAAAGAAGGGGTTCCTACATCAGATACTTTAGAATCAGATCCTGATCTCATAAGACTCCAAGTTTGTTTATTATTTTTATTGAATTATTGACATTGATTGTGATAATTTATTACGATATTTTTTTTAAGTCAATCATTCATAATCATCATTTTTTTATTAATTTATTTGCTTTTGATGTATTTGCAAAATATTAAATAGTGGTTTACAATATTTTTTATTGCATGCTTATGGTCTTATTGTGTGGGTAATGCTACTTGCCACCATAACTTGGTTCACAAGTACCCGCTGAGTTCCGACAAATAAGTAGCAGTTTTGGCCTTATTGTCGCAAAGGGTTGAAAATTTTTACTAATATTAACATATTTATTTTAATAAAACAAGTGCTCAAATTATGTTTTCCATAATGGAGTTGAAACATCATTTCTTTGATTGTCATATGCATTTTATGATTCTAATCATTTATGATGGATTTTTCTTCATGTCAATTGAGTAAAAGACATTTGTAAGAATGCAAGTTATAAATAGGTCAAAGGGGTTGTGAAATTGAACTAGTAAAGAATATGAAGTTTGCTTTGAGTCAGAATTAAGGCTCAACTTATATATGACATTTTGATTTTTCTAATAATTTAAGGTTTTGTTGTTCCCTTATTAATATGCAGGGACTTTTTCCTCTTGAAACAGTGATGTTGATTATATTTATGATCCACAGAGTTCTATTATTTATGTATGCATAGTCTGTTAGATAAAGACACCAGTTAAAAATGATTTGTGAAATTCAGACCAAGCAATTAAAATTGATGACCTCAGTTGCTTATTAGATTATCCATGACATGTTGCATTGGTCTCTTTTAGATTAATTACTATTCATGATTGCTTAGACAGGCATCTTCAATGCATACAGAGCTTATCTTTATCACTTTAGGACACATCTTGGCTATAATGGGAAAAATATATTTTAGGCTGTTTCTTAGCAAAAATTGATAAGTATTTTGTCACACTAAATGTTTAGAAAGTGAAAAAAATTGTCAAAAAAAATAAAAAAAAAAAATAAAAAAAAGAGTAAAAATAAAAAAAAAAGATACAAACATAATTACATTTTTTTTATCATCATTTACTGCATCATTCAATTAGTGCCAAGTAGAAACCAAAGGTCACTCTAAAGCATACATCATCTGACTGACTATGAAATTTCTTGATATTGGTTTGCCAGAGACTTTTTAAGACAATGACTTCTGTCACTTTTACTTTGTTGTGTCCTATCATTATCTAGGATTTTGCTGTGCAAACTTTCTATTGTGTATTTAATTAACATTGCTATATCTTGACATTATCTTTCTCAAATTTGTCACACTGTTTGTAACCTATGTAAAAATTCCTAAAATATTATGAGAATTGCTTAAATGCTATCAAAACTGGTTGCTATAATCTTATCTTAAATCATTGTTGTTGTTGTTGTCTTGCGCCAGCTAGGCTGGCAATATGGGGTGCACTGTTCCTCTTTTCCTACTGAACTGTAATTTAGTATGTTGTCTGACTTCCTCAATATACACTTGCCATAAGCACCTGTGTATAGGATCTTGAATCAGTAACAGTAATATAGAAAAGTCACTTTCAATGTAACAATTGAGATTAATCTGAAAAAGTATTTTATTAATTTTTTGTACCTTATTTTTTTACTTAATCCTTTTTAGATTATCTTTATGGTTTATTTATCTTTATTGTATAACTGTTGTCATCAAGTCAATTAAGCAATGTTAAATGCATATTTCCTGTATTTTTAACCTTAAATTGCTATTTTATAAATTAATCCAGATTATTCTTTTAGAAAATATTCTGGACATATATAATTTTAAATTATGTTTATTGATTTCATACTATTTGTAGATGATACTCAAAATGTTGCTATAAATGATTGATTTTTCTATTAAATATATACTTGTTAATAAAACTTTTTATTAAATTCAATAGTAAATAATATTAGCACATGTATAGCAAAAATATTTAATTTTTTTTCATGTAGAATCTGTGACTAAGAAATAAATTTAATATTTGATATACAATAAATTTAGAGTTAAATATTGTTTAAATTGTTCAAAGTATATTTATATAGAATAATAAACTTGCCTAATGTCAAAGCAAACTGTTGAGGACAATAAATTTTAAGAGAATTTAGATTACAAAAATATGTGTTCATCTAATTATAAATATTTTCTATTTTTACATATATTATACATTAAATGGTTATAAATCTTGTAGAATTTATTAATTCTACCATTTCCATGATTAACTATTTAATTAATCTTGCATTTAAGTGGTATGTCTATTTTTCTTGATTTTTTGTATTTTCAATTTCAGAAAATACCAACATTTCATCCAATAATGCGAGGAGCACTAAATATTCCAACTGTACATGATCCTGAAGTCCTTGATAAACTGGACCATCAATGTATTCTTCATTTATGCCAGCGCTATCAAGATCACCTTAAATTATGTGCTGAAATTGTTAGTACAGAGCAAAATGTTTTAACACAACGAATAAGAGAAGTAAGTTAAGAAAAATATATTTTAAAATCATTTAATATTTCAAAGTGATTTGTTATGTAATATGAATGGAAGTTTTTGCATACATATATAACTGTATATACATATGCATATACACATATGTACTGTATATATATATATATATATATATATATATATATATATATATATATATATATATATATATATATATATATATATATATATATATATATATACTGCTAAAATTAAAGACATATTATGACTTCTTTAGTATTAAAATTGAAGTTTAATAGTAATATTCCATTGCAAGTGTAAAATTTTTCATAAGAATTTAAAACATTGATAAATAATTACTTTAAAGTATATAATAATTTTTAGTTTGATCAATTTAATCAATTTATTGTTATTTTAAATCTTCTTGACATAGTTAGAATTAATACATTTTTCATTTCACATTGAAGATATTTCTATTTAGGAATAAAATATTTTTCTTTTATTTACTATTAAAACTGCCTTTGGAAGTGATTTTTTTTAAAATTAGGGAATAAATTTCCTTTCTTTTTTTTAAACCGAAATAAATTTTTCAATATATGAGATAGAATTAAATTTGTTATTAGTTGGATCTTTTGAATTTACTTTATTAATTTCTATTTTCTATCATAGTTTTAAATTAAATTTAAATAAGAATAACAGCTAATTTTAAATCTATTAATTATATTTTTTCTTTATTTTGTTGCAAAATTCTTTATTTACCATGCAAAATATATTTCTATTGTATTGTTATTGTAAATAACAATAAATTTTATAGAAATATTAAATTTTTAGACTATTTCACATTAACTTTATTGACCTGTATTAATTATTAATGCTTATACAAATAAATGCCTTAATGTTAACATTTATAGTTGAATATTTTTAAAATTAAATTATAATTTTAAATTCAAATGTAATATTTATAAGGGGTGCATATATATATATATATAAAGAAACACTTTTTTAATTACTTTTCTTTCTAAATATTTCATTGATATGGATTTGTTTTAGAATAATTTATGAAGCAAATGTGTTAAGTTGTTTACTTATATGTTTCATTTTTTATTTTTGTAATTTATTTTCTCTTATTTTTAATGAATCTAAAAATATGTTTTTTACTTTATATACAAATAATTCAATAATGCTGATAATTGCAGATAGATTTTGCTATCACAACTCTGACTAATGTACTCACAGAGCGGCAAAAAAAGTTTGTGAAATATGTAGAACAAATTGGCAAAGTTCAAGAAATATCAAACAATTTGCACCGCTGCCAAACATCATTGAAAGATATTATAGAAGATATGGATAAACTGAATAACATGCTACCACCTGAGGAAAGGCTTGAGCCATTTGTTATGGTTACTGGATAGGAGTGGGAAAGTGAATGCTTCCAAGCATTCACTAAGTTATTTGATCAAGAAGAATCCTTAAATTTAAAAACAAATATACAAAGTTAGACAGAGCAGCTAAGGTTTTTTTTTTATGTGTTTATATGATTGTGTTTACATTTCTCTTATAACAACACAATTAAAGCAGTTATTTAAAAATAAATATGGTTAAAATAGTTCAATAAAATAATCATAGAACCTTAAAAAGAATTTTTTTTTCAAATATATCTGTATTTAAATTCTATCTAGGCTATCACTGATCATGAGTTGGGAAATATATTAAATATTACTGTATTAATTGAGTTTTTAGTAATATATTGTTTTTATTTAGTTATAATAGAAATTCAGTAAGATCCATTGCAAAGGAAACTTACAAAATATTTTTGTTCATTATTAATTTTTTCTTTGGCAGTGAATTTTTACTGAAAAAATGAAGAAAATGTTATTATTTGTAAATTTTTAATTTAATATTTACAGTTATTTTTGTAGAACAAATTTTTAATCACTATGTAAAGTGAAATCTTATTTTATCGCTTTGAATTGGTTTTGTTTATTTAAATTTTTTGAAATTGTATTGCTTTTCATTTCATATCAAAACCAGTAGTCTGACTTTATTTTTTTTTACTGATTTTTTATTTTCTGTTTTTGAAATCCACATTTCTTATATATGTAAAGAAAAAGTAAGTGTTGTAAACTGTTAAATATTTTAAAAAGTGTAGAAGTATAGTTTTTTTATTGAACAGCATTTTTTATATAAAATTGTTATTAAAAATTCAAAACAGTTTTACACATTTATAATAACAATTTATATGTGTCATGAAATGAAAGCTAATTAATAAATGTGAAGTTCAAGTGAGCTTTCATTTTCTGATTTAAGTAATAAAGCAAGAGTTACAAACATTTTTTCATCTCTGTTTTGTTTTTCTATAAAATTTAAAGTTGCATTTTCTGTTTTGTAAATTTATCAAAGTACCTAAAATTAATCAAAGACATTAAAAAGTGATCTTAAAATGTCTTTTTACAAAATATAACAAGAATATATTAGAGCAAAATAAAAGTTATTTTTAGATTTTAACTCAATTAAAAGCTCATAGTAAAAAAAAGTAACTTTAAAAAGAAAACTTCATTGTGCATATAATTTATGAAACACATGTGAACAGTACACTGCTGATGATTTATAATTTTTAATAAATGAATTATTATATATTAACCAAAATAATAAAATCATGATTATTAAACATTCCTAAAACTGAAATTTCATAGTGATTTCTTTATTTTCCACTTTACTTAGTTATTTATTAATGGTGTAAAAATTAAATGAAGGTAAGTGGTGCATTTTAATTTCCTTATTTAAAGTTTAAAAATGAAAAATATATAAAGAAAATTATTTTTATTAAATTTTTTTTTTAAACGTGTAGAATATACAACATTTGCTATTAAAAATTCTTCTAAAATCGTAAAAATTTAAATTGATAGCTATAAAATAAGTTAAAAACTTCTAAAGTTTTCAGAAAAAGATGAACGGTTATGTGATAAGGAATTAAAAAAATAAAATTCTTAAATGGAATAAGTCTACTTTTAATAAATAATGAGTGTTGTATGCTATGTATTTAGGAAAGTTTTAAAAAGATGGGAGTGATTTTTTTAAGGTTAAATAATGCAAATTATACATATATTTATAATGTAATGTGGTCTGTGATCAAGGAATACTCTGTATAAATTATTTATTATTATGAAGGTCATCTTGAGAGTTTTTATGTACATGAAAAAGTTATAAATTATCTGAAAATGATTCTGAGAAAATATTTTATTTAAGCAAAATTTCATTGTTTTTCAATTTTAATTATAAGTTTTTTTGTCTATTTAATATAATATGCAAAGCAATCATAATATTTACATCTATGTCTGACAAATTAATCAAATGATCTGTTAATTGGATATAAAATCTAGATTTTATCTTTTAAAATAGTTTTATAAGCTTCAGTTTAATTATAATTAATAATTTTATTTTAATAATTTCAATACTTTTATTTATTTGTTACATTATTTATAAAGTAAGAATTAAACTATTTATTTATATAGTAAGAGTTATAGAATATGTTATAAAGTAAAAGTTTTGAAAAAGAGAGTTTATATAGTAAGAGTAAGATATTCTTTTATGTTTTTTTGACAATATTTCATAACAATAATTTACATATAGCATTTGATGGGTTGCACAATGAACTATGCATAGTATATCTCAAACACTTATTATGGATTCATATGATCAAATTGTTGTATAAAAATTGGATAACTTAATATTTTGAAAATTTTATAATGCAATTAAGCATTTGTCCAAATTTATTGTTTATAATTTTTATCAAAAATATTAACAAATATTAAGTAACAAAAGTATACATGAATATTACTTTCTTTTTTATTTCATAAACCTTAGTAAATATTTGATAAATATCATAAATAAGCTATGTTTATGTATTTATCATTCATGAAGAGTAATGTGTTTTAAAATGTGATAGATTTATAAATAAAATTTAGCAGAATAATTTGTTTATAAATGGGATGAATTTATGAATAAAATTTAATGCATAAATAACATGAAATAACAAATAAAAGTGTTACATATTATTATATAAAAGAAAAATCTCAAATGTTTGCATATTTTTAATGTAAAATTTAGACACCTAGTTTTAAGAGTAAAATGCAGAATAATATAAATAATTTAAACATATTCATTGTTTATTTAGAAAAAACAAGAATTTTTTCTAGAAATTTTTTTATGGAACTATATTAGCTAATTACATATGATTATGATAAAAGGTAGCCATATATTAATAAAACCATTTCTGTTGTATATTATATTACATAATTTAAATGGAATTTTTACTTTGTTGATTGTCTGAGCAAATTATTTATTAATCAATCAGGTTTTATTTTACTATTTAAGTCTAGATATTTTAAAGATTCAGGAATTTTATTTTTCCAACGTTTGTGAAAAAGAGGAGTAAATTTCTATCTTGTTTATATTTGTTTGCTCAGAATAAATCTTGAAATTGTTTTGTTTAGTAATTTCTAATTTTTGTTAAGTTTTTTTTTTTTCAAATTTTTAAAAAGTATAATCGATGATGTCTTCCATTGATGAGATTTTATATTATCACTTTTAGATTGTGCAACAATTAAATCTATCAGTTTTCATGTAGCATACATTTTATTTTATTTTGAGTTAGTTAGACACTTATCCACCTTAAAACTTCTCTCACATAAATAGTTGAAAATTCTTTTGAAAAATTAGATTTTATTTAATATGTAATTTCAAAATGTCCTGCTTTAGGTTTAGATTTATAATTTTTTTCTTCTGAAGAATGATTAGATTTTTTGAGCTAGTTTTATTCCATTATGTTTATATTTTATATTATATGTATTTTAAATGAATTTTTTTCTAGAAAATTTTTATAGTAATCTTAAATTCCTATGTTGAAATACTTCCACAAAATTGTTTTCTTATGTAATAACTTTCATGATAAACTTTCTTAATTGTACTTTTATTATTTCTTTTAAATAATCTCAAACAGTTATAAATACATTAACTCATTTTATTCATTTATGTAATTTTTTTTAGCTCTTTTATTACAATGAAATTTTTGTATACATTGTAAAAGAATCGATTGATTGTGCTTCATATTCAATATAAATCATCAACTAAGTACCCCTTGCTTACAGATGGTGCTCTCAGAGCTGTGATGGGATTATTACACATAGATTAAGTTATTCATGTTATAGTAATTATTCATGTTACATTCAGTTACTCATGTAAATAGTTCTTAAGCTTAATTTTTTTATTAAATTGTATTGCAAAAGAATTGTATCAAAATAAAATAGTGTTTGAAATAACCACTTAGTTTGATCTGCATTGATATTTTAAAATGACATGTAAAATTTATAAGACTCATAAAATTTTAGTAACAAAAGCAAAATATGCTCAAATTTATGGATTAATTATTCATTGAATGTTATCAAATTATATATCTTGAAAATATTTTAAGAAATTTAACATTTTAACTTATTATATAATAATGAAATTATTGTGTGGTAATTATGAAAATTTTTTGTATGTTTAGATATTGTTTTCTCTTAAAAATGTAAGTTATATTTAAGCATGTCATTATTATTCAAAGTATTAATTAATTTCTTTTATAAAAGAATTACTTTTTTCATATTGTCTAGTTCATAATCATTTTTGTCTAGTCATGTATATACCACTAGAGTTTTGTAGTTAATTATGTGTTTATATATATAAATTGATTAGTTTTAAAAATATTTTACAGTAAATGGTGTTATGTATTGTGAATTAATGATTCTTTAAATCTATATAATTTTCTAGATATATAGGTGTATCATTTTTAAACCATGTATGTTGCCATAAATATTTTCAAAAATGTAAGGTATATGTAAATAAAAATTTACTGTTATAATGTTTCTTATTTTTATTTGTTATAAGTTATATTATTTATTTCATTAAAAGTTTAATGTAGCATTGTCATTAGATTTTGCTGAAATTTGATAAGTTGCTGCTGGAATAAAATAATATGTCAAGTAAATTGAATTAAGATAATTCTTATCTCTAATAAATTATATCAAAAATTGATTGAATTTACAGTATTAAGAATTTAATTGCATGATGTCAGAACTTTGTATGAGACCATTTAATATTTTTACAAAATGAACATGGAAAAATAGTGGATGCAATTTAATTTGAGGAATAATGATTGAAATGCACATTTTTACTTATATACATTGACATCTGTTTATATAATCAAATATTGAGAACGTATATATATTTAAAAAAAAATTAAAACCAATTCCAAGCATGCACATTATTAATTTTGAAGTTGGCAGCTTTGACTATCATAAAATTATCAATATGTTTTTTGGGGTTAATTTTTTTTTAAAAAAAGTAATATTATTCATGCAGTTTGATGTAACTGCAAAACATTTTTATATTGTTCATGCAAGAATTAAAATTTAAAAATAAGAATGTTATAAATAGAAACAGTTGTGTATCACAATGCATATTAAAAATTTTGTGGTCAATACATTTGTTAACTATATATTAAATATTGAAGGCATTTAAGGAATTTCATAAGTAAAAAGAAACCCAAATTTTAAATATAAAATGAAAATAATTTAAACTGCACTTTGATAAAAGAAATTAATTAAAATAGTTTTATTTGATTAATAGATATTTTATTTTGTGCTCTTAATTTTATTTCAGTTGAAAAATCCTGAAGTTGATTTGGATATAGAATAAATGATATGTTAGTTTTTCTTTCTAAATGCATTATGTGGATGCAATTAAAGAATGTATTGAGATTTTTTGTTTAATTATTGAAATCTAGGTAACTGATTCTGGTTATCGATATATCTGGTCGATATTCTGGTTATCGATATCTGGTTTCGATATTTTTTTTAGATATGTAATTTTCGTTGTTAAATATACGATAATGCAGTATAAAAAAATGATACAGATACTGTACTTAAGATCAATGAAGAAATTTAAATTTGAACGAGTCACAGAATTTAAGTATTAGGGTTAATTGTCACACAATGTGATATGATGGCGGAAATCAAACAAAGGATTAAAACTGGTAATCTTAGTTTTTTCGCTTTACAGAAACTAATTAGATCTATAATGCTAATATGGAAGACATTCTATTGGTCTATGAACTGTGATCAAACCAGCTGTTATCTGTGGATCCAAGATTAAACTTTAGCTGAAGAAAATTAAACATGTTTATAACATGGAAAGAGAAGATTTTAAGAATCATATATGAGCTAGTCAAAGAGAGAGATGTTTGGAAAAAACAATACAATTCAAAAATTAAAAAAAAAAAAAAAAAAAAAATGGAAGACCAAGGAAAAGATGGCTTGAAGAGGTTGGGGTTGTACAGCAGTTCAAGAACTTGAAAATAATAAAGTGGAAGACTAAGCTGTTAACAGACTGCTTTGGACTTTTTGTTGTGTTGGGGAGTTAGTTAATTATCATTTTTATTCTTTTGAGTTCTTGTTTGTAATTCACGAATAAAGAAATTATACTTGTTATTATTTTTAAAATGAAGCAATGAATATTTTTGCGTATGAACCCAATTACATTTATTAAAATTACAACTTGGTAATTGCGCGCCCGAAATTTCAGATAAGTAGTTTAATTTCAATTAAGTTTATTAGTAATATATTGTAATTTTGCATGGATATATATATATATATATATATATATATATATATATATATATATATATATATATATATATATATATATATATACACGCGTATATATCTATCTATTTGAAACTTCATTCATTGGCAATATTGAATGTCATGTTAGATTTTTATAAAATTTAAACATTATTTCTTATTACTTATAAGGATAAAAAGTTATTTGCTATAAGCGTAAAAAGTAGGACGTAAGGAAAAGGAGTGGTTATACTCAATTAAAAAATTATTTTACCGATTAATGCTCTCTCTCTCCGAAATTTGCTATCCCGAATAATTAAGTAACCGTATAAAAAATTTTTTTTTTCTCTCTAAAGAATGAAGCTAATTAATATTACGATACTACTAGAAAATTCAGAAGGCATTTAAGTTGAAACTTAACATAGTTTTAAAAATTCGTTGCTTAAGTTCAATAAAGCGACTATATTTGATTTTCATTTAAATTCTTTATAGAACGTGTGAAGTTGGAAACTCATGACAGTTGAAATGAGCTTATGGGGAACAAATTTGATCGCCAAAACTGCCGAAGTACAAAATATTTTGTATGGAAAATAGTAAGTAATATGAAGGACAACTGAATTTCTCAAAAATAGAAAAGTCGTTCTATAAATATTCAGTATTTTATATCAAAGTTGATTTCCACGTTTGTTAAATTTTCCGAAATACTTTATGATTTTAAACATTCACATAGTTATCAAAAGAATGAAAATACTTATTAATAAACGAGACATTTAAGTTTAAATTGGTCAATAGTGCACTTCATAACATTAGAATATAACCTCCATTTTATATGAAAACTATGGTTGTATGAATGAAGGTCATGGTTGTATGAAGTAGCTTTGGTGAAATTGCTTACGAGTTTTTGTCAAAAGTTTAATGTCAGATTTCACAGGTGTTTCAAAAGGTCGAATTGTAGGAGCCTGGCGAATTGGAGTTATTGTAACGTTTATTTTTAGAAGATTCCAGAGGTACAGTATCTAAAATCGTAACAGCGTATACGCACACAGAGTGGCAAAATAAACTAGATAAAGCAAAATAGTGGACAAAAGTTGAAGTTGAGTGAAATTGGCAGATATTAAAACAGACCGTAACTCAATCAAGCTTTGGCATCAGTAATTTAAAGTTAGAAAGTATCTTCATAAGCAACATTAACAGTAGAGCAGCAATTCTGAAACTTTATCATAGTTTGTTTATGGTAAATAATTCAATATTGCCACAGTCACAAAACGAAGTCGATTAATAAAGGAAAAAAAGTTATAAAACCAGACGAAACATCTTTCGCACTTATCTATGCAAAACATGAAGTAGATGAATACATAATATCTGCACAAAGGTATGATATCGATTGGTATGGTAAGAAATATGTTAAGCATAGAAGTGGATCTGTTATGATAAAGATTGTCATTATGTAGCATTTTGGTGATCAACCGTAATTCTTAAAGGAAGAATCATTGAGAACTAAAAAGATGTGTTAGCTGAGAAGGTCCATCCAATATATAAATTTCATTCCCTATGTGAAAAATTATTATAGAAGACAGGGACAGGGTGATAATGCTTAAATTTGTGTGACGTGACTTGTCAAATCATGATTTGATGAACGCGAAGATGAAGTAAAATTTGAACCCTGGCACGATTACCTGGAACGCTCACCTCAATATAATTGAACTGTTATACTTTATTATAGAGCGTTTAATCTGTAATCGGTATCTCCTATTGGCTTATCTCTCGAAACTTTCACAACATCTCCATCAAGAGTGGTATAATGTTCCTTCAAATACTATTGAGTACTCTTGTAGGATTCGATTCCAAGAAAATTCCAATCAGTTTTGCATTCTAGTCATAAAGTAAAAGTTTCTATACAAATCTAATGCGCATGAATACTTTTATAGCTATCTTATACATGTGCCAACCAGAGAAAACTATTTTTATTTTTTAGTATATTTAGAATAATAAATATCTTTAAAATACTTTACAAAGCCTGAAATAATGTGCTTTAATATTAAAAACAGAATTTATTACATAAGTTATTAATTTTGAATTTAGCTCTGTTGAATAAAAATTATGTAGGCCAGATTAGTTTTTACATGAAAATAAGGGAGGATCCACGAGCATAACGCGAAGTAGTTTTTGCTGCATACTTGAGCGTTTTTATTAAAATGGGTTGACAGGAAACAGAATATATAGGAATAAATTTAATTATGTCTTGATGGATATTTTGATCAAGAATCAAAATAGATGGTCTATCAGATCACTGATCCTTATTGAAAGATTTATGCTATTTTTAGACTTTATACATTAATCAAAAACTCCTGACTCGAATGAGCAGCTATTTTAAAATTTTGTATTACATTTCAACATTTTTATAGTAGGAACTTCCCTTGTAAGCAAAATTTAATGCTTATTTTTGTTCAATGAAATTCATTCTTTTGAAAAATTTGCGAAAGAAAAATTCTTTCCTCAATAAAAACCATATTTTCAGATAATAAAATTATATACTTTCCAAATGTTTATAGGAATTGTAAAAATATTTAATAAAATTTGCGGGTAATTTCTATTATAGATGAATTTTAAATGAACTACACTGCGAATATTTTTGATTATAATAGTACAGTTAATTAGCTCTAATGAATATATAAATTGGAGTAACATGAGCTGTATTTCCACACTTGTTTGGAGTATTTTTATGGGTGATATATTTCTTGGTGTCAGAAGTGGCTTAACTATATCTTGCATTCTATAGAAATTTAATTATAATATACCCGTATTTTTCATTTGTTATAGAAGGATGATTAATCTAGTATTTACAAACGCATAGTCTCACATGACACAACATGAAGGCCGAGATACAAAAACTTACTTCTGCACACCAGACATACTACCTTTTAAATGAATAGAGGTACATATTGGAGTCAGTACTGATTCACAAACTAGCAGTGAAAGGTGATAACACTACCAATATACTCGTTTTCCTTTCTAGATCATACTTCCACAAGGTACAAAGAGACAAGCTGGTTGCTCATTGGCAGACTTTCTGTTGACGAACGTTTCTCCCGATTCTCCAAGATTTCATTAGGATGGCCCAGACAAATGAAACTGATCGTTATGGGTCATAGATCAATTTCATTTTAACTTTCCGAATTGGGGTCTTGAAAAACAGCGGCCGTGTTTGTGCACAGGAAGGCACGCTTTTAAACTATGCAACAGTTATAATTATTAGAATTTTTCAATTATAATTTTTATGAAATCCATAAGTTGTAAATATTTTCTCTTTGATTATATACAGTCTCATATGCTTTAAGAGAATCTCTTAAAGAGATAATTTTAAAATTTATTAAATTTTCCAGCCTCCTCTACTAAAACTCCAGTTTACCAAATATTTACCAAAGCTATATGGAAATATGTGTGTGTGTGTGTGCAATTCGTAAATATTCTCAATCAATTCTCTACTTCTCCTAGACATAAATTTGTCCAACAATTGCGTGAATATCTTACTCTTTCGCTTCATGGTTTGTTCCTGTCTAAATTATATCGAAAAATATTATGTTTATCATCTTATTTTATTTTACTATGAAAAGTTATAAAATAAGTATTTAATTAGAAGTTATGTAATATATTATAACTCTAATTTGTTTGGTCATTTCAACTCCCTCCTTGTTTGTTCGTTGTAATTCAGAATCTACTTTATAAACTGAATCGAAGATCATAATTTATAAATTAATCTTCGATTCAGTTAGTCTTCGTGTGCAAAATGAACTAATCAAATCAAATCAAACCAAATGCAACTCTATCTCTTGTGATTTTACGATAATTATTATTGTATTATAATTTTAATGAATAATAAATGCATTAAAAAAATTTAAGGAACTAAGCAATGTTTGAAAGCTACATTAATTGTATTGACAAAAGCCAAGAAAACCACAATAATAATGCACGAATTAATGTATTTAAATTTAGATAATTTTTTCTACTTATGCTTGTTTCATTTAATAAGGGTCAGATGATAATAAGGAAAGCAACGACCCTTCAGAACTTTGCATCTAAAATTGTATTATCGAAACTAATACTATAAAAAATGCATTTTTTTTTTTTACTTTACGAATAGCGATATCATAAAGCATTAGTTTTAAATTCTAGACACATATAGATTAATTTCATTATTTCTGATATTAAATGTTAAAAGTACTAATAGAAAAATGACATTTTTGATAATATATTTTCTGCTTATAAGAGATAATTATCCAATTAATATTATTGAGTAAAATAATAATTAAATTTAAAACAGATCAATATGTTTCGGTAGTACCAACACGTAATTTTATTGTTAGAAATCTATATGCGTTGAATTTATATTTAATTATGTGCAGTCAATATTTTGGTTATTTATGAATTAATTATATCTCTAATGCTTTCATTTTAAATTCACTCCAATTTGAATTTTTGGTGGTTTAAAGAACGTTCAATAATTTAAATATTTTAGTTATTTTGTAGAATAATGAAGAAAATTCCAATTTTCAGTCTTCGATGTTAGGAAATATGTAAATATTTTTTCATGCACTATTTCTTCTCTGACTTTCGTATGAAAAAGACGCATATTTCTTATGTAATAAAAGAGAGGTGTTATATGATAATATCATACTTTAAAAAATATTTATAAATAGGAATACAAACATTTCAAATCATCGGATTTTATTTAAATTGTGTTAATAAGTACTTTATGAACTGCAATGAGTGTCATGACATGTAATGAGAATGGATATTAAAAAAATTCTGATAATTCTTTTAGAGCATTTAATTTTAATTTCTTCTATTTTGTATTCTGATATTTTAGATTTTAATAATTCATTTATTAAAAATTAATTGTCAGTTTCATTTTATTTTCCGATATTTTAATTTTGGTTACTTAGGTGATCAATAAAAAATGTGTTTTTGCAGGAAACTCCTATTCTAGTGAATTTTTTCCTGGCATATCTGATTTCGACTTTTAAATTTTATAGTCATAATATTTAATATCTTTTCTGTGGTTTTCATGTAATCAGGGATAAATTTACAGTTTATTGTGTTGCAACTGTCTCATAATGATTCCATTTATTAATTGCTTAATTCATGCATCTACTTTTATTTTTTCGGCTTTTTTGGTATTAGATCCACCTGTTGCATCTGGGTAATGCATTTTTACTATATAAACGTTTTCTTGTACACCCTTGACTCTCTCTCTCTCTTTTTTTTTTATAGGACTCTACTTCATGAAAGAATAATTTCTATTTTAAATAATTATTCTTTAGTTAATCATAAGATGGCAAACACTTTGTAGTTTCTTAATTTCATCAGTTGTTTTTTTTCTAATTGTTATTATTCTCATCTTCTAATTGTTGGGATTTGCAGTTAAATTTCATACTTTAAAACAGTTTATTCTTATTATTACTGTAGAAATATACTTAATTAAATGTTGTTTTACTTTATTATGTTTAACTGTTAGATCAACGTTGATAAAATTTATTATATATAGATAATAAAAATAAATAATACATTTTATAATTTATTTACTGACAAAAATTTTTATTTGATCTTATTAGCTTATATAAATGTATTTTCAATAAGTCATGAATTATTTTCATCTTTTCATTCAATGCTGTATCAAATACAGACACCTACACATAAAATATATTATTTTAACAACTATATTTATTTGCTTCTGAGTATCACATGCGCACACAATAAAAACAGAAAAATTTCGGTTTCGGATTGGAAGACTACCCGCTTCTAAACACACCCACTCCTTTCTAAACTACATTCTGATTGACCCTTACTCCTACCGTTTCTGGGGGAAGGAAGAGCAAAAATCGGAAATCCCTGATCTCCTGGAGCGGGACTTCATAAGTATTTAAGGAGTTCGCCAAGAGCTACAAGCGCAAATTTTCTCTTAAGAAAATACAACTTTAATTTCATTCAAACAAGTTAGGTAGTTTTTGATATGGAGGCAGCCAGTGAAAAAAGGAGCAATTTTCAGAGTCGTCGCTGCTGCAGTACTCCTGCTATGGCCAGTTTGCCAGATTTCACTGATTCTTACATCGAAGAAATTAAGGTAGAAACTTTTATTTGTAATTTTTTGTTTCCATTGACACACAATTATAGTAACTTCATAAGTTTCTATTATTTTTAGTGTATTTTTACTATTATTAGTATTGGAATGTAAGAAATATTGCTCAAATTCCAAAAAAATGCTAGTCTTCAAAGACGTTTAAATTTTAAACCAATAATTTTTTTTTTTTGAAACTTTATAATTTCTTTTACCTGATATATTAAAAAAACGTCTGTTTCTCTTAAAGGTTAAGTATTTCTACATACACAGGTATATAATATAATATAAATGGCTGTTGTCTAAAACTTAAAATAATTTTTGATTTTAATAAAATTTTTGTTTGTTATAAATATAATAAAATGAATAAGACTTACTGCATCCCATTTGTTCCGATAGCATAATTATAATTTGCTATCGGAACAAATAAGATGCAGTAGTTAATACTAATTTTTGTGCCCAAATTACAAAATCATTTTGTTTTTATTGGCAATCAGAATTTTATCTTTTTTTAGGGATGAAAATTAATTAATTTTGAGTGCAATCAATTTTAAATGGAGTTCGTTGTTCATGTAATTATGTTTGCTATAATGTCAATTTTGATACATTCATAATTATTGAAATTAATTATGTGAGTAAATGCCAAACACATTAAAACGCGCTTTTGTTCCCGTAATTTTAATCTTTTTCTTTTATAAAAAGATAAAGGAAAGTCATTGGTTTTAAGTTTACAATAATATATTTATAGACTATAAATCTGATAGTATTAATAGAATGTTTCTTATAAATCTATCTATATCTATATCTATCTATATATATATATATCTATATATCTATATATATATATATATATATATATATATATATCTATATATATATATATATATATATATATATATATATATATTTATAGTAAAATAGGTAATTTTTTTATGTAAAGTTTGAAATATATCAAATTTATAATTAATAATATTTTTACCAATAATTCTAAAAATTAATTTTAATAATTACTATTTATTATATATATATATATATATATATGTGTGTGTGTGTGTGTGTGTGTGTGTGTGTGTGTGTGTGTGTGTGTGTGTGTGTGTTTATGTTATGTATATATATGTGTAATTCATTTTTAAATTTATCATTATTATTATGAATGCTTCTTGTTATAAATTTTACAATCAATATAACTTTTTGCAATTATTAATATTAATATTACACTATTTACAATCTATTATTTTTGATACCCGCATTTCAAGTAAAAAGTTACCAATCAAGTTTTTCTTGCATACATTTGGATACAATAATTTTATGCGTAATCAAAATTTCAAAAGTAAAAAAGATACAATTTTACTATTTTTTTTTATGATATTTTTTTAAAAATTTGATATTGCTTAAGAATGGTTTTGCCTAATAAAATATCATTTTTTTATTTCTAAAATTTAAGACATACTACTATATTGATGTTGAATATTAATCTGTCGAAATAGTTTTTCAGTATAGAAATCATGTTAATCGTTTTGTAAGCTGTTTATAGTGTGAGGCATATCGAAATTTAATACAAAGGATAAATATTCAATATTTCAATTTTTTTTTTTTAAATGAACGAGTCTTAAACTATATGACTAGTATATTTAAATCGTCTAAACTGCACAGAGGTAAAGACTACTTTAAAAAGTATTTAATACCATATGGTAATACCGTATATATGCCATGTAAAATAGTCTAAAAACGAATTCTACGGAATCAACGTTGCCGGACATTCTTAATGTTTACCATATTACTTTTTCTCCTTGTGTATAAATTAAAAAAATTGTATTCAAGATTATTATTAAAATTATTCAAGATAGTTTGAATCTTTCAGAATATTCCCCTTAGAGATTCAAAGGAGTTTAGATTTTATATGAGTCCTAATTTCTTTAAATCAACGGTATTCAAAGTGTGATAAATTTGAGTAATAGTTTTGAAAACTTTTTACAAGTTGATACTTCCAACTTTTATTTTCAAATTAATTATTACGTACTTTATACATATATCTCTTTAGCTGCTTTTTCCCTGGTGGGTATATATAATTAAAAATAATTTGATAATTGGTAATACAAGTAAGTCAAAAATTTGAATAGTAAAAACTTGTTTCTGTATAGTATAGTAGAGTTTATAGATATATTCGATCCATATTTCACCTTTATTACTTTCGAAGAGAAAAATCAGTAACTGTGTGCACTTGAAAGTCTATAATTGGTTCTAATATATATCGTATACAATTAAAAACTGTTAATCTTTATTTTATTTAAATGTTTTTAATAGTATGTGTGAGTGTGATTTCATTATTTTATTTCATTAATCTGTTTCGGGTACAAATAATAAATCCTTACTTATATTATGAATGATATAATATTCTCCTTGAGAATTTTTCTTAGAAAAGAGAAAGATCTCTTTAAATTTTCCTTTTAACAATTATATTGGCGTACTGGATGTTTCTAAGGGAATCTTATTAATGTAAATTAAGTTATAGGTATTTTTGAAAATTATTTTTTTGGGAAATTTATAAAAATCATATGAAATTATTAAATCTCCTTTTTGAAACTCATATGATATTTAAAGTAGTTTCCACTTAATTGAAGTAACATTTAAATGCAAAATTGTAATCGTTTCTTTGTCTTAAATGCCATTTTTTACACCTGATGTCTAATTATATCGAGACTTATAGTTTAATATAAACTGAGTTCTTTAATAGACTTCCAAACATGAGATATTATTCAAACCCTTGAGCGGTTAAACCCCAGGTGAGTGCGCTAACCGTACAGTTGCCAATTCAGCTACAGTAATAGTAGAGAAAGAAGAAATAAGCTTAAGATGCTCATTCTCAAATTTTCCCTGAATTGTATAACGCTCGAAAATGCTCGGGAAAAAATTATTGGCATATATTCAATTTGATGCTCGAATTTAATTGGAATGATACATTCTCAATGGTACCTTGAAGTTTCAACTGTAATTCGTATGACGCCATCCATAATTAATAGATAACTACATAAAAACAAATCCTTGTAATGATCTTTTGAACCAAGCCTAAAATATGGGACTATTATGATTTTCAGGATTAAAAAAGTAAAATGAAATTGAACTAAGATTTTGTGTGTTTTAAGTTCTTGAAAGTAATTTTAAAGCTAAATTTTATATGCATCTTGTAATGTTGACATAGTCCGGAGCACTTGATTAAATTATATTTTTTAATTAATATTTAATTAAATTATATTCTCTTGTGAATGTGTAATATATGTTTTAGTAATATTTGCTTACTTTTCATGGTACATTTGAAAAGAAATAGACTAAAAAATGCCAGAAATCTCTCTTATAATCATTTTAAATACAAAATTCATTTATTCTAAAACATAATTAAAGTGGTTCAGTTTGTCACCCAACAGCCAGTTTTTTCCCGCGAGAGCTAATTGGACCAGAAATTACAATTTTAAATAGATTCTGAACTACTACAGGTATCCAAAACCCGCATATAATTTGAATCCACAAGTGTTTGAACAGAAAACCAAAGCACAAACCATTTGGCTGTCTTAGGGAACTCAGTTAATGCCATTGTTTGAAATGAAAGCTAAAAATCGATGAAAATATGGAACAGAGTTAAGAAAACGAATAAAAGGATAAGATTAGCATATTTGTTCATTATTTATAATAATTTTCAAAGTGCTAATTTTAATAAGACAAAATCCTGAAAAAACTTCAAAATTCTTTTTTTAAAAATATTTATCATTAAATTTATAAACCATTAACTTTCTTCACTTTTGACAGATTTCGTATATTTAGATGTCAAATGTAATTTGAAAATACTAATTTTCCACCCTAAAAATTTTGTATTCATAATACTTGTCTATTTTTCTGGTTATTTCTTATTAAGGTATAAAAAGTCTAAAATTAAAAAAAATAAATAATTAAAGCTTGAAAAAAGTTACTTTGGTTAATTTCACACATGTAGAACCAGATTTTACAGAAGATTTTAATTAATTATATTCTTTGAAATTCTATTTTAATTTTATGCTTAGAGAGTTGGTTAGTGGAAAAAATCTGAATAGAATGTTTTATAAAATTGAAAACACTGACCTGTTTTCTTTTATTATTTTTATTTTTCTGAATATACACTTTTATTATGGTGGATATGCAATTTAATTCTTTAGTTTATTAATGATTCCTTTCTTCGACTATTATACATTCATGGCTTCATCTTAAGGTTAAGGTGCTTTTTAGTTAATATATGCTAGTATTCTTGCAATGTGTATTGTTTAATAAACTGTCGATTTGGTGCATTTGGTTAGCAACTTTCAGTAAAATTGGTACATAATAAGATTTTAAACATTCAATTGCAGTTGGCGTATCGATTTCTTCTTAAGTGAAGACAAAATAGAGTTAAAAATTTTTATGGCGTTTTTGAATGCAATGAATTAAATTTAGGGGAATTTTTTATAACATATACTTAATTCTTGATGATAAACTTTTTGATTCTAATGATGAGAAAGTTAGCAATTTATTTATATAGAAAGAAAAGAATAGATTTTTTGAATTTTTCAATGTATTTACTTTTTAAATAATTAAGAATTTATGTTCATTTTATATTCCCAAATAATTTGTATTCCAAAAATTAAGATATTTTTTTTTATCGTTAATGATAGTGAAACTAACTATATTTGTATTGGTTGATCAAAATATGATAAATACTTTTGCACATTCAAAAGTTGACTTTTTAATAGTTTGTGGTATTTATTCCATATGACATTATTTTAACATTTAATATGTTTTTCATACACAAGTTTTGATTTTTTTCTCACCAATTTCTAGTGATTAACGATAAGATCTATTGAAAACAATTTTTTTCCGATTGAAATTTAAAAGAACAATTATTTGATAACAAGTTTGCATGAAAAAACTTTTTTGTACCATCTTATGAATGAATATCTTCTGAAATATTTCCCCACTGTTTAATGATTTATGATAGTTTTTATTCTACAATTTCTTTCAAATACCTCTCTTTCCTCAATACAACTTTCTCTCATTTTCGAAAATGGTTTTTAAAGTTAGAGATAATGAGCACAAAAAAACCCCCTATGTATTTTTCCTGTGTCATTAGTTAATTAGCAACGTTATTTTAAATGTTATCTTGTCATTTCTAAAATTTTTAACAATGATTTTGTTGCTTAGTTAAATATGATGTATTTTTAGTTAGAGAAACACAAATATTTACATTTCTAAATAACTATATATTTTCAGTGAACTTTTATCGCTAAATTCATCACTAAAACGTTTATCTCGAAAATATCAAAACGTTTGCTAAAAATTTATAAAACATGAAATGTGTGAAAAAAGTTGATTTCAATGTTTTTAAATTTTAACATGTTGTCAATTAAAGATTATTAAACGGTGCAAAGAAGGATATACTATGAATATATATATTTTTTATGTATTGCTCCCTTGATGCCTATCAAACACGTTATTTCAAGTTGATATCAAGAACTTGAAATATCAATATATATCAAGCTTCAATTTATTTCAAAGATCATATAGATCATATTCAATATAATTTAGGATAAGAAGTTTCTCGTAAAATGAAGACGATAAAACCAGTAATGAATTTCCACTCCCAATATTAACTACCACAGTTTTAGATCTACCTATGCTTTTTTTTCACACTTAAGGAAAGTTAATCTAGTGTAACGAATCGGGGCTATTCAGTTTCTAATTAGTTATCAGATGTTTTAGGTAGGTGATATATCTGAATAATTTTTAGACCAGAGAAACGATGCTATGGAGAGAACATAAAAATTGCGCCCAATATGCTGTGTCATATCTATTTGAAATGTGAATTAAAACAAAATCTAAACATAAGAAAAAAGACCAAGTTGACAAATTTATCAGAAATATGTACTAAGAGATGTTAAAGTAGACTTTAATATCATTCTAAACTATTTTATCTGATCCAAAAATAATATGACAAAAGGTAAAATAGTATCCTTTAGGCATTCAATATCTTATCATCTAGTGTTGCAAATTGGAATAATATACAAGAAAAAAATTCAGTACCTAATAACTATCATAAGCTTTCAATTCGCTGTTCCAAAACGCAAATGCTTAGGGTCAAAAATAATTGAAGCAATGAATGTCTTGCAGATATTCTATTGTACATCTTATGAATTAAGTTCACACTGATTGCTTACTATTCATTTTGACATAGTTACTGATATGGTAAAAGTTTCATTAATGTTACGTGCTCCAAATATCTGTATTTGTATACAGTTATAAGTACATGACAAGATGTTTGCGGTCCGGTTCTGTCGGTTGGTTATTCTCACTTGCATTCATTTATTCTATATTCGCATGCCTGTTTCTGGCTTATGCCCGACACGATGACCAAATTTTTGTTTTTACAGAAAAATAATAATAACATGGTGACTAAATGTTTTTTACAGAAACAGAAATTATAGATAATAAATTTTTACAGAAATAATAATAACAATACACTATACCCCAAAAAATCTTTTTGCATCGATCGCAAAAATGTTCTTAAATGAAAATCGTTATATTTTACAAACTGAAGCTTTGGAAGTCACTTACGAAATCAGTTAAAATTTTTCAAAAAGGGATTATTTTCACCCCATGTATATAATTCGTAAATAGCAAATTAATCACCTTTTCTGTGCTGACATAGTATAATCATTTTAATACTTGATCATATGTATGCATTATATGAAAATTTACATCATATGCATACTTTTGTATGCATATGATGTAAATTTCAAGTGGATTGGATTAACCATACATTGTATTGATTTAAGTTAAAGTTTATGTCTCGATGCTATTTATGTAAATGTATACCTATACATATGTATATTCATAAAAAAAAAACATCCTAAACATATTACTATGTAAATACATAAAAAATAGTTTAAAATTAAGCGATAAAAATTTTTAAATTAAATATAAATTAAAATTATGTTTTAAAATATAATTTTAATTATAATAAAGGAAAATTAATTAATCTCAAATTAAAATAATTTCTTCAGAACAGGAATAAAGTAATTTAATAAGATATATTATGTACATAATGTTATCAGTATAATTTGTTTGAATAGTATATTACTTTGACAGTGTTTATTATACTCACGAAACTTGTAATATGCTTATTTAAATAATTAAAATATTTAAAAAATATTTTAGAATTAAAATTGAGGACTAATTTTAGCTTAGTTAAAATTAGAGGTAAAAATAGATGTATTAAAAATATTACTTTGTTCTTTAATATGCCTTGTTAAAAGCAGCCGAAATTTCAATTACGTTAGTCAAAAATTACTGAAAACAATTTCTCTGAAAAGGAAATAATATTTTGGAAGTTTAAACATAAAATGACTCTTCATTTTTTCCTCCTCTTTCCACGTAGGCGTTCATTAGTTAATTTGGTTTAAATCAAATATTGAATTCAATTAAATCGTAACTACTAACTGATATTATCCTCTAGTATGTAAAAAATAGAAAAAAAAAATGAAAGAATTTTTTTTCGTATTTTGCATTCTTTTTTATTTTTACAATTGATTTTATTTTTTAATTATTTTTTTAAACTTAAGGACATGTTAAAAAACTGAGATTGTTCTGGGTAGAAATGTTTCAAACTTTTTTGATATTTCCCCACCACATTTTCCTCCTTTTTATAAAAATCAAGACAATAAGAAGAAATGGAAAGGAAAGATACTTAAAAAATCAAAATAAAAAAAGTGTTGTAAAATTAAATTCCTCGGGGGTTAAATTGTCGAGGCGTAGATTCGTGAAATTCCTTATCTCCCATCTTGAAGAAAATTTTAGATGTTGCTACAGTAACACGCAAGCATTTCAAATACTAATCGCTTACATAAAATCAGAAAAGATAAAAATTTTTCATAATATTGATTTCTCAGTTATTTTTATAAAATTGAATTTCTTCATTAATGTATCAATAATGAAACAATTTTAAGAAATTAAATATTTTGTTATCAAAATATCACAAATATATTGTAAACATTACATATTCTCATCTTAAAATGTTTTTTTAAAAAAAAATGTTTGATGCAAAATATGAATGCAATGTTAAGCTATTTATAAAATACAGTAAAACTATACATTTTAAAAATCAAAATAACTAAATATTTAAATTTAAAGTGATTGGATTATTTTTTTAAATATTTTTGCAAATTAAGTAATGTAAATGAAATTATTCTAGTCATGAAAATAATATGTTTAGAATTTTTACATAATAAATGCAAACAATCATAATTATCAATTAAAAGGTATTACTTTTTTATAAATAGATTATATTATTTTATGAGTAATCGAGCATGTGTTAAGGTATATTTTGTTACTGATAATTGACAGGTATGTCTTTGCAAATGATTTTCTTCTTCCTTGTGGATAGTTTAAATTTGGAAAAGTTTTCAGTGATCATTACACTAAATGTTTTAGAAACTTTTATACATTTGATCTTAATATTCTACTGCTATTTAAATTTTAAAATTGGTAATATCAGTATCTCGTTATTTTTATAGATTTTTTTTTAGTACATTAGTTCTGAATATCAAAATCTTAATTATTCACTGAATACTTGAAGACATTAATTTAACTTATAATTTTTATTTTTTATCATATATGAAAGCTATTTTTTTCTAATTATCTTACATCTTCATTTTTTAGTAATTCATTTAGAAGCTATATATTCACGTAATTTTTGGATATTTTTAAGGACCCATTATTTATTTATATATATTTAAAACTATTCAATTTTAATGCGTATTTTTCACCAATAACTTAAAAATGAATCAATTTAAAGCCATCCAAGTTTTCTGTTGATTTTTAAAGAGATGTGTAATTAAAAATTGTATTACATGTAAAATTTATTTTTTATTACATGGAACCTTTCTATTTAAATCAATATTAATGTTTAAAAATTCCTTTTTGGCTTCTTAAGTACAGATATTTAACATAAAATTTCAGGTCAAATTAAAAAAAGACATGTAAAATTTACCTAAAATTGCAATATTTTATGGTATTTAATAATTCAATTTCTTTCAATTTGCAATGGTACCTTGATGGCAATTAAATTTATTAAAAACATGAACAATAGTGCATAAGATTAATAAATATTAAACTTTGCTCAACAATTTTATACTTACTAAAATTATTGTTTCTACTTCAAGAAAGGAATTTTAATTCAATGCAGAAAAATATTTTTTTAAGTAGGAGAATTTTGTGAATAGGAAATAGAGTGTAGTATAAAAAATACTTGAGAAGACAGATACATTTTTTGTTCATTTTCTACAGTTATTAAGCTGCTTTTCAACGATGGTAAAATATGATTCGTTTAATTAGGAAAAAAATTAATTTTCTCGATATTTACAACTAAATTACAAGTCGGATACGTAATATAAGGAACGAAAGATGACTTATATATGTATAGCATGGCATTACTAATAGATACTTTAATTTGAAGGTCTTGCATTTAATGGAAAGTTTTAATCTTCTTTAGAAAGACCTAAGTAAGAGCCTTTTCATTAATAGAGAATGCTTTTTATAGTGAATGTTTCGATTATATTGGATATGCTACTTCAGTCGATGAGGAATATCATTGGCTTCATTTAGGAACATCTTCAATAACAGCATGAGCTATTCTAGTCAAAAATTGGCCACTTAATCGATCCATTTCTCTCTTAAGCATTTCCTTATACTACCCACAAACATATTTTTATTATTTTTTGAAGAATATATATTTGTACTGGTACATGCTAAAAAATGATGTTTTATTCTAACATTTTAACTGTTCAAATGGCTTATTTCAACTTAAAAAGTTTTTGTCAAAAAATTTTCTCTCTGACAACATATAATTTTTGCAAGAGAGTATATATTATTCACATCGCATACCACGGGTCGTGGCAGCCTAGTGGTTAGGGCATCAGTCTTCCGTTCGAATGCATGGGATTCAATTCCCAATGCCGCCAAAGACCCATCGAGTGCATGCGTTATACATGCTCGATAAATCTGTGGAATCTTAAGTCCTATGATAGGTCGTTGAGCAGTTACCATGGATGTAATGGTCTGGAGGAAATTTGCTCCCATTTCGGATCAATGTCAAAATTGAGGAAGTGTATCGGAGGAGTTTGGTCATACTTTTCAAATTCGTGAAGCTCTGGTTAAATGAAAGACTGACTTAAATTCTCATAGCCAACGGCATAGTGAGCTTGGCTTGTCCAAATGTATTAAGTAATAACAACAACAACAAATCGCATAAATTGTTCTATTGTTATAAGTTAATTCTTTTTCAACAGTATTGTGCTAATGCATTTGTCTGATAAAATAGAATGCCATAAGTTTGTTGTCAATAATCTTAAATCTAATTAAATAGAGCATTCAGAATTTTTTTTAAAATATATTAATTAGAATTTGAGTATATTAGGTTTCATAAACCCTCAGGAGAGAACTTTTAACATATCATGCGGAGAAATAGCTTTAAAATATGCACTGCAAAAAATTCAGTATTAACTTTGGACATAAGATCATTTCATTTTTTGTTTTAAATGTTAATGGTAGAAACTAAGTTATTTTTAATTAAGGATTCCTTATACTTGCATTTATAATTAAAGATGATTAACTTTAAATCATAAAAAAAACAAATCGCATTGAATGATTTAAAAGGTAAGTGAAAAAATGAAAATGTCATTGACAATATTGAGAAAAATTGTATTTAATACTGTTCATATAATGTTAAAATAAATATTAATTAACAGTTAAAACATTTAAGAGTAATGTCTAATACAATTGTAAAAAAACTAACCATTGGTGAAATAAAATATCTAAATGTTTGAAAAAGTTTTGATAAGGTTTAAGAAACAAGTAAATAATTGAGAAAATAAGATTTAAAAAATTGAATTTATATAGCACATTTCAAAATTTTTAAATATATATATTATTTGGGTGTATAAGTTTTCAAAAAGAGAAAAAGGGGATAAAAATAGTATACTTTTGCATATATTTGGTTCTCCAAATGACTTAAATCTGCAAATCAATTGACACACTAGTTATTAGTCAAATAACTGATAAATTATAGAAAAGCTTATGAATCGCTAATGGAATCAAACCGGTGATTTTCCAAGCATCCCCTTCAAATGACGTAAATCAGGTAAATACATGACAACGCGTATTATATACCCAAACAGATGAAAACTGTTGAGAAACATTTTTAAATATCTACTGTATATTTCTCTTCAGCAAGGTTAAATCTGATAGTGTGGGAGTTGTACTCATATGCTCAAAGTGAGGAAATTAAACAACTCCCAACTACTCATTTTAGCACATGTATATGGAGAATACATTTCTCTCTTTTTGCATTACTAAATGGACGATTATTTAACAAGTTGGTGTATGATTATTTAACAAAATCATCAAGAATCAAACCTTGAAAATTCCAAATTGAAAAACGCATATTTCTTTCCAAGGTTAATTTGAGGATTATAAATAGTTTCCAGAAATTTTGCGAAGGTTATGATGAAATATTTCTATTTATCTCTTGTTTGCGTTGCAATGAAATATAATCCTATTTTTGTCACTTCGTAATTTTAGCTCTAAAAAGAAAACTACATTGAACTCATACTATTTACACATTCCAAATATCATTTTTTTAAAATCGAAAATATTATTCTTCTTAGACTGAGGTTTGTATTTGCATATCAAAAAAGAGAAAAACCTAGAATTTTCTTATTCTTTTAGTTTTATAAATATATCTACCCAAAACAAAACCATAATAAACAATCTCCTATATTTGCCCTTATTTAATGAAGTAAAGTATACTATTTTCTTGTATAATTACCTGAGAACTTAATGAAAAAAAGGATTGAAATGGACTCATAAAATTTTGATATTTATATAAGGAATTCGAATATAAACTTGCAAATTTCATATAATTTTTTTCAAATATATTTTAATGTAAGTTGTGATGTCTATGCATTTTTTAGTGGTAAAAACAAATATTCTTCCAATAAATATGGGTACAGAATTTTGTGCAGCAGTTTAAATTTACTAACATTGGCTTAGTAATGAAAAATTTAATTAAAAAATTTGCGAGTACAAGATCTTTTTAGAATTTACTGACAAACTTAAGTAATTAAGTTTATCTAAGTCTTCAAATGAATTCCTTGGACTCAGATGGGTGTATCTCTCGTCTCTTCAAATATATATACGTATATCCAAACACTCCCATTAGCATTTTAATTTAAATTTTATGGAAAGGAAAAGTGCTGAAGCATTTACGTATTTTTGAAATAAATACGATTTTATTTAGCTGATCACTTATTTCAGTAGTTGATGACAGCTTTTTTGTAATTAAAATCGAAACAAAAGAAACAAATTAAATAAGGAAATTCTAGGTCTTTTATGAGGAAATGGCAAATACATTTAAAAAAAAATCAAGAAGATAATGTAATAAAATTTTAACAACTTACATATAATAAATTTAAAATGTAAATACACTATTTTTCTTCCTATGTGTGCTTCTCTCTTTTACTTATTAAAAATATATATAACATCTTAAAATTAATAAACTATTGAGAAACAGTAAAAAAATGAAAGAAACATTAAGAAACATAGATACGTTAAAAACATTTCTTTTCTTATGTAAAAATTGAATTATAGGAAATTGCTTGGTTTTTTAAAGATGTTTTTCAATTTAAAGCAACTACCTCTAATTAAAAATTGTAAATTAAAATAACTTATTATATTATATGCATCCATTTATTTTTCTCCACGTGCTAGATTAGATGGATTTTATTACTTGTATATATGTATATATATATATATATATATATATATATATATATATATATATATATATATATATATATATATATATATATATATATATATATATATATATATATATATATATATATATATATATATATATATATATATATATATATATATATATATGTATATATATATATATGTATGTATGTATGTTATGTATGTGTATTTGTAGTGTTGAATTTTTAATAACAAATAATTAACTTCTTATAAAAATAATTCTATATTTTTAAATTAAAATTAAACATTTTAAAATAAGGTTAAGATAAAAAAAAAATCGTGGTTCAAATGACTTTGCAAATATGGAAAAAATATTAGTGTCCTGAATTCGTGAACTGCTCAAAAATACATAATTTTTTTAAAGAACCACCTAGATCCTCAAAAATCAGAAATTAATCTAGAGTTATTAATGATGATAAAGATTTATTTCAAGAGATATTTAAAAATGTATACGTATACAGATTATTAGAAATATAATTCATCAAAATAATTGTGGTTTGTCGCTCAAAGGTCATTTTTTGCACACGAGGGCTAATTAAACCGGGACCTACGGTTTAAAGTGGATTCCGAACCACTACAAACATTCCTGCCGAAGGTGGGATTCAAATCCACGAACTGTTGAATCGAAAGCAAGAGCATTAATCATTCGGCTGCCAGCTCAGCTCATCAAAAAGGATTAGTATATCAGTTTTAAGATTTGTTTATAAGCAAAGCTTTCCATTTATTTCGTGGTATAGCTACAATCATACTAGATCTATCGGAAAAAGTTCTTTCTATTTTTGGAATAAAACAAAACACTAATTTTTCTTAACGTCAATAAACATTTCATAATTACCATTATTATTAATGACTTTTTAGCAGCGTGAAAGTAATTTTTAAACCCCATTTTTGAAAAAATTTTCATACGAAAAATTAAAACTGTACTTGATTTATATCTTTTTTCATTTTTGAATTTTTTTGCCTTTCACAAAATTTTGTAAGGAAAAATGCTACTGATAATTGATGGATATAAGTCCGAGAAATTTAGTGTATGGGACAGAATTTCTCAGCCTAGTTCTGTAAATTTTTGACGAACTCTTTTTTTTTGGTCTCTTTTGTGGCACATCGCCGGCTTCTTTTCTTGAACTGCTCCTTTTAAACTATCCAGTTGCTGACAATATTTTTCCCGAATTGAGCTTTTCGATCAATTTTTAATGCTCATAAGGTATTAATCCTCAAATATACTACCATATACACAATATTTTTGTAGTTAGAGTCAAATATGTTCTAGAGCTGGGAGGACTAGTCCACTCTTCATCCCCAGTTATCATCTACTTCAAGAAGAGTTCCATTTTGTTTCGAACAGGCAGAGATAGGAATATGATGACTCTATCATTAAAATTCTTCTAACTTGATTCACCATTTTCAATGTTTCCACATCGATCTTATCCCTGGAATATAATCCAAAATGGTTTACTGGGCTGAATTTAGATATCTGTTATCTTCAATGTTATCAGAAAAAGGTTTTTCTCTAATGGCTTACTTTACTTAAAAAGGCTTTAACAACATCGTCATCCATCAGCGGGCAGAGCTTTTCACTAGACCTAAAGGCATTATTTCGACTTAAAAAAAACAGTGGATTTCAAAGTTTTTCTTACTAATGAGCATTTATAAACTACATTTCAATTTATTTCCTTGAACTTCAAGTTAAATGTTTTTGTATTCCTAAAATGTTCGAATGTCAAATAACTATACATGATAAATTAGAAAACATACGCAAACTTTTAAGAAGCTACAAACCTTTAATGAGATGTTCTATAGAAGAAAAAGGAGTCTTGCACAACCAACTCTTCAGTCATTATTAAAGATAAAAACGAAGACATTGCATACTGAGATTCTGAGTAACTATATTAACAGGACCATCTTGTATGATACTTGATGTGGGAAGGTATTATTTAGATGGTACCGTATTTATAACTTAAAATGGGCTGAATTTTTATCTTTCAGAAATCACATGCACAAAGAAGGTATTTAATTAAAATATCATCCAACTAGTCTGGCAGTATCCTTGAAGAATTCTCCAATAATTGCCTTCTCTAAGCATTTTGTGGAAGCATACTAAGAAATCATCATAACTGCTATCTAAAAATTGGTGAAAAACTATTGCTAAATTATGTATGGGTTTATAACTGATGAAACACTAATGCTAGTTTATATATGTATTTATAACTCAAAAGATATATGCAGATTTATAAAATATCAGATATATTTATTAGAGATATTAAATGCACCATATCACGCAAAAGTGCATTTGTCTGAAAGAAAGATAGTAGCTGTGAAATCGGGGATTGTTAGAATCTCCTAATGAGTCAGAAGATGAAGTATATACTATGAGAATAATATTTTTCCTTAACTTGGATTTGTTGAAAGTAGTACGCCTGAAGTTTTATATTTTGTAGCTTTCACCATGATTTGAAGCATGGCACACCAAGATTATTGTCAAGAATTCCTCATACAATCTTAGTTGATTGATCAGTCTGTTTGCAAAAGCTTTTTCTTTTACTTCATGTTTTCGTAATTATGCTTCGATTTTCATCAGATTAGTTAGTCATTACGAATTTCGTTTCACACTGATTATTCGACTTCACAAATGCATCTGAATTGTTCAGCTTTTTGTGTAAATATGCTTGACATACAATGATGCTGTCTCTTAAGTATTTTCCGTTTGCTGCTACATAAAAGAAATTCCTGCTTGCTTTCTCAGTATTCCTAAATTGCTTTATTTGTGTGTTGTATCTTCTGTAAGGATTTCTTTCGGAAATAACCTTAGAGGAATTGACTGTGGCATCTTTTATTCCTCTTCGCAGAAATTTATTTTCGGAAAAAATAAAAAAAAACTTTAACATTTTCATTCATTTTAGACAATGCATCTCTTAGTGAAAATGGTTGTCATTGGTATTTATTTATTATCATCAGTTAAAATTCGTTTTTGACTTTTCTGAATCATTCAATATTATTCTAAATGTCAAATGAATTATGTAATGAAAATAAAATTGAAGAAGCAATTTTCTAAAATTAATCAAAACATTTACAAGGAGAGAAAAATTTCTTAATACAACTTAGAAACATTATTATTTTCCCGGTTCCGTGTTTGAATCTGATTCAAAATAAAGCCAGTAAATATAATTTAAGCATCTATACTACCTACCTTTTTTAAAAATTTAGTTTTTTCAATTAAAATATTCCTTTTTATTTTCATAGCTGCATCAAACCAAGAAAAGGTTACAAGGCCAAGTTATATTCTAAAGCACTTTGGTGCCATATTTTAAGGCTACGTAATATTTTATTGTCATGTTGTGGAATTACTTAAACAAAACACACCTGAGTCACAGGGAAATTATAATTTACACTTCCCGAAATTAAAAATGCAACACCAAGAAGGATTTGCCAGAAAGTGATGAAACTCTGCAAAAAGACAGAGACAGCAACGAGCAATAAGTAATCTTTATTTTGAAATGATATTCATAATGCAGAGCGAAAACAGGATCGACAGTGATATCAGGGGACCCCAGACTATACCTAAGGTTAACAGGATTTAACCCCTAATCGAACCCATAAGCGAACCCTCGCCCTTTATGAGGTCTCACTGACCAACGTATTTATTGAAATTAAGCTTCTACAAAGAAATGATTTACAGGTTCCCACGCAGTAGGACTCAGCATTACAGGTTCGTATATTTGGTGTTAATCCACATGTGTAGGTTACAAGCAATTAATGTTCAAACGTGTCAGTAGGTTGTAGAATCATTTTGGAAGGTGGTACATGAAACCCCACGTCTAGGCCCAGAGTCAATGAGAGTATGGAAGGTGTCCTGAGGAATGGCTATCCATTCTTTGTCAACTATTCGCCAATGTACGTTTTCTGAAGGAGGCAGTCACAAACGTGTTCGATTGGTGAAAGATCTGTCGATTACTGTGGTTAGAGAATTAGCTGTACACCTTGCAGGGTATATTGGCTGACGCAAGCAATGTGCAGTCGGGCATTATCCTGATAATAAAGAGCACTGGGCACCCCTTGAAGGTAGGGGAGTGTCACCGGCTCCAGAACTTCATCCACGTAACGTTGAGCTGTCATAGTGCCGCTAATACGAATTAGAAGTGACCTGGAATCTTACGCAATGGCACCCCAAACCATGATGTCATGTTGGTGACAGGTGCGGCATAGCAGCAGCTGTGCTGCTGCAAAATCGAATGTGTCTCCACGTCGACGACACACTCGTATGCGGCAACTATCACTGAAGAAACAGAAGCGCGACTGACCTGAGAAGACGACCCTGTGCCACTTCATTGCCAGATCCTGTCCAGAACGCTCTAATCCGGCACCATTCCAGATGTTGGCGTCTATTCTGTGAGTTAGTGATACTCTTATTTTTTGGCGGGAACCAATTGGCGTGAAATGGTTCTAATCAATATGGGATTATTCAGGATGTCTTGAACATACTGCAGAATTTCGATGGACGTGCTTTGCGTGATCGACACCACTTCTCCTCGTACGCATCGATCCACGTACGTTGACGTCACACTGGCTGCATTGGCAACCCGCAAACATACCACAATTCCTTGTTCCATCTTCGCCACAGCAGGTGCACATTGTCTAGGTGTCTATCAGAAGTGATTTGCCGAAAGTACCAACCTGTCCTTCTCATTTCTATAACTATGCTCTTCATAAACTCGTCTGTCTGCTGGAACTATTTCCGTCGATGATGAGCTGGCATTCTCTACAATTACAGGCGTCATTTGCCACAAGAAAAAGTTTTCAAGGATTATTTTTCAAGCAGCACAAACAGCATGAATATTGCCCATTCTGCCGGTTCCTCAGATCATATTTTATTCTGCATGCGCTGGAGAATTGCGCTTTTCAGGTCATTTGCTTAACTCGAGAAGGTGTGCCTACCCTAAAATTTGCATAATTTTCTGCCAAGTTGTTGCATTTTCAATGTCTGACAGTATATATGATTATAAATAATAAGAAATTAACATTGAATTGAAATATATGGGATAATTTTTATTTAAAATAATATGATTAATTTTCAGGAATGATTTAAAAAGTAAGTTTTCTATTGCTATCATGTATTGTTTTTGCACCAGCATGCTTTCCTGTAATTAGGCCTGTAATTAGTGGATGTGTTAATAGCTTAAAATAATAGCAATTTTAGTTAACCAGCGTTTGAGTTTTCAATGTTAGTGAATTATATGTAAAACAGAAAACCTGAAAAATGTTAAGGGGCCCATCTGAATCAGGCGAGCAAGAAGTTTAATCACATCTGTGTCCCATTGTTCAACAGTGGATGGGATCGAATCATTAAGAACGCTGCCCCATCACTAAGATTAGATGAATCCAATATTAGGTATTGGTGAAGGAATTATCATTTTAAAAATATTTTAGAGTTTCTACTGATTATTGTTTGATTGTGATATTAATAATTAAATAGAAATTTTAAATCTTTCTTGAGATACAGAAAAATGTACATCAACGTATTAAAAAAAAATCATACATAAAATTTTTGAAAACTGATACTCTAAAATGAAGTTATTTTGAATTGCTTTATTACTAGAGTTTTCGATATTCTAAAATTAAGTTATTTTGAATTGCTTTATTTCCAGAGTTTTTGAAATTCATATTTTACTAAATTTTTATTTTATATAAGGAAATATTTCTATTATTTTCCAAAGAATACTTATTTGTATTTAATTCTTTTTATTATATTTTATCTAAAAGCAGTTCATGCAATCTTTAGAAAAATCATTGGAATTCTAATTTCATAGAACGAACTCAAAATAATACAGAGGGTACTAACACATTTTTAGAACGATTTCGATTAAGAATTTTAAAAAAGTAAATGTTTTAGAACAAAAATGTTTGGCAACAGCTTATTATTTGAAATGAGGAATATCGTCTGCTGCTTTTAAATTTATTCTTCTTTCAAAATGTCCCATGTAAACAAGCTGTGGATTGAAGGATATGTTTTTGCGCTTACCGAAGAGAAATATTCTTATTCCAGGATTAAAAAACGTTGTGAAATGCATGGTATTAAACTTTCTAAGTCCAAAATAAGCAACATTATTAATCGGTCGGGTAAAAACCGTCAATCATTATTTCTACATAGAAAGAAGACTCGAAACAAATATCCGAAAAAAGTACGTACTGTTTCAAATGTTTCTAAAGTGAAATCGCTGGTAACAAGAGAAATCCGCCAACACAGAAATCAATAGAAAGTCTTTAGATACATCTATAGCAACAATAAATAAAATAATAAATGAAGATTTACAACTTAAAAAACCAAAAAAAAAATGTTCACCAGCTTTTACTGAGGCATGTGGCGCAACGCAAAACATTTTGTAGAATCCTGTATGAAAACCATTTAGCAGGAGATAAATAGAAATACATTAGTTTCAGTAAGGGGTTTATGATAGTCGCAGGTTTCTCCTACAATGGGAAATTAAAAAAATAAAAAGAGTAGAAAAGAATGTTAAAATCAATTCATCATATACTATCAGGAGAAGATTTTATGTCCAATATTTACAGAAGAAATTCCAATTCTTCATCCCAAAGACTTTCAAAGAGTGAAACTACATCAAGACAAAGCTACAAGTCATGCTTTGAAATCTACCACTGCATTCCTTGAAAAAATGATTACTAATACAGGTATACATTTTCAACATATTCCTGTGAAGTCCCCTTGATGTTTCACCTATGAACTGTTGTGCCTTTGGTCTGTTAAAAAGAGCTCTTCCTAAACGCAAACCCACCACGATAGATGGACTCTGGAAAGTAGTGGAAGAGGAATGGAAAGCAATGCCCCTGGAAATTTTACGAATAGCTCTTCTATCATGGAAATCACACGATGCAGACTTATAGTCCAGAAAAAAGGCTTTCAGATTGAACATTAAAAAAAAATAGTCTTTAAATTTTTAAATATTAACTAAACGGCCCCGAAGTCATTATAAAAATGTGTTAATACCCTCTGTATATAAAATATAACATTTTTTCTTAGTTTCAAAATATAATTAGGAAATAATCACATCAGATTCTACAGTAAATAACCGTAATTCAAAGTAAAGCTGAAAATTGAAATATAGTTACCTGCTTCACATAAATCAACGTTTTTCACAATATGGTAATGTTTCTAAATTTTATATCTGTGTCAAAACATTTTTTAATGATATGATTTTTACTGAAATAAGAATGAATTTATTTATTGCAAATATCCTCTGAAATTATTATTCTAAAATAACATTAAAAATCAAACGTAAATGAGATTATCTTTCAAGTCAATAAAATCTACAAATGTATGGAATAAAAAATAGTGAAATACTGGTCATATTAAAAATTTTTGCATAAAAATTTTTATCGTAAACATATTTGTAAATAAAAATATAAACTCTTTTCGTTTTTGTAATCGATTTAAAATTCAGTTTAAAATATTACTCTGAGATCATTAATTACAAGTTCTGTTGTAAAAAATGCCTACAATTCAGTATTTATTTATAAATAACTAAATATTTAGAATAGTGAAACGAAATATAATAAAGACAAATTTAGGATAGTTAAATGAAGTATCAGAATGTGAGGATAATATTAATAATGCACTGAACTGTAAAATTATCTAAATATTAACATTTATTATAAATTTGATAAAAATTTTGAAGCTATAAAAAGGGAAGATCATTATAAGGAAATTTAATTAATATTTTATAAACAGCTCTCGAATATTTTATAAAATAAAAACTAACTTTAGGACATATCTGTATCAGGTAGCATTATGCTTATATTTCGCTATGTTTTAAACAAGTCAAAATAGGAGGGTACCAGTTGAGATATATAAAACTCTTTATAAACCTAGTACTTTATTGAGACATATTTATATAAACCTAGTACTTTATTGAGACATAAAATCAGAACTTTATTGAGATATAAGAGCAATTTAAGATGCGGTTGTGTTTAAAAAATACAAAATATACGCTAGCAACAATTCATAAAATTTTTTGTAACTTGACAGAACAATTCTGTTGATGTTTTTCAGAAATAGCCTAACTAATTTATAACTTATTAAGCGCAGAAACTTTGTAATACCCTAATTTTGTTTATTAAATGGCTCAAAAATAAATAAAAACTTAATATTAAGTATTAAAGTATAAAGAAAGTGCTCGTATAAATTAATCTAAATATAAGAATATGAAGGAAATTTCAACAACCCGATTGAAACATATGTTGCTTAATCTAAGAAAGGAAGAGACTCCGCTCTTTTCAACGAGCATAGATTTCAAGTTCCAACAATGGGTAATAATTAGGAAGATTAGTGTGTGGTATTCGATTGCAGTAATTCTTGTCTCTATCTGTTGCCATGGGAAAATCAGAAGCGGGAAAAATTTTTGCACCCTTGATCTATTTGGATTTACTCCTACGCCAAAAACTCTGAAATATATTCACTATTTCTTACCATTTGTTTTTGCTTTGAATTAAGGCATCATAATCAGTTTTTTCTTATTCAGTTTCTTTTTTATGAGTTTGATGCCTAGAAAAAAAATTATTTTCAAGAAAAAATGAAATTGTTTTGATACATTATTCTTCACGGTAAGAATATAATGAAATATAAATATGTTATATATAGAAATCTTATATATTGCAAAACAAATATCTTAGTTCAATAAATAAAAAACAAATTCTACATAAAAGCTGTTGAAATTATGCAAATGATATTTTTGTGCACAATGCGAATTTATAAGAAATCTTACTTAAAAATTCATATTTTAAAATTGAGCTATTTTAAAAATACAGTTATTAGAGATAAATATGTACATAGAAATTTTCATATGCACATTTTTCATACAGATTCATTCATAAAATTTTAGAAATAATTAATTTATCTCGTGATAGATAAATATGATTTTATATAAATAAAATGAAATTAAACTATTAAGGAAATTTTATAAATAATGATTTACATTATATGTATATAAGTAGATTAACATTATGTGTACATTTTCTTAAATATAGAGTTGCATAATTCTTAAAAAAAATTACTTGAAATTTTTGTAGAAAACTTAGTTTTGTAAGAAGTAACTACTTTTGTCAGGGCTAAATTTTCTAATAATCATTACATTTTATGACTGAGGTATAAAATATATAATATTTTACTTATACGAATTAATAATAAGAATCAATATTACTTATAATAATTCGTAAATCTCTGATGATATCGTGTAAAATTCGAAGTATTACGTGATTGCCTGCATTTAAATAAAATCAGAAAATTTGTGAAATTCTATATACGTAATTCTCTTAAAATAATAATTGATAAGTAATTATAGAACTGTGCGAAAAGACTGTGGAGCCATGCTTTCTTTTTAAAGTGTTAATATTATCTAGAAACACTTTTCCCGGCAGAAATTTCCTAAAGTTTCCAAATTATTTATCAGTAGTTTAATTTTAATTAAACGTTTTACTAAGCATTAAAATGTGCATAATATTAAAATACTTATTGAAGTCATAAATAATATTTACATGTTTCAGAATATAATAACAAAATATTTTTATTATTACTAAAATAAACAATACAGTTTTAGTTATATATATTAGGTTCTTAATATAATATAAATTAAAAATAATAAATAGGTCATTTGTAAAAAATTAAGTCTCATTTGTAAATTTGTTTTTCTTAGACACAGTAATGAGAAATTTCATTCATCAAATTTATCTGCGATTTTTTATAAATTTAAAAAAATTTAATTTAAATAAAATTTTAAAAAAATGTGCTTACTAACAACGAGAGCTTTTAAATTTGTTGATAATGCATAGTAAAATTTTTTTATGTATTCATAATATCCTTTCCTAGTACCGAAATTTGTCGAGAAATGTTTTGCAAACATTGTAATATTTATATATATTGAGATTTATAAAATATAGTGTGTGTTTGTGTTAAAACTTAAAATAGGACCCTATCGGCATAGAAGTGTTAAATGGGTAGTATCAGATACGATGTCAATTTCATTTTTTGGTAGTAGTTCAAAATTGGAAGGCATTGTTTGTAGATAATTTGACATATCTATTAGAATATGCTTTAAACCAAAAACAGTGGACCATTATATGGTGTTCGTGAAACGTTTATACAATATTTTTAAATTTAATTACATGTGCAATGACATAAAATAGTGAAAAATAAAATTATAGGTAATTTTTTTACATGGTTAATTCAGTTACCCATGTGTATTTGCAAAATCTATACTTAACTACATGGAGGAAAGGAAATATAATTACATTTCAAAAAATAATAATAGTATGCTTTGCAGTATTGTTAGAAGTTTTGACATTTAAAAGTGGGAAAAACAAAATATATTTATGAAATATTTTCTAATATCTGTTTGAGTCCACCAAAACAAACTATCTCGTAAATTGGAATCAAGATAAAATAAGTTTGAAATATGAGTTGGGTTCTCTTGTTCTTTTGCTACTGCACTTCAGCGTATGAATATTGGCCCAAACTAATGTCTATATGTTCTCAATATGAAAGTTTTCTGTTGGACCAAAATTTGAATTAAAACCCAACTCTCAACTTCCAACTCTAGAATGAGATATGCATTTGCAAAAGAGCAAGTTAAATATCCACATATTCCAATAACAGGAAGACTAGATAAGCTGTGACAGACTTCTACCTCTCAGAAGTAAAATGCTAAATTCTTCCTGTTTACTGAACTGGAAAGTATTATATCTTGTATTGTTTCTTGTTTTTGTACATTTATTAACGTAGTTATAAAACTTACATGATTTTTAATTTTATAAAATACAAAAGAATATTTATTTTTTCCCTCCTTTAATAATTTTAATTTTTTTATTTATACTGAGAGTAGGATTTTGAAAATCATTTGTTGAAAAGTACGAGAACAAAAATTTCAACAGTACTAGCGTTGATTTTTACACTGTGTGTGTGTGTATATATATATATATATATATATATATATATATATATATATATATATATATATATATATATATATATATATATATATATATATATATATATATATATATATATATATATATATATATATATATATATATATATATATATATATATATATATATATATATATATATATATATAAGCTAAAAATTTTCACACAATGATTTTACTCTTCACTTTATAAAAGAGTCTCATTCATTTTTTTTCATCCAGTAAATTTTTTTTTTATTATTCTAAAAATTTTATTTTATTATTGCATTAATTTATATACTACACAAATATTCAAAATCCAAATAAAGTAATATCGCATTATTACATTAGTTTATTGCCGGCCAACTTGTCTAGTGGTCAGCATGCCTGACTACAGATAAGCTAGTCCTGGGTTCGAATCCTGGCTCAGGCATGGATGTACTTTCTCTCTCTCTATCCTGTCTTTGTCCTTTCCTTGTAAGTGAATGGCTGCCTCCCCTATAAACGGATCCCTATGGCAAGTGTGTGTACTGAAGAAGTCGGACTCCGCACCAAAGTTCAGTGGGAAAAGTGGAGCAGCGCACCCCAATTTGCCAGCTTAGCTGCCAGCACAAGAACAACATTAACATTAATTTATTTGGATTTTAGTAAACTAATATAGATATAAAAGCATATGTAAGCAGCATAGTAAAGGAATATGAATGAAAATGTTTTAATTGTAAATGATCAAATCTCTTTAACATCAAACGTCTCATAAAATTTTCAAAAGACAATTGAAGCTAATAGTTAAAGTTAAGCTGTAGCATAGAAGTTTTTTTCTCCAATAAAATATAACTTAGTTTGACTCAAATTGAATTAGTTTCTTACTGCAACAGTGTATAAAAGTTTACTAATTTTCGGGACAAAAATTCAATGAATTTATCATAAAAGAATTTATGATACTTAAATATCATCATTAGATTTGAGAACATAAATGTAATTCATTATATTTTATAAGCCTTGTGTCTAAAATTTCCTTTTTTACTACAAATTTGTAAAGAAAAAATACTAAGTTTTTTGCAACTTAAATTAAAGAAAGAATTATTTATCTTCCTTTAGGTCATTATTCTTATGGCTTCAACAAAAAGGTATTTTATACATGTTTTATTTATTTTTTACTTCAAAACTTTCTTTATACATAATTAGCTAGTTATTATATGTAAATGCAAAATTTGAAAACCATATTTGCATATTTTTATAATATTATTTGCATCTTTTTAAAAATTTTTTTAAACGTATAATGAAAATGTAAATATATATTATTAAGAAAATCCTTTTAAAATTATATTCATTCCAATTAAACTAAAAATAGAAAATTAAAATTTTTATAGAACACAATAAAATCCAATAATTTTAGTTGTGAACAATTTATTGTTATTTCTTATTTATTTAGATGCATTACGCAAAATACTTTTTAGAGCAATTTATTGTATTCTTCATTTAGAAAATGATTAGTATTTTAATTTTTTCTCTAATTAAAAAGTGCTTAGTAAAATTTACTATTTGAAATCATATTATGTAATCCAATCACCAACAAAACCTAAAATAAAATTATAATTAAACTTATTGCCTTTGATAGTGAAAAATATTTAATTTCTGTAAATATATCAGAGGAAATAATTTAATTTACATCTAAATATATGCTGATTAAACGTGGCCCTCTGAATGATGTCGTGAGAATACGTTTAAGGGTTGTTCTCGTTAAAAACGGTGGCTTTGACTAAGAAAGATACCAAATGGTGCTAATCACAGTTAGCGACTAGACCACAGGTTGTTACGGTTACGGAGACAACGGCACGCACTGAAGTATCAGTATCTAAAAAAAAGGAAAGAAGTTTTTTCTAACTGTGACTTTCACTTATCTTGCGAACATGTTATTTCAACTAAAAAATAAAAATAAAAGGGATAAAAAATTTCTTTAGAATCTGAAATTGATATCTCTTCTCTAAAATTAAGATTAAGAACATTTATTTAATTCCGAATTTTTCTGATTATTTCTGAAGCATGTAAAGATGAACCTTAATTTGGTTAATACATGTATAAAATTATATATTTGTATATGATTTTTTTTAAATAACCTTATTTATATATATTTTTAAGTAAGGAAAATTTTACTTTGAAGATCAATATTCTACTATAAGAGCAAGATGCGATGTGACCCCCCGTTCTTGAGAATAAGCTTTAAAAATTATGTGTGGTTTTATTATTATTATTATTATTATTATAAAGTCTACACACACATTTATTTTTTTAAGAACAATTTTTTTGACTTCAATAACCTCAATAAAGAAATATCACTATCCTAAACGAAAAGTTTAAATTCATTCATTACGATTAAAGTGATTATAATAAACAGATTTATTTCATTACTGACAATATTAAAAAATAAAACTGGATTTTCATTTGATAAATAATGTAAACTATAAATAATATTAAACTGACATATCAACTAAATAATGATATGCTCAGTTTATGTATAGTTTTTCTGAGTTTATATACAGTTAGATATAGAGTTAATATTTCATAAATGAAAATTGGAAATGTAATATTTCAGTAATACGAATGGCTATTTTGTTACTTTTATTATTTTTATAATAAATCCTATAAACGTTTAGGTTTTGAGAATCAGTTCTTTTGAATCATGCTTTTAAGATTAAATTGAATTACTGAATCACCATGTTGTATTATAACATACATCTTGGAATAATATCTTTCAGAAATTCTTCATTAAATTAAATTTAATAAAAAAAGTAGAAAAATGCAATACCATTTGAATATTTTAAAAATCAAACAGTTTTTTAATACCCAAATACCGAATAGTTTTGAAATAATTTGCAATGTCTCTACATATTATTTTATTAAAATAATAAAATAATTATCGAAAGTACAACAGAAAACTTTATCTGAGTATTTTGTGATTATATTAGGAATTTATTTGGGAGTTTATCAACATATTAAGAAGTTAGTATATAGGAAACTATATGATTTTTACTCCTACAACTTGTTTTATATGTCCCAAGCAACAAGTGCGCGCAAATCACAGCTAGATAAAATTTTCTCTATTTTTAAAAATGATTATAAAAGAAGAAAAAAGCTTATCCTGACTGATATCCTCATCAATCAATTTAATTTTTCATAAAAAGAAATCTGTGCATCCGATGATGAACTTTTTAATAACATTTTATGTTTAAGCTTATGATTTAAAAATTCTTCATTTCTTCATAACCACTGAGTATTCTGAACTGAAGTTTTAATACTATTTTCTACAGAAATTAACATGTTAAACACCAATCCCTTTATTCTGACTATGAAAAAAAGTACTATATAATTAAGTTGTATCATTATCTGATTTGAATGAGTTAAGAGCTCTTTTTTTGAAAAGAAAACTCTGCTTTAGTATATGATTCTCCGCAATTTTTGTTAGGATGGACAAATTCTTTGACTGACCTTTTTCTCACCGGAAACTCGGGCTATTCATCATAGAAATATACCGTATGAGTTTTCGACAGTTAGGGTCTTACCTCATGAATTTTATCAGCTGTTATTCATGCGTCTGTCTCGCTAAGCGGAAAGAATTTCCACTTAATCTATCGTTCTCAAGGGTCTTCCAAAAGTTTATCAGGGTTGAGGAATATGACTCCATTCTAAATACATTTTTGCAACGCATGTGAAATAATAAATGCCAGAGAATACATCTATCTTTCTGAAACTTACTTTATGGAAAGAATTTATTTTAAATTCTATTTTTAGAGCTATATTTTTGATACGTATGAAGTATTAATTTTTAAATAAAATTTTACTTAGCTTTTGGTTTAGAATATTTTGATTAAATTCGAATTTCGTTAGTATTTCTGTTGAAATTGACGGAGAAACTATTTCGATGAAACTTCCAAACAGATTTTCTGTCATTGACTGAATAATTGTAAGTGATATGATAATTATTAGAATCTCAGAAATTTCTCGAAAGTAAAATAAAATATTTTTATAAGTAATTTAATACACTGAAACACAATAAAGCTCATGAAAACATAAAAGGAAAGAAAAAGAATTTATCGAAATTTAATAATGTCATGTAGTGAAAATTTTTAAAACAAATTAAAAATTTATAGCTAAATATTCATGAAACTTTGTCCAGTTAATCTGCCTTCAGCTAAGACATGTATTAGTTTATATTATGACAATGATGTTTATTTTCTTTATAAAAATACAACATAAAGAAAAAAAATTGAACACATGAAAATAAGATAAATATTATTTGATACACAATTAAAACTCACATTGGTTCCTTAAATATCAATACTTTTTACTAGTTCTACATTTCAAACTATGTTTAACTTCGAGAGAGCATAAATTTTCAAATAATTAAACAAAAATTTTAATACTAATTAGATTTTTAATAAATTACAAATTATTACTTATAATTTATATATATATATATATATATAAATATATATATATATATATATATATATAATATATATATATATATAAATATATATATAATATATATATATATATATATATATATATATATAATATATGTATAATATATATATAATATATATAAATATATATATAATATATATATTTTTGCTGTATGTATGTATGTTTCATTTATATGAGTAACTCTAATTGCATTTATGTTTAATTTATTGTGGTATTTCTAATTTTTTGCATTTATATTTATTCAAATATTTTAACCTAGGTTCATTCAATACGAATACTCTTTGGGGGAATTGCTCTAAGATCTTTAGACATTTGTCCTTCGAGCATGTCAGAAAAGAGTGTTCTTTCTTTTAGCATAGCTGGCCATCTCCCTCCTGATGAAGACGTGGCCCCTATGCTTTCTTCTTCTTTTCATCTGTTTCTTATATTTCAGTGCTTTTCCATATTTTTCATGTTTTATCTTATTTATATTTCACTGTTTTTCCAATTTCATATTATATATATATATATATATATATATATATATATATATATATGTATATATATATATATATATATATATATATATATATATATATATATATATATATATATATATATATATATATATATATATATATATATATATATATATATATATATATATGTAAAATGAGAAAAGGAAAATCATTTCTTCTCTTCATTCTAAGACTTTGTAAATTCAATTGAAAATAATTGTAAATTTAAAATGTATTCTCAATCCCAAAATTAAATCAGAGTTTTTTTTTTAAATTTAAGTTATGTATCTCATATTAGCTAGATATTTCTAGAAAAATGAACTAACAATTAATTTAATTTATTTGTTTTACAGAAAAAGATACGCTGCCGTTTTGAAAAAGATGATGAACATGAAGAAAAAGATGATGAGCAAAAGAATAAGGAAGACGGTGATAAAGAGGTTGACAAAAAAGAAATAAACAAAGGTCAAGAAGAAGAAGAGGGAAAAGCTGCCGCTGTCATTTTCTCACTGAGAAACCAAGTGGGTGGTCTGATTCGTGCATTGAGAGTATTTCAGGTATATATCTTTATTAAGTGATGATATTACATTTCATTTTAGAATATACTTGCATGAATTTCTGTATGTTCTTAGATATCATATAAAAATAATAATAACTGTAAGAATTATTTTCAGAAAATAAGGAAATACATTTTTAAAAGTTCTCTTTTATGCCATTTTTCAATATAAAAAATTTAATTAATAGTTTTGACACAAGTTATCAACTTTGGAAAGATTGGGAATTTCAGAATTTTTATAAGAAATACTAAAAAATATATTTCGTGAAGAAAAATCATTAACGAAAGAAGCATTTTATTTGTTTAATGTTGAAGTATGGCATTTTGAATAAATATCAAAACTATTCACCGTAAAATTGTTAAATTAATTATCAACTATATATTAAAATATTTAATTATTTACAGTCTTTTTTAATGAAAAACGTTGTGTTTATTTAATGAAAAGCATGTTCCATGTTTAATTAAACAAAGAGTATTTAATTTCAGGCTACATCGGTATTTCTTATAATGTAACACAAATAAAATATATGAGTATTACATATATGTCATCTTAACAGAAAAATATATTTGGTGAATGATTATGGTGATGTTATTCTTCGAACAGCAACATTTTTGAATAATGATAATTAAGCACTGGATTTCTAAGTAGTAATGCTCAGCAAGGTTTTAATATCTGTTTCTAACTTTCTCCATCCTGATGTCATCCTATGCTGTACTTGATATGAAGATGACCAGCTACGAATAAAAAAAATTGATAGTTATTTTCTTTCGCTTTTCTATAAGTTTCTATAGCATAAATTGCCAATAATAATTCACAGAAATGGGAAAGTTTATTAGCGAATATGTATAACTAAAAAATTTGAATAAAAACTTTTTAAGCATTGTATTAAATAACTAGCAGGATTATTGATATTGTACTAAACAGTACTTACCAAATTATTCTATAATATATATATATATATATATATATATATATATATATATATATATATATATATATATATATATATATATATATGTATATGTAATGTTTGTATATGTTTACAAATAATTAAAAATGATGGACAAATTATTTAAGGAATGAATTTTTTAACGCGTGTATAATTTATTATACTTGGCCTAGACTGTTTATGAATGTTACTCTATACATTTAAATATTTGATTCAGTTGATTTAAACAGTACAAAATGGGTTAAGCTTCATTTTTACATGAATATATGTAGTTAAGTTTGAGAGTTTTTAAAATTTATGTTTACAAAATTAGAGAATATATCCAAATATTTGTGAAATATTTTCCAATGAAAATTCAGTATTGCATATAGAAAGTTCAAATAGGTATTTGTTGTTAAACTAATCTCCAAATACAGATTAAAATATGCAATATTTTTTATATTACATTACATTTCTTAAACTGTAAAACATTGTTACCGTTCATTTTTCGGAGTAAATACTATGAATAATTTTTTAAACATTCATGAAGTTTAATTAATTTTTATTTAAATTGCTTAAAAATCATGCCAGATTTATGAATTTATATAAAAATAATAAGGATAGTTTAATATTATTCAAGCAATCTTATAAATAATTTAATTAGATAGTGTTTTTATTAATGACCTATTATTATTAGACAAAATTAGATTTTACTAAAAAGCTGTATGTGTTCGTAGATAATTTTATATTTGTGATGAAGGAAGTAGATTTTAGTTTGAAAAGAGGGTTACATTGTAAATTATAGTTTCGATTTAACTATGTAGAAGACAGTTTAAATTTTTTAAGTATGCGTTGTGTGTGTGAAGAAATTTAAACACAGCTATCAAATTGAAAATAAAATCTCAAAATTAAAAGTTTCTACTTATTTTAAATTTGTAAGATGGGTTATTTTTCTGATCTCTGGTCACTTTTAACACATGAAAGCTATATAGACTGGTATCTAATGTTTAGTGTGGATTCTAAACCATTACAAATATTCGTACCTATGATTCGTATGAAACCCACTTGTTGTGCTGATTTGAGCACACACATACTATGTAAGCTCAAAAAAACACAAATCGTAGGTTTGGCTCATACTACACAAACTCATGCCATAATGATACACTTCAGAAAATAAATTCACAACATTAATCCATCACATCTGTAAAATGTGTAACAGTTGAATAAATTGTCTCTTAAGTAAAATAGTAATTAAAGTAATATATATTCTGATTAATTTAATTATGTTTCAGGAAAACAACGTGAATGTTGTTCACATTGAATCCAGGAAATCTCGCAAGAGACCATCGCAGTATGAGATTTACGTTGACGTACAGTGTGAACACTCACAAATAAAGGATCTCATGCATAACTTGGAGCATGAAGTGGAATGTGTTTCTTTGGAGGAATTCGAAAGAGGTGAAGTCGATTTAAGCAATGCTCCACCTCAAACCCCAACCAGCCCAGGTTTTGAATTGGGTAAGCATTTTTATAAAAATCACTACTTTTTCTAAACTGTAGCCAAAGTGTGTGAATGTAAGAATTTAGAAAATAAGTTTTTCTACCTAGATGGTTTTCTTGCATTACTGTTTTTAAGAAAACAACTCTACAAAAATGTGATTCAGATAACAAAATCATTGAAATCACCTTGATTCCTTATAAAGTATTTATTGGAAAAAGTATGTTGATTCAGCACAGGTATACATGGTTATAAATAATTATTTTTTGGAACCGAATAAAGCAATTTTAAATTAATCATTTTTAAAAAAAAAAAATATGCCCCAAACATTATTCTATAATATTTAAAACTGACATCATTTGATTGATAAATTATGTAAATGAGAATTAATTAAAAAATTGATTTTCAATAAACAGCTGATTTCAACAATAATTTAAATAACTTTACAATGAAATTATAAAAATGTGAAATTAAATTTCAAAGCAATAAGGCAAAACATTAATTTTATTTACTTGATTCTGTGGTGAACTCTATATTAGATTGATTTAAAATGTTTTCAATATTGTTGATTAAAACCTATACAAAAAAGAATAAAAATAAAAAAATTGTCAGTCTGTTTATGTGACTAATTACTAATTGTATCATCCCAAATTTATTACTTTTTATTTAAGATAAAAATTTATTATGATAAAAGATGTTTTATTTAAGATGTAACATATCAAACTTTTAGAAGAAGTTGTCTTATTATTACTAAGTTTGTTCACATGTGATTGCAATTATCAAAATACTAATTGCAATTATTTTTTCGGAGAGAAGTATGATCGACCTTTGATTTTAATATCATTTCAAGTAATTTGGAGGAACAATTCTACGATTTGGCAGCATCATTCATGTTAACACACAAATTATGACTGGCCCCTTATATTCTAGGTGAAAGAAGTAGATGAAATAAAAATACCAAGAGCATGCGGTTCTTGTTTATTTGTTGCACATTGGACTTAGTTTGTTAAAAAAAAACTTCTATTATGAGTCATTGGAGACAATATTTTCGTTGTTCTTTGAATTTTGAATCTAAGAATGGGATATAGTTTTAATCGATGACAATTAAAGATGTAATGCTTTCTAAGAATTAAAAAAACTAAAAAAGTTTAGAAATGTTATACATTTTTAAAAATAGAGAACACCAAAATTTTAATAGAATATCAACCATTTTACTGTCAGCCCTAATAATCGCCAATAACAACACTGCAAAAAATTCTTTTGATGTTAAGATGTTAAAGATGCCGAAATAGGCGTGTCCCATCTCTACCAAAGCCTTGAGATGATGAAAGTATCTTCGAGTAGTATAAGAGGACTGTAATACATTGATTAACGAACAGTGATATCTTGGCCGATCTTACCAAGCATCACACCATTTTTTTTACATCTTGACCTTCCAAAATGTTTCTTTCTCCGATTAGATCTGCAATTACCCCTGTTATAAGCACTTGCACACACCTGTGACTGTACGGTATAGGTGATTGGTCGGTTTTTCCATCCAGCTTCATATATTTAGACAATGAAGCCAAAATTGAAGTAATCCAGTTTGTTCTAAAATTCTTGGAAATATTATAATGAAAGTAATCATTTTGACTACTGAGATAATTTCATTGTGTTTCCAAGCCAACGAGAAAAGAAAAACCCTCCTCAATGACTGGTTAATGCAATACAAATTGTGGAATAAGATGCTAGCAACGGATGTTAAAGATGTCGAAACGAAATGAAAATGTATGCGCTGATCAAATTGAGTTTTATATGCTTTGAAAATTTAATAATTTGTATATTTTATTGCAGAAATATACATGTAATTATTTATATATTTTTTTTCAGTAAAATAGTGTAGATTTAAAATGCCTTATTCTTACTGAAGAGTTCAAAGAAATGTTCAGAAAAGCATCACGTTATCGACAAATTTTTTTTTTTAAATTCTTATTTAATTTTATACTTTGCTGTTAAGTTAATATCTATAAACTGTTTTATTTTTTCTCATTTTCTTCTTTAATTTCTACTATATTTATATTATAATACGCTTCACTACGAAACTTTTTCTTGATAAAAAGAAAATGCAATGTTTTAAAGTAACTTTGCTATGGAGGAAATGTTCAATTTGAAAATTTATTAATCGCATTTTGTTTCAAAAATATTTATTAAGCTGGTAGTAAAACTTCATAACTTAATTAATTTTGATAATTTTGTAATCAACAGACTGATTTTAATTTTTATGATAAATGTTTTAGCCTTTGATGGAATGCCATGGTTTCCAAGAAAAATGTCAGATTTGGATAAATCTGCCAACAGAGTTCTTATGTATGGAGCTGAATTAGATGCTGATCATCCTGTAAGCCTAACAAAGTTATCTTTAATATTTTTGTTAATAAATAAAATATCTTCTGATATGACGAAGCTCAATACATTTTATTTTATCAATGTAAAATGTGTGTGTGTGTAAGAAATATAATAATTTTATGTAAAAAAAAAATTTAGGAAAATATGCATTCAATATTTACAAAAAAATAAAAGATTAGAACACATTTTCAAATTTTTAAAATTATTTGCAAATTTTGGTGAAAATATCTCATTACAAATGAAATATTTGGAATTTTTTGTTTAAGTGAAATAAAACTATCCTCCAAATTAAATTCTTATTATTTCATTCGTTTTTATGAAGAAACACTTAATAATATCTTACACAAGTTATGCAAAATGTAAGAAAAGTTTTTATAACTTTTTTACATTCCAGCTTTATAAATCGTTCTTAAAAATAACTTTAAGGACTTGTGTTTCCCTACAAAAAATATTAAACCCTAAGAAATTTTTTTACTTAATATTAAGTATCAGAAAATTTATAAAAAATTCAGTTGTGTTTCAGTAAAAGAAAATTCAAATTTTATTTACTACTTAAGTTAACTGAACTATTTAAAATTCTTGAAATATTTTGTTGAAAAATATATGCTAATAAAATTTATTCATGAGCGAAACATGGAAGAAATACATTTCTTTTAAAATAATCTGATTAAAATAGTATAAAAATAACATTTGAAAACTTTTATCCTTATAGCGTTCTAGGACAAACGAATTAAATCAATAAAACTTTTCGGTCACATGTAAACTAAGCGGCTAAAAGAACAATAATGTATCAAAGAATACATTAAAATGCCAAGATAATTCACAGGATTGTAAAAGTATATAAGTGTATATGATTATGGAAGTATATAAGAGTGTCAGTAACATAATATATATATATATATATATATATATATATAATATATATATATATATATATATATATATATATACGTACATGTACTTTATTGTGATGTTTATTATGTGGTAAGTTTTATAGTTTAAATATATATGGCAACATACACATGGTATAAATTAGCATAATATAATATAATACAATACAAATAATATAATACAAAAAGATACCGATTTGGAAATTTCTGGATAGCTAAGAATTTTTGACAAACATTAAGAATGTGAAGGAAATTAACCTTATTCATTAGCTTTTCATCACCACGAGCAAGGCAGGTCTAATTACGGCTCTAATTAAAGGCCAACAATGTTTGCTTAGGTAGAATACGCTAGGTATATGTGTCAAATGTCATTAAACAATCAATATAGAACTTATAACAGTTGGTTCCAATGAAGCCCTGTGACATTTGATATTATGAATATTGATTTTCAAATTGCATATCTTCATTAACAATAGTCTATTGGGTACATCACATCTTATGAGATTATCTATGCATAGTAAGTCGATAATTGAAAAAAAAGTTTGTTAGTAAAATGTTAAAAATTAAAAGAGCTAAGGGTGAGGTTGAGTCTAAAAGGATATGAATTCAAGTTAACAAGTGGGTATTGCGTAAGCAGATAGTACTTCCATAATGATATGAGTCTCTTAAGAAGGTTATCCAATGGCTTAATGTTTAAATTGAACCAATTGTAGTACACAAATAGTTATATTTATTTCTGAGAGACAATCGCAGTTATTTATGGCTTTCATTTTAAGAAATTTTTAAGGAATGAGTTGTTAATCATACTGAAAAATCATTTGTTATTGACTTTAAACGTATTTTCCTTCAATTTCAATGAATGATTTGTCACTTAAATCACCAGGTATAAACTTCCTCACACAGATTATACTAAACAGATTATTTCCATTAACTTGTTGAATTAATCTATTGTTCATTTTTTTCATGGGAATTTAAGTTACTTATGATAACAAGAGTCGTAGAAAATGGTCAGTGCTCCAGTTTTCAGTTCATCAGTTTGTGGATTCTATTTCAAATTGAGAGGAGGATGTTCATATTTCCTTGAAATCCACATTAAAGGATGAATTCAAATACAAAAAGCAATTTCTGATCCACATTAAAGAAGTTAAATTAGTTTCCGTCTAACAAAACTGACCACAAAGCGAGAAGTCTTAGGGCTTTTGGGGTATTTTAACTACATAATATTCAAAGATTATGTAAAAATATTGGAATAAGTTTTAAATTCTTCATCAATATATAATTCACTATTTTTATAAGCATATTTATGTAATATTATAGTTGTAAAAATTATATTACTTATTTAAAATTATTACTTAAATAAAATAAAATTTTCCCGTTTAATAATTAAGGGTTTCTATAATTTAACACGCTTTAGAATTTTATGAAAAGCTATAAATTTTTAATGACAACACGAAACATATTTCCTTTTCTATAAAAAAACATTTGGTTACAAAAATATTATTTTCAATATTTCAGGGTTTTAAGGACACGGTTTACAGGCAAAGACGCAAATACTTCACTGATATAGCCTTGTCTTACAAGCAGTAAGTATTTACCAATCCAATTAATATTATAAATGTATGTAAAACAAAGAACTTTTATGAGTACTCGATGTTGAAATTTAGAGAATTCTAAATAGAGATTTTAATATAAAGAAAAGTTAAATAATATTTTATTAATTCATTGTTGTGCTATGAATAAGTTTTTGATAGAAATTGGTCAGTAAAAGTAAAAAAATCTTTAAAGATATTTTATTTTAAGCTCATCTTTAAAAATTAAAAGTCTATGTAATAAATATTTTCGAAGACAGAAAATACTTATTATGTAATATCTTAAAGGCACATATCCTAATTTTAACCAACACACACACACGCGCACGCACATGGAGACGCACGCACACGGACACGGACACGCTCGCACACGGACACGGACACGCTCGCACACGGACACGGACACGCTCGCACACGGACACGGACACGCTCGCACACGGACACGAACACGCTCGCACACGGACACGGACACGCACGCGCACGGACACGGACACGCACGCGCACGGACACGGACACGCACGCGCACGGACACGCACGGACACGGACACGCACGCGCACGGACACGCACGCGCACGGACACTCACGGACACGCACGGACGCGCACGCACACAGACGCGCACGCGCACGCGCACGGACGCGCACGCGCACGGACGCGCACGCGCACGGACGCGCACGCGCACGGACGCGCACGCACACAGACGCGCACGCACACAGACACGCACTCGCACGGACGCGCACGCACACAGACGCGCACGCACACGGACACGCACGCGAACGCACACGGACACGCACGCGAACGCACACAGACACGCACGCGAACGCACACAGACACGCACGCACACGGACACAGATTCTGAAAAAATAAGGCTTCGCTAGCAATTATAGGACAAACAAAGCAACACAAACTTAAGTTACCATCAATATAAAATATTCAAAAGTTAACCCCTTAACCGGCTATCCTAAGTTACCTAGGGCAAAAAATTCTGACCGTTTACCGGCTATCCCGTGCCCTTTGGTAGGGGCCACTAGTTTCACTGCAATGTTTTAAGACCAACCCCCAGATTTGACGAATTGTCGTGAAATCGTAGCTTTGGAGCTCACTTAGGCAGGCAGCAAAGCTGTGCACCACGTTGTTTATGGATGGTGTTTCACTGGTGTTTGTTTTGTGGATCCTTAGTGTCTGTATACCAGCCAAACACGAAACAATCACGTCATTAATAACGTCACTCCAAATATTGACGAATGAAAGTTTACAGTTTAACTTGCATTATTATTGTATAGCGTATTTATTAATATTTTCATATTTAAAAACATAATCATCCACAAAATGCCAAGAAATATTGCATGTAATACTTTGATTTAAAAATCAGCAGCAAATATTATTGCTGAAGTATGTTTAGAAGAGGAAAAAAAAGGAAGAACAAAATTTAAATAACATAAAAACTTATATATTTCAATTGTCCATGCAACTTATTTAAAATAAAGTTAACAATATTTCTTTGAAATGAATTTTTATAAACTACGAGATACGTAATAACTAAATTGAAAAATCATTTTATAAAAATTTTTTTTTGCTACAAATACATAAGTATTTGTAGCAATTTACATTTGCATTACATTAAAAATCCTAATTTAAAAAATAATTACATTTTATTTCAGAGTCTGTTTCATAATATTAAAAAAATACAACTAAATTTATTTATCATATTAAAGCGCATGTATTTAATGCATTCATAAAAGTAATAATAAATTAAAAATATATTATTTAAATTAGTGTTTCTGCAGTGTTTTAGTTGCAGTTTAAATTAAAACCCTTTATTCACTTAGTTTTTATTAAAAACTAAAAATACTGAAAATATTTCTCTAATTTTAAAAAACAATTTGAATGAGGAAGATTTAATTAAATGAAAATAGTTTTTAAAAATCTTGTGAAATTTTACCAGAGAATTGTTTTTTGAAATTAAAATTAATTATTCAATTAAGATATTTATATAGTTAATTTTTTAAAAATTTTTATTAAAACAATTATTATCACAAGCACCTGTTATCTATTGAAAAATATATAATCGAATAAATAAGTATATATTATAAAACAAAAAATAAAATTCTAAAACATATTGACCAATTAAAATTAACTTGCATTTAAGATAAATTCTTCGATTTCAACAGAAAATTTGAATTCCATGTTCTTATATAAACAGCGCGAATCAAGTAAATATACACTTGTCGCTCGGTTGTGGATGAAAAAATTAAATATTCTGAATACTTCGTTTGGTGGAAAGCTCCGTCTCAATTTGGTCATACGTGACGTCATTTCGTGGATGGTTGGTTGATGGCTTGTGGATAGCTGGTAGTCATCTACCGTGTCCAGGTGACGGTGACCAGGTTTGCTGCCTGCCTTACTGAACAGTTACTGTTGATTTAAGGTACCCGTACACGTTGAAAACCTCACTTTCGACCAAAAATGATATAAATTAGTTTTATTCTCTTTCATTAAATAAAAAAAATTAAATGACATTTCAAAACACATTTGTTTTTGTCTCGGTGTTTATTGGATTCCAAGATATGAAAAATTTCGTAAAGATTAGAAAAACAAAATGGACATTTAAAGCACCGGAAGTGGGCGTTTAAAGAACCAGAATAATGTTAAAAGTTAGTTTAAACAGTGTTTAATTTTCAAATATAAATTTAGAAAGCTTTCCAAAGATAAATAAAATAAATACTTTGCATGAAATCAATCAGCAAATCAAATAAAATAATCAGCAAATATGAGAATTTCTTCGTGACGCAGTATTTTAATCTTTAAATGCGATTTTCTCCCAACTGTTTTTTGCCTATAATTTGCACGCTTCAGAAATGATAACTCAAAATATTTTCAAAATATCACTAAGAAATTTTATGAACTTGATCTGTATATTGTTTTCTAAGAGAATGTAGTAAAAGAATTTTAATCACTTAAATATTTCCCAAATTATGGTCTGTTATTCGAATAATGGCAAAGAAAATTTGACTAAAATTTCAGTATAAACATTCACATGACCGTATTTTTTTATTTTTTAACAAAAACTTAAAATTTTAGTACATGCCCCAGATAACAACATATAGATTATTTGGTACTAGAAATTTTCAAATAAGTTTAATATTTTTTGACGTAGCATTTTTTAAAAAGTGCTTAAAATTGCATATATATTTAACATTTCTGAAGAATAATATTGGCATATATAACAAATATTAGTAGCTCAATATTAATTTTTTCTAAAATTAGATAAGAAAAAATGGTTACAATGTATATATGCAGTGTATTTCAAAAAACATTGCCCCCAACGTATTCAGGTATCTTAACTATTTTCATTGAACTTTTATATTATTCATAATTATAAAATAAAATATTTAATTTTTATAAATTATTGTTCTTAGTAGCTTGTTAATTTATTGAAATAGCTTGATTACATAAAAGTATATATATATATTATATATATAGATAGATAGATAGATAAACTTTTAAAATATCGGAATATAATTTTTCGTAAATGTTTTGTTCTTCATTTTATGTTTTCATTTTATATATACTAAAATATATTTTTCTTTTAAATTAAGTAAAACTGTTTTTTAAAATTCGGCATGTTTTTAAATATCAAGTATAGGTAAAATCTAAGTTTTGAAATTCTTTTAACTAAGGTAAAAGTGTATTTGACACAAGTACTTATTTTTTTATTTTCAGTGGACATACTATTCCTTATATACAGTATACACCAGTTGAAATTCAGACGTGGTATGTAAATGATAAGTGATGTTTATGTTTATTCAAATGCCAAATGTGAGTAGAATCTTATTGTTAAAAAATTTATATTTTCAGGGGAACAGTATTCACTCATCTTATGAAACTTTATCCCAGTCATGCTTGCAAGGAATTCTTGGAAAATTTTAACCTGCTCATCAAGTTTTGTGGATATAGGTAAAATATACAACTTTTTTATTTTAAATGATTACTTTGTTTCGATACACATTTTAAGAATTCCTTTACTTTATAGAAAGGATAACATTCCTCAGTTGGAAGATGTCAGTCGATTTTTGAAACGTGAGTATATAATTTTTTTTTAAATCCTATTTCAATATTTTCTATTTTTGCAGCATAATCGAAAGTAATATTAATATATTTAAAAAGAATAACTATCAACATTAAAATATAGGAATTATTTTTAAATTTTTTAGTCAGTAAAAATTGTACCTTGCATTTAAATATTACGAAATAATGATAATTGTAAAACACCCCTTTTCATTACAGAAAGAACTGGATTTCAGCTTAGACCAGTTGCGGGTTATTTGTCTTCTCGTGATTTTTTGGCTGGTTTGGCATTTCGAGTTTTCCACTGCACACAGTACATTCGACACAGTTCGGATCCATTTTATACTCCGGAACCGTAAGTAATTTCAGCTATTTTGCCATTCAAATAATAGTTTTAATGAACAAAAGTTTAAAACCATTTGTACCAGGAAACCAATTCAATTGCTACTGGAAGCTTCAAGTGTATAAAAATGAAACTCACAACATTACTTCCTTTTATGTAACAACAAGTAATTAAAAGCTGTAAATAATATATAAATTAAACCTTATACATGTATTAGGAGACAATTTGCACTGAAATAATTTCGTTATGTCCACTTGCAAGATATTATCGTAATCTAAAGTCAGTAATCTCAAAATGACAGCTTATAAACTATATGAATAATTTCTTATGTTTAACGAATTCATTTCAATAATACATTTTATTCTAATTATGCTATATTATTTTTTAAATTATTTCCATAAATATAGAAAGTTTGCATTCTTTATTTCTATCGAAAAGAATTGTCAGTTCTATGGTTAAAAAAATCCATTTTAACTATATAGTCTAGAGTCTTAAAATGTTAAATTTCGTATCAGAAATTTCCTCCCGTGGAAACCCTTCGAAGGAGTTAAAATTTGGATTTTGTAAGAATATATGTTTATTAACTTTTTTAGTTATTTGAGAAATATTTAGGCAGTTTTAAATATATATGTATTTAAAAATTAAAAAAAAAACATTTATTAATTTAAATTAAAAAAATTGTTTGTAACTAAATTTATAAATATATTTTTCAATTTGTTGAGGAGTATGTTTGATAAATGCTGAACAAGTGATAGTAAGTGTATCCTGTCAAAAACAGTAGAAAATTTAATGGAAAGAGATGAAAAAATAAATATTCTTTTATCTTTAGATAAAGAAAGATATTAAGGACACATCATTTTAAGATGTGTAACTGTGAAAGCCCAATTAAAGGTGTTGCACAATACATGTGTTACAGATAGACCAAGGTATGTAAGGTAAAACTCTGCCTTCATTGAGTAAGTCAATTTGCTCATAAAATTACTTTGGAATAATAAAATAACTTTTACAAATAAATCCCGTCAGTTGGTGCTTGCCTTTCATTAATATGCAAGTCAATGTTGCTTTTAGGTAATATAAAAAGTATAAAATTACTAATATAAAATTGCTAAAATTTCACTATCTGAATAAAAACAAATAATAAAAGAAAAAATAATACACTCATATATGGAAATTAGCATGTGCTGTAAGAAGTTCTTCCTCTAAAAAGAAAATTAATTCAATTAAAATCAAATTTTTTGAGATTTTTATTGCTTTTGAGAGCAATGTCAACAACAATATGGCATTTTCACTTATAATAAGGCATTGATTGACAAGCTTACTTCCTCAATGTAATAAAATATTGTAGCTTTAAAATAAAATTGACTCGGAAATATTTTTAAAATTCATGTTACTAATTATTATTTATGAATTTTTTATACCACTTTTACAGTGATTGCTGCCACGAACTTCTAGGACATGTGCCTATGCTCGCAGATGCAAGCTACGCTCAATTTTCTCAAGAACTCGGACTTGCATCTTTGGGTGCTTCTGATGAAGAAGTAGATAAACTGGCGACTGTAAATATCATTTATATTTCAATTAGTTATTAAGTATATGAATAGATTTATCTAGTATAAAGATAAGTATTTTTAAAAGTTCTTGACTTTTGATATTCTCATTAATTTTTTTGAAAACACGTTAAGTATATTGTTGAAGATTCCAATTATCGAATAGATTTTTCTATAAATTATAATTCAATAATAATTTTCTTATAACTTTTGATTGCTTTGTTATCGTTCAAATTTCAGTGCTATTTTTTCACCGTGGAATTTGGGCTTTGCAAACAAGTAGGAGAAATGCGTGTCTACGGAGCTGGTCTCTTATCTTCAGTGGCGGAACTACAGGTAAGTTTCTAAATATATAAAATAACTATTGTTTAAGAATATATATAAAATTTGGAAGAACTCTTTATACTTTTGTAATAATTTTTAATTTCTACTTTTTATAACTCATTCATTCATATTTTATCAACCGATTACAAACTTTTAATTTGAATAATATTAATTTTATAATTTAAATAATTAAATTAAAATTAATAGCAAATCTCTATGTATTTTAAGAATTTTTTTATTTATAAATTAAATCAAATAATCATTTTCAAATCTACTTACAATGTTAAAAGCGCTGAAACAGTTTTTAACATTAGAAGCCAAAGTTTAAACTATAAAATGTGTAACTTTGTGAAATGTTAATAGAAATCAAGTTTAATATATTTAATCATTAAATCAAACTATATTTTATGTGGTATAGTTGATTTCCTAAAGGTATTAATAAAAATTAAATATTTTAATTGCCAAGAACGGTGTTTCGATTTCATGTAAAAGTTCCTAAGAGTATTAAAATAATATCAGTGAAAAAGACTAGAAAGTAGGACATTTAATTACTATCTTTACTAATTCCAAATAGCAGTTAAGCAATACTTTCTTCCCTTCCTATTGTGTTTAGAAATCAGTTTATAAATTTTGTTTATAATTGCAGCATTCCTTATCTATTAGCGCTAAAGTGTTACCATTTGATCCCATGCGAACATCGCAACAGACACCGATCATAACCGCTTACCAAGACGTGTATTTCTATACTGACAGTTTTGAAGAAGCTAAAGAGAAAATGAGGTAAGTAAATACCTTTTTTGTGCAATTCTTTCTGCAAGAATTCCTTTTTGATTTCTATTGTTTTATGCTTAAAAGGTTTCTGAGAGTATTCCCGTCATATAATATTTCCTATGCATCAACGATTCTTTTCTATAATGAAGAAACACTCAAGAATAGTCCAGCACCTTACATATATATATATGCATTTATATATATACATATATATATATATATGTATGTATATATACATATACATGTATATATATATATATAAATACATGTATATGTGTATATATATATATATATATATATATATATATATATATATATATAGGAAAAAAATCATTTAATTTTTTGAATCTATTTGTTCTCAAGTTTGTAATATTTTTTTTGATTAAAGTAATGTTATGCTATAACTACTATTAAAATTTATCGAACATTCATTAGTATTTTTTTTGTAACAGGTTTTGTACATCTCTCTAGAGTATATATTATGTGTTTATTAAGAATGAGATTTTGTGAGGTCAATAGTTAGTGTTAGCTGGAAATTAAAAAAAAAATTTCCTTATGAAAGCGATTAAACATACGAAGTAGATACATATATTTTTAATCGTTCTTCCAAAATTTTGCAAGGTATATGTCATAAAAAGCTTAAGATTCATGTTGTTATTAGTGTCACATTTTTTTTTACTTCTTTTAAATTCATTTTTCTGAAGAGTGAGAATTTAAAGTCAACATAATCCAGGAAATAAATTTCGATTCAGTATCATTAGCCATAAACACTTCCACAGTAATGAGGTCATATATAATAATTTAATTATAATTGACACTTGAGAACTCTAAGGTAATTAGCTATAATTTAATCACACATTCTTATATTAATTTTTTTTAGTACTATACCATTTATAATTTACAGGGAGTTCGCTTGCACCATTAAGAGGCCCTTTGGACTGCGCTACAACCCCTACACTCAGACGGTGGAGATTTTGAGCAACACTCGTAAGATAGCCAATCTGGTCAGCGAATTAAAAGGTGATCTCTGTGTCGTTACTGCTGCCCTCAAAAAAATTCGAGGAAAACAATAAAAGTTTTAATAACTGTTTCTTCCTCACAGTTTGGAATGCTTATATTTCTCCTTTTCACTGTAAAATGAGTTTCTTCTTGTAGCTGTAGATGAAACAAATAATTTCCGATTGAAAAAATACTATACACGTTCCCTGCTGCTTCGACCGAACCTAAGACAAAAACTTGATTTTTCAATAAAAATGTTTTCCCCTTTCTTTGCTTGAATGTATATGTGCTTCATATTCTTTAGTTAAATTTAATTGAAGCTGGCAAAAAATTAATCTTTATTAAACATATTTATTTTTTATTTGTAAATGTACAATATCCTAGTGTACCTTTTATTTTAGAATTATCGATTGAAATAATTGATATTTATTTAAGATTTGTTATCAGTGTTCTAATTTGATGAAAAAAATCTTAGCAAAAATAATTTGGCATATAATTAACTATGTGAATATGCAATTTAAAATTTTCTTGGCTATTGATAAAAAAATAGTAGTTAGATAATAATTATTTTCGAAAATATGATAAAACAATCTGATTCCAAAAATGAATATAAGTTAGAAAACTGTGATTAAAGACATATTTTTTGTTTTTCATAATGAAAATGCTTTGAAAATAATAAACTAAAATGCATTATATTATACACTATATATTTTTTGAAAAAGTTGAAATAGATATACTATAATTCCCAATCAAGAAAATTTTACGCATAATTCCTTTCAATTTAACAGTGTTATTTACAAGATATAAAATTCAATTATGAAAAAAAAATTGGATGAAATAAAATTTCCAGTCACGAATATTTTGTAATAATTATGTTCAACATTTCGCATTTTATGAATTAATTTAATTATAATACAATTTATGCTTTAAATACATTGAAAAAATAACTTTTAATAATTTTTTAAATGTTATTTTTTTCACATTCAGTTTAATACATTTTATTCAATAATTTATTAAAAATTGCTCAGAAATTTAGATTTCTGAAATCACTTGCAAATATCCATCAAAGTAATTTTTGTAATTAAATTTGCTTTATTCTATATTTCTAAATAAATTTAATGATATTTATGCTATTCTTAAAAATTTTACTCTATAATATTATATATTGCAATGTACTATTTGAGGATTTCGTGAATAGCTTTTTCAAATAAGACACAGTATATAAACAAGCGATTAAACTTTTTAAAAACTGTAAACTAAAATTTCATAGTTTTAAACATGAAAGTATTTTAATGCCAAATTAACCTTTTGAAAAAACAGTAGTTTCTCTTTGCCTTACACATAAATCTTAATGCATTTTAAAAATTGAGATTTTATTGAAAAAATATTTTACAAACGTACAAAAATCTAATTCTTTAAAATTAATTTTAAGGCTAAATGGGATATTGTTTATAAATTAAACGTATGGTGTTACAATTTAAACGCGAAGGAATAATTCATGTTTCATCATTGAACACAATCTATTATTAATTATCTGGATCTATTATTAAATATGGAAGATTTTTCCCAGATTTATATTTAACTCTTTTATCTTATGTAATAGAAACCATTTGCACTCTTATATATTGATTTTTTAAATAATTCTAACCAAAAGAGAACAATCCAGCAATTGCTGGTGAAATGTAGAACTATTAAATAATTTCTATTTATATTTCAGCAAGCCATACATAAAACTTTAAAGTATACATGTTTATGTATTTTACTCTCTCTTAAAATGATAAATCTTATATATGTGTTTGCAAATATTGCAATAAGTGAATGCACTTTATTGTTAATGTTTAAGCTTCGTTTTTTCAGATAATCCTAAAACCACCCTCTTTGAGAATGTTCAATTGTCCTGTCAAATTAAATGGAGTGCTGTATTTAACTAAAAGTTTGACATGAAATGTATATTTAATGAAATGTGATATTTAAATGTATTTATGTGCTTGAAATCTAATAAATATTTTGAAATGGTTTGCCATTATTCTGTAAAGCTAAAAAAACACTTCATATATTCATTAATGATAAATAATATTTACTGAACATAAGTTTTCAATACCCAACCTTAAAGAAATTATAACATCTATAATTAATTAAATTATCAAAAGTAAAATCGTGTGAATAAAAAATATTGTAAAAGAAATATGTAAATAGGGGAATGGAGTAAATTTATGCATATTTCAAAAAAACCAAAAGTTGAATGCTTAAAAAAATACATAGTTATTTTATTAGTTCGTTTTTACAAATATGAATTTTCATTTGTATTTCTTCAATTGACAGATTACTAAAATAAAAATTTATTTAAAAAATATTTCAAGATTTATTCCTATCTAGAACTTTTACACAGATAACTTTAATTTAAATTAGCAAATTGTGTTTATTTATGTCTGATATTGCTACCTTTACTCTGAAATTCAAAAAAAGAGATAAAATTAATATTATATATTCTTTATTAACATGAATTCATAAAGTATTTCATTTTATAATTGCAGAAAAGTTATTTATAAATAAATCATTTTAATTGATATTCACATACCAAGAAAACTGAATTACATGAAATATTTATGACGAAAGATTACACTTGAGAGGAGGGTTTAATGTACTTTCATGAGAACACTTGAATACTGTACCAAAACTATCTATGTTTGATACTGCTATATTAACCCTAAAATTGAAAGGCAAAATCCAAATATTATTAACATATTTAACACATTATTAATAATTAACATAAGATATTTATTAACAAATAAATTATTCAGTTCGAAGTTTTACATCGTTTATAATTCCAGTTATTTTCTGAAAATTATATTTGAGATTTTATCACAAATAACACTTTTTACAGAGAAAATTACTTGTTTAAAAATCATCCGACAGTTTGTATTTCTAAGGCAAATTTAATAACAGACATACAGTTATTTTCTTTAATTATTGATAGAAACAAACATTGATCAATTAGTGACTATAAATTTTAAAATCAATATAATACTGCTTTGTTTTTAAAAGTATTTGTTACTAGAACTTTTTTAATATAAATTAAATAAAGATATTAGGGTAAACTCTTATATCTAAAAATTTTTCACCTGGATTTTACAGACAATATAATATCCTCGGATAAAGCTAAAGAGGATGATGGTAGTCTTGTTTCACAATATTTCTAAAATGGAAACAAATTATTTTCATTAATTAGATTTAAGATATTTAAATACATTGTGTGTGAATTCAAATATTAAATTTTTAACTTTTTAATTCATAGTATTTAAAAAACCACAGGCTTGTTTGATAACCTTAGGAAACAATAAATTTATTAAGTAGTAAAATGTATTGACAAATTTGCAAATAATTTATGCCTAATACATTATTAAAAATTCAATTAAGAAACATATAATTAATAAATTTAACTCGAACAAAATCTTATTTAGCACAACTTGCAACAACAATATTACATATGATTTTGTATTACACTATTCTATTTCCCGAAAGATTTCAGCTTATATTTCTCAATTATTTAAAGAAGGGATGGACAATCATTTTGCCTCAAGGGCCATATTGTGTTGTTTTTACTTATGACATTATATAGGACAAGCTAATCACGCTTTGTCGACGGCTATGTGAATTTAAGTCAGTAGAGTGCTTCTTTTTCTAAACCAGAGCACAATGAACGTGAAAGTTCGACTTTGCTCTAAGACTCCTCCAATAGATGGCACCACCAGGGCTTTAGTGTGGAAGCAAAGAATACAAAAGTGTAGAACCTTTTTAAAATGATTTCATTTATTTGTTAGCGTTGCATCTCAGAGAAGATGTAAATTGTATCATAAAAACAATAAATATAATTTAATAAAACAATAGGAGGTTTATTCATTTACTTATAGTGCTATTTCATATCATTTGTGACTAAAAACACTTTTAATTGTGGAACCAACTTGCTAAGACAAGTATTCTATGCATGGACTTTTCTGAATTTTTTTTTTTTTTTTTAATCAGTAGTGAGAGATTTTCCTGATGAAATTCTCAAAAAAGCCTCCACAGTCTAGTGGGAAATACTAGATGAATCTTTGGTGTCTCACAGTAAAAAGTCTCAATTCAAGGCGATATTTTCTGACTGCTTTGGTGGGCAGCAAGAAAACTCCTTCAGAGATGATTATACTGCTATTTATACTGATTAAGTTCTATTTCTTACAGTTTTGCTTAAATGCATTAATAATTGCTGTATACCTCCTGAAGTGATAATACTATGTAAGAATTTTGAGATGCATAATAGAAGTATTTCGGACTAAATAGCTCAAAAACCTACATTGCATAACATAATTTATTTTAGTTTCTTGAAAACTATTCAGGAATAATTGAAAATATTCGAAAATGATATTTTGTTTTATGCATAGTAAATTATTATCGATATAACAAATTCTAAATAAAAATGTTCTGTCATATCTGTTATAAAAGAGTAGCAATTTTTATAAAATTGATTAGTGTTAATAGTAAAATAGTTAAACGAGAAATGTATTCTTTTTTTATATATCAAAATATGTTGGCAAATAATTTTTTGTTATAAAATAATAATATTGCAAAATTTAAACCATTTCTTAGATATCTTTCTGTGTGAGATTCTCGCAGGTTTCTTCAAATTTATACAAACCTGAGCAACTTGAACATAGTAAAGCTGTTTCTTATCAAGAAAAATTCCAGGAAGAATTTTTTCTTCTTCAGTACTATTCTCCAAATGATAAAGCAAACTCTGTTCAAAAAATAAAGTAAAACCCAATATTAAAATGATATTTATTCAAGCAATAAAATACAGTATAAAGCTTAGAAAGACAATAGTTTTAATATATCTATAAAAATCCACTTTATTAACACTGTAACTATTATTCAGAAATAGATCGTTTTTGTGTTTTATTAATTACAGTTTCTGTAAATTATTTGCTTTGAGAATGAAAATTTTATTGTTGGATAATTATATATGCTCAACATGAATTCATTTTAATTAAAATCAATCAATACACACTTTCATTTTATGCATGCAATTTTTAATTTTATGAAGATGAAAACTGGTAAAACGATATTTCTTTGAATATTTTATTAACAGCAAGTAAACAACATTATCCATAAATAACGATTAATCATTAAAATTCCTACTGTTGAACATGTTAATCTTGATTGCAATCAAATCTTTCTATTTATATGTAATTTTTTTGGTAAATAACTTGCTAACATTTATTTCATTTACAAAATTTTCTTCGAATGAATATTTAATTTTTTCTCGAATAAATTTTTTTCCTTTACTTTTGTATCTTTCTTTTTCTATCAGGCAAAATATTTTCAAAGGTGAAAATAATTTTTAAAAAGAAAGAAAACAAATAACCAAATGGAAAAATATAAGAACAAACTAACGGGAGAAAAAAAGCACGTGATAGTTATGCTTATTGTAAATGAAAAATACATGTGCAACAAAACGAAGAACGAATCAAATGATGAAAAAAAATTAGTTTCTATTTATTCAAATGATACAAGAATTATGGAAAGATACATTATAACGATGTCCTTCTTCAGCACGACAGCTTGGGGTGGGCCAAGGCATTCCTCTGACCATTCTTCCATTGTGTTCTCCGGGAGGTGACATTTCTCCGAAATCTGTCACTTTCAGATCCTTAAAGTTCATCTCTACATAATCAGTTAATCTAAGTTTAGGCCGACCCCTAGATCTTTTTGCAATGGGCCTATAATTAAAAATTCTTGAAACCAAAGACGAGAGGTCTATTCGACAGATATAGCCCGCAAATATCAAGCGACATATTTTAATATACTTGACGATATCAACTCCCTTAAAAAGTCTGTAGAGCTCGAAATTGTATCTGCAACTCCAAATTCCATTCTCATTTACAGCACCAAAAATCGTTCTGAGGACTTTTGATTCAAATATTGGAATTTGATTTTCTGAGTCATTGTTCGAGTCCAGCTTTCGTATCCATAAGGGAGAACAGGTCTTAAGATAGTTTTGTATAGTGAGATTTTTGTAGATCTTTTGATCAGTTTTGATTTTAAGAAAGTTCCCTGTTCATATAAGCTGCGATTAGCAGCAAGAATTCTTCTCTTTACATCAGAGCTTATGTCATTATGGGAATCAACGTTTAAACCTAGATATGTAAAATTGTCTACTGGTTCAACTTTAAGATTTTCAACTTGAAAGGTCCCAGGGCTCACAGATGATTTCGTCATATATTTGGTTTTGTCTGCATTAATGTTACGATGCATTTTTTCCGCAGATGTCTTGAGCGAGATGAAATAATATAAAAGTGCCTCTATTAGGGCACTTTTTGTTCTTGAGATTATGACTAAATCGTTGGCAAAAGACAGGATTTGTTCAGATTTAGTGAAAATAGTAGCCTTTGTATTAAAGCCAGAATAACGAATGATCCATTCTAGAGCATAGTTAAACAGAAGACACGCAAGGGCATCACCATGTCTCACTCCATCGTCAATTTCAAAGTATCTGTGAGACTACTTGACAGCTTTACACAAGAAAGGATACGAGTTAGAGTCGATTTGATAAGCTGTACATATTTACTTGGCATACCACTTGAAGAGCTACAAGTAAGAATTCATGATCAACACTGTCATTGGTTGATTTGAAATCAATAAATAAATAGTGAAGATCAATATTGAACTCTCGAGCTTTTCCAGTGTTTTAACATAGATTAAAGATTTGTTCGGAGGTGGAAAGGAACGATGTTTTAGTTGTATATAAATGATAATAATCGATTGTGTATCGAAATGATAAAATTGTTTAGTATGGCATAGATAAACTAAGATTATGCACATTTGTTTTTCATGGGTACGGTGAAATTATCGCAAATAATTGGAGAATATATTCCTAAAGAAATACAATTTCAAATTCTTAAACTCTAAGAATAAGTTGTTTATAGCGCAACAATAATTTTTTCTCAAAGCTTGTTGAATTAAGAATGTCTCAATGAATATTAACTAACTTTAAATTAGGAGAAATGATAGTCACTCCATATACTTCAAGTATATTTTCTGTATTATTAGCTTGACATAATCATTCACTAAATGAAAGGAAATACTTGTGACTGCTGTTTAATTTTAGTAATTCTTTTATATAACAATAGGGGCTAAAATTTCCCTTTTATAATACTGATTCGGTCTATGTTTTTGCTTATGCTAATTAAGATCATATCTTTTTATTTATAGCTCCATACTTTCTCAAGTGTTCATTTTTCTTCATACAAAAATATATCCAGAATTACAATCCAAACGAAATTTGTCAATAAACATCATTTGATTTGAATATCTTTGCATCCAATCTTAATACTCAGTAGCTGACTGTCTTTTTTTCCACGGTGCTTTGAGAGGTTGAACTAAAAATATGCACTTTTAACTGATATTTAGAGAGATCAATATTATGCCTCTTTCGGATTGAAACCCTTCTTCTTCTTAAGTAAAAATAAAAAACATCACGACTGATTAATGTTATCTGTATAATTTCAGTGAACTTTCAAGAGGATATATAAGTTATCCTTAGCATTAGTATCTCAAGATAGAACTCCGATCGTTGACTCCAGAAGATTTTGGCAATGATTCAGTGACTTGGCGATAAATTTATATATATATATATATATATATATATATATATATATATATATATATATATATATATATATATATATATATATATATATATCTGGTCAGCAAATTTATCTTAATGAATATTTTTACTCATTTTCTATAACTTACCTTTCTAAAACATAGTATTTTATACAATAAAAATATGCTTCCTACAATAAAAACAAGTTTCTTCTTAAATCTTTTGTACATATAACTAAGAAAATTATATTAAATTCTGTCTTATTTATATATTTCCTCATTTATAAAACTTAAAATCTTGTTTTTTCCAATAAATGAGTTATACTTTGAATTGATTTACATATATTTATTATATTGGCAGCTTGCGATTTTTCTTAGTAAAATTTCAAATTTAAAAAGGAGACAATTTACACACCAAATAAAAATAAATTTTAATTCTGCAGTTTTTTTAATTGAGGCTCGTTAAAATAACTCATGTATGCAATAATAATAATAATAAATAAACACGACAAAAATTTTAATTGAATTAAAAAACAATGTGAGTTAATAAATTCATAATTACAATTATTAAAAATAGTCTTATAATATGAGTATGGTAAAGAGAAACACAGAAAAAAAACTACTTGAAATAATGACTTTTCTAATGAAATTAGGCATTTGTTATTACTGAGTGTCTTTAAATCTTTTATGGATATAAATGAGTAAATTTACAAATTATTTATAATTTTATCATTTATTTTTAAAAATTAAAAACTTAGTTTTTTCAAATAAATGAGTTGTACTCTTAAATTGTATTACAGATATTCACTATTTACTGCTTGTGATTAATCATATTAGGAATTTTTAATTTAAAAAACAGACGATATACACACTAAATAACAAATCTTTTAATTCTGGAGTTTTTCTATTGAAAATTATATTACATCCAAAGCTTATTAAAACAATTCATGTGTGTAAAAAATTTTAAGCAATTTTTTAATTTTTTATTCAAATTAAGAAAAATTTTATTTTTGGCTTTAAAAAAAAAAACTTGAGATATTAACTTATAATAAAATTATGTGATAAAGTGTCAAAAACAATTTTTGTAGTAAAATTAATTTTACCATGGAAAAATTTATTCTATACAGGTTTATCTTTGTTAAAATACACAAATCAGAAGGAAATATGATAATTGCAATCCACCCTTATTTGTTACTTGCGTATTATCATAACAACCATATCTACTGAAAAATAAATGTTGTTAATGGTGTGATTTAGCCCCACATATAAAATACAAATAAAATTTTCATCTATTTGTATTTTACGTGGTGCTAAGATGTCGGTAAACTATTCTGTCTTTCCTTCATATTTCGAAAATTAATTATTAAAATTTGCAAAACTGTACGACTTATTCTTAAGACGAAAATGGTCGACACTTTATCATAGTACATAAATACTCATTCTTTTTTTTTCTTAATCGCTTTTCGCCCGCACGCAGGAAATAATAGGAATGTAAATAAGCAAATCGAAGTTAATAGGTTTGCTAAAACTAAGTCTGAACAATATTCACATTTTATAATGCCAAATTATTGCAACTATTTTCTTCAAGTGCGCATGCGTTAGAATTCCCATCCGACGTTCAAGGCTCTATCTTGAGATACTAGTTATCCTTTGCTGTGGTTGCAACAATGCGACTGTTCCTTTTATGGATTACAATTAATTGAATTTTGACATCATAAATGTTGATCGCAAAGTTTGCTTCTTCCCTTTTCAGACACACATTAATTTACGAATTTTTTATTTGGAATAATTTATCAATGTAAGTATTTGCCTAATTTCATATACTTCCTCAGCAGTGACACTGTGTAGTAGACTGCTTAATGACTGAATGTTGTTGTAAGACATTTTAATATTTCTGGCGTAATTATTATTTCTAGAGTATTTTTTAAAAAAAGTAGGCTGGAACTTATATTAAAAAGAATGAAACCTGCAAACTTCTAAGCACAGACACCTATGAAAACACATGCGGAGGATTAAAGTGCAAAAAATACATTTCATATTGTTCAGAAAATGGCTGCGCAGAACCTGGAGTTTTACACTTCTAAGAGCACTGTTTTATCACTAGACCACAGAGAATATAATCTTTATGATTACCGAAATTTTCTGAGCAGCTCATTTTAAAAATGTTTCTTGTGTGATAATAACTCCGTAGTAAATTTAAATTAATACATAACTAAGTAATAAATTCAAAATATCGCAAATTTACTGAAAAATATTTTATTATTCCACATACTGCTACTTTAATTTTTATGCATTTTAACTATTTTTTCAATTTTTCTTATAAAAAAATTGAAGACAATATTTTTTCCTGGTTAACTTATTAATTAATCTATATTATGTAATCGAATATCATAAAGTGACGTTTAATTTTTCGGCTGTCTCATGAAATGATATGATTATAATACACATTAAAAAAGTCAAATTTTAAAATTACATATTTTATGAACACAAAATTTATAGTCTCTTACTTCATAGCCTATGAGGAAGGAACTTATGTCTGCCATAATAGTATTTATCCAATTTGTGTCATTGATCTGTGTAAAAAAACAAGGAAAATTATGGTTGGTATTATCTTTTGAAATAAAAATTTTAATTCAAATATCAGTAATTAAAGTTTAAAATAATAAGAACAAAACAAAGTATTTTGTTTCACTTATTTTAAAAACATAGTAATATTAAATATGTTATTTTGCTAAGCATCAGATTCTTATGTACTTTGCAAATAGTTGAACAAAGGTAATATTTTTGATTCTGTTGTATTAAAGAACACAATAATAAATTAATAATTGAAAGATAAGAAAAACAAAATCAGTGTGGGGATGTGCTTAATGGGGATGTTTTTAATCAATTGCCCGAATGTTTTAATCAGCAGTTTAATTTAAAAATGTTTATTTTTAGTAAAATATAATAGTATTGCATTAAATAAGTAAAACATTGCGTTAAATTTTTAACTCAATACTTTAAATTTAATAAAAAGGAAATAAACAATTTTAAATTATTACTGTAAGAAATAAATATCACATTTATTTAAAAAAATGCTAAAAATTCTACATTTCTAAAAATTGTAAATATTTTTATTTTGGCGAAATCGCATTTCAAAATCAATGGAAGTAATACATCTAAAATGAGCCAACTGAAATAATGCGTACAAAATAAAAATCAGCTGACAAAAATATTCGGTGATTTTAGCACATATTATCAAATTATTTTTGCAGAAATACCATTTATTTTAAATAAAGTTATCAAAGAAAAAGTTACAATTAATAATGAGTACACGAGAATACATTATAATATCATAAGAATACATTATATGTCAAACTTTCTTTGACAAAGTTCTATCCTTTTTCCTCATTTTTATAAAAAACACATATTTTTAAGAAGAATCATATTATAGCAAACATTTTTTCAATTTTATGAAGTCAAATAAAAGATTATTAGAAATATCATCCTTTATAACTCCTTAGATACAAATCATACGAGGGTTGCTATTTATATTTCTGGCCTTGGCAACAGTAAGTATTGCTAGGCGACCGAAGACGATTTTAATCGAAAGTTTGATATTTTTAAACATAAATTCAGCAGACGATTTACCATTATAGCTTTATTTGTGTTGTTGACAGTAAGTTAAAAAGTTCTTCTCTGTCAAAAAATGGAATTGAATCGTGAACATTTTCATGCCATTATTTTTCATAACTTTCGACGTGGATTGTCAAGACAACAGTGCTTCGATGAACTTAATTCTTTATACAGCGATAAAGCGCCATCCTACAGCACTGTAAAAAATTGGTATAACGAATTTTATCGTGGTCGATGTTCGATCCAGGACGAATCCCGTGCAGGTCGTCCAAAATTTGTTGTTGTGCCAGAAAAGATCAATGCTGTGCGTGAACTGATAAAGCAAGATGGTCATGTGACATACCGTGAGATAGAGGCGTCTTTGGACATTAGTATGACTAGCATCAATAAAATATTGCATGAACATTTGAGCGTAAAAAAAATTTGTTCGCGTTGGATCCCGCATAATCTGACAAACGCTCAAAAAAAGGCTCGTGTCGATTGGTGCAAGGAAATGGTGGAAAAATACATTCAAGGTATATCAAAGGCTGTGTATAACATCTACACAAGTGACGAATCATGGATCTATGCATATGAGCCGGAAACAAAACAGCAATCAACTGTATGGGTCTTCCAAGACGAGGCAAAACAAACAAAAGTTGTTCGAGGAAGAAGCACATCGAAACAAATGATTGCCTGTTTCTTCGGCATTAACGGTCATGTGGCAACAGTGGCGTTAGAGCAACGCAGGACGGTCAATTCTGAATGGTACACGACCATTTGTTTGCCAGAAGTCATCGGAGAAATTCGAAAAAAGCAGAAGAACAGGCGAATCATTCTTCATCATGACAATGCGAGCTCTCACACATCGACTCAAACAAAGGCATTTCTGACGGAGTGAAAGATCGAACTTATGGGTCATCCGCCGTACAGTCCTGATTTGGCACCCAATGACTTCTTCTTATTCCCACGCATCAAAAATAAATTACGTGGACAACGTTTTTCGACCCCCGAAGAAGCGGTTGATGCATTCAAAACGCATGTTTTGGAGTTACCTCAATCGGACTGGAAAAAGTGCTTTGAAAATTGGTTCAAACGCATGCAAAAGTGTATTGATCATCATGGAGAATATTTTGAAACACAATAAAACCAATTTCGATCCTACATATTTGTTTTTTCATTATTAGGTCAGAAATATAAATAGCAACCCTCGTAATTCATAAACACAGAATTTTTAAAAAACTTCTACAGTATTTTCTGATATTTTGTTTTATTATTTCATATAAGATTTTTATATAAAATTTTATGTAGACATTTGAATTCCAATTTTGAAAAACAAAATGCACCTGTCCCATTCACAAATTTTGGGATTTACATTTAATGTAATATTTTGCTTTGACAGCGGAAATGTTTTTACTTAGTTAGATTCATTGAATGCGATCATATTTTTGATAAAAGATTAACATAGAGTCAAAGCATTTTCTCTTATAAAGAGTGAATAAATTAAGGAAAACAAAGGAATTTATTTAAGTTTTTAAAAAATATTTAGCGAAAATTTAAACAAATTTTTTTGAAGTAAATAAGAGTTGATAAAAATTTTAGATACATTTAAATATAAATGTAAAAAATATCTATTTTAATCCAAATTTTTTTATGTTGAGAATGTAAATAAAATGATACATTTTGGTATGAGTGTGAATTCCTTTTATTTTGAAAGACCAATTTTCCCTCACATTCCCAACTACAAATTCGATATCAACTCTTTGTGGATTATATGAAATCCTACGTATTCAATTCATTCTCGCATGTTATTTCTGGAAACAAAAATGTTTGATTATATTTATTCAAAGTTCTGAAAAATACGAGAAATTGACCTGAGCCTATACTTTCAGTAGGAAAAAATGTACTATTTTTTCAATATGGAGAATGTGATTAAATCAATTAAAAGACATAAACTTGTATATTTTTAATTCAAATAACATTAAAATATAAAAAATATTTTTAATGTAATATTTTTAAAAAAAATAACACGCTTTTTTTGTATTTTTATTTAATGTACAAATCTTGACTGAATTCCAATTCTAGAAGATGCTTGGGATATATTTGTGCTCATTGACTTATTATTAAAAATCATTTTATATTTATTTTCATACGCTTAGTCATTTCTAATAATTCTCACGTTCAAGACTTGATACTATCCGTCAATAATATTTAATACTCAGTACAGCAATTTTTGCTGTGGAGTTTTTCTGAGTTTTTTTTTTATGATATTACCATGATAACCTTTTCTATTTTCAAACATTTAATTGTTTCCAATATTTCATGTTGCCCTTATTAATTTTAAAACAGTGTGATTAACTTCAATATTTTTCGAATTATACCCAGAAAATTTTTAAATCAATTTTTCATTGTTTTGTTAAAATTCGAATAAATGTTTCAGCAACTTTTATGATTCCTTATTTGATACTGATTTTTAGTCAAATGCAATTATATCCTTCCAACACTTGATTAGTCTATCAACGTAGCTCTTTTGGAACACTGTTCACCAGAAAAAAAGGCTACTGTAAGTTTCTATCCACACATATTTCATTTTAGTTCTAAACATTAAGGAAATTTCACACGTGTATATTCATGTAGCAAGACAATCATATTCATTAATATTGCTAGTAAAATATATTTAAAATAAAATTGACATTTTTTACAATTAAAATTGCAAATAAATGTGGCATTATATAATTCAAATTCATGTCAATCTTAAAAAAGTATTCTGATAAAATTATGTTGCAAAAAAGTATCAATAAAAATATTACAATATATAAGTAAATTTATATTACTTACTTCAGCGAACCAGTAATCAGATGATGACGTCTGGTTTAAAATGCATTCTAAATAAAAATCATAATTATCACGTAAAGTATAAGGCCAAAGAGATTTATCCCATTTTCTACCATTTGCATCATAAAAACATCCTGAAAAGTTATGTAAATAGGTTTAATTTGTATTGATGAAAATAGCTTCTTAAAAATTTTCAAATTCAATAAAGAATAAATTTCAATACTATGTAGAAATACTAGAAAATATTTTGAAAAAATTAAAATAATTTTGTTGAGTCGTTGATTAATAACTGGGTAAAGGAAATAAATTCATATTTTATTTATTAGAGCTGAATTCCCTTTCCAGTTGAACAAAAGTGATAGGTTCTCAGATTATAATTTTATTTTGTAATCGGATAAATAATAAAGTCTTCAGTAGAGGAAAGTCAAAATCACCATTTCAATCACCATGTGCTTAATAGTGATTTCTTTGTATTTTAATAAATACACATTATCTTCTAACTTTTTCTTCAATGGTGTGAGTACTTTGATAAATTGTTATTACTAGATATATTTTGTATCGCCTTGTTAATTTTGCTGTTGTTGTTGATAATGAAAGATTAATAGAATTATGATGAAAGATTAGATGAAGTTTGAACCACAATCATATATCACATATTGTGAAAAGTATTTTCCCCAAAAAATCTGGGAATAAACTGTAACTAAAACATAAACATCTCTAAGCGCAATCATAAGTAGAATTTTTTTTTTTACCTACAGTTAAATTTTTAAAATAATAAATTAACAAACATATAATTAACTACATAAATTGTAGCTTACACATCTTCCTTAGTTTGGTGTAATTTATATAACTTCTATAACTTTTGCATAAAATAAATTACATTAAATTATAAATAAATTTTACAATTTTTTTAAAAAAATGCCAAAACTTAATTTTTTAATAACGTATCCAATTACTTGTTTCTTAATATTATTTGTAATATGCAAAAAGTATTAAATTTTGATTTAATGTAAATTTTAAATAATATATTAATATTTAGTTACCATTAAAATAAATATGTATTAAAATATAACCTTTTACAGGGAAGGAAAAAGTAATTGATAAAAATAAAGTCATCTTACCAGTAGCATCAAAACCATGCGCTATTTGACGGTACAATATTGAGAATTCCCCAAATCTTAGATGACTAAAAAACAATAAAATGTACTTACTTATACTGTAAAATGTACTGAAATTTTAAAAATTTATAGTTTTCAGAAATATATAACTGGGTTTATTGAATAATTCACCTAACTATTGCTACTCACTTCGGTATATTCTCAAAATCATAAAACAAAGGCTCCAGAAATAGACTGCTATCCATATCTGCAAAACGCATTAAACTAAAAATGATATTTATTATCAAGTAAATCATTGTTTATATACAAAAATCACTCTAATTTTAAAACATTTCGTAATTAACTAATTTTATGCTGCTCTTAATGATTATTTTATGTTTCATTTTTCATGTCAACTTTGCAAAATTAAAACTTATATTCCTTTCATCAGGCCGAAGATTAAATTTATGAGGTGCAAAGGAGCATAATGTACCTCAAAATGAAATTATTTTCATCTAAAAAAATTATATTCAAAACATAATAATATAGTGTGTAAAATAGTTTTAATTTTATATAAATTGATAAAATACTTGTTATTTTGCCATGTATTTTGACGCATGAAATCATGCAAAAATTAATACATAAAATTTAATTTTTGTACATTTATTGTTCATTTTACATGCAGAGCAAAAATAATTTTTAAATATTTGTTGTGAATATCAATAATTTCCCTTGAAATTTGACACTTCCTTATTTAATTAATATGTATATTTGCTTTGCAATAGAAAATGCTTATAATGATTCGTTAGATAAAAATATCTCAAAAAGATCATTTATCTCAAAAAGATCATTATTTTTCTTCATGTAATTTATTAATAAAATTGAATTTTATGTAATAATTGAATATTCATGCATTCTTATTATTTTAATAAGGACTCACTTAATGATGTGATAGAATATTTAATAATATTTATTTTATTATTATTTATCAAAATTATTAATAAAAAATTTAGTCGCATATGCATATTCAATATTTAACACTGCTGGCCACCCAAAATACAACATAACCAATTATCAAATGATTAAATTTTTAGACTTCAGCAAAGTGTGGTGGTTCCTGCAAAAATCAATAGTCAGAGAAGCCGCCATTGTTAGAGATCAACACTGCCACACGAATTGACATTGATTCAAAGAGATATTGGATGTATTCTTTTGGTACAGCAGTCCAAGCAGCTTCCTGCATCCAACCATCACATATCCTCATTACAGTTGTTTGGTTTTGTCCAACACGACTACCAATTTCTCTGAAAGATTCTTTATGCCACTATCTTTCCTCTGTCGAACTCAGATACACGATCAAAAAATGATGGGTTTTTTTTACGAGGCACAGTTCTTATTTTTTTGAAAAAACCACAAGAAAAACATAATTGCCGAGCTTTAAATCGTCGAAATTTTCAAGCTTTAAACAGCGATTTGAAGTGGTGCGCGTGAAGTGTGCCTGGGCAGAAATTCTAATCATTTGTTTATATCACCTCCGCTAAAGAATATTGTGAATTTCATGAAATTCTTATGCTTCCTTCAAAGTGTTGCATTTATCGTGACCAGCAGTATAAAATATGTGTGAACAGAATATTTTATAATATTTGATTCTATATATTCATCCCATATTTTTCTGTCATTGCTTAATTTAAAGCAAATTTAAGAGTGAATCCTGATAAATTTAACTTACTATGAAAATTTATTATGTAAGAAATTTGACTATTATATCTTAGGTTAAAATATGAAATTTATAGTTAACAAATTATAAGCTTAAAAAATATTAAGATTTATTTTGTAGTTGCAATAATCTTCAAAATATTTCAACATATAAGTCAGAACTATTCAGCATATAGATCAAACTATAGCGCACAGAAGAGATTTCAAATTAAGCGAAAATCAAAACTCAGATTTAATGTTTCACATACCTTGTTAAGCTTTCAAGATTATTTAAAGTTCAAATTTATATTTTAAAATAATATGAGTGTAGCATGATATATGAGTGTAGCATTTTAACATTTTGTCTAATATTAAATTCCATGGCCTTAAAATATGTATTTAATATTGTACTCACTAACTATATTTCGAACATAATCATAGCCAGAGCTGGTTCCAACAGGACTTTTAACCAAAGAAATTTGACTACATAAAAAATATGATTATTTAAATACAGAAATACATTTACATAAATGTTTTTATTCTATGTTTTCTATAAAAGCTGATTTTGAAATTCTAATTTTCAAACAATTTTTGGATTATTTAATTGAAAATTTCAATTTTAAAAGCTTATAAATTGTATAATTATAAAATTTACATTCATATTGGACTATCAGCAACTTAAAAAGTATCAAAATAATTGAAATTTTAAATTTATTACCTTTGTTAAAATAAAAATAAAATTCTGTTTAATTAAATTTTTTTTTTGTATAATACAATATATTGTAGCTTCAAAAAGTATTCAAATAGTTTAAAATTTATTCAAGTTACTCAAGTTATCATAGAAACCCATTTTTTAATATTCATAAGTATTTAAAACTCCATTTAAATCTTTTAATTTAAATGAAAATATATGATGTTTTTGTCATGTTTTAAACAAGAAACTTTTATCTAACCTGATAGGATTTTCGGAATTTCCATACCACAGCCTGTTGAAATCATACCTAGATTTGAATTTCTTTAAATTCATTACATTGAGAAAATAATCTTCACTCGTTTCTAGCTGTTAAAAAGAACGATAAACATTATTCAATGACTATAAATTAAAGAAATAGGAATATTTATTTTTTTTAATTTTTCAATATAAATTGATTCCAAAACGAATTATTTATACAAACATTAAAAACTTGTGAATAAGGAAAATAGCATTTTATCAAGTTAATTTTTTATTGTAAAAGTGTATTAAGCGCATTTCAAATTAAATGAGGAAATACGGTTTCAATGAAACTAATGTTATTGCGACTGAAAGCGAAAAATTAAAGAAATTTTTCAATTCTATGACTATAATCACTCAGATTATTTTTATAGAGAGAGATATCTATTTAGTTTAGAGCTCAAATTTTGATATGATTTTCTAGATAATAGAATAAGTGTTTCATAGACACCGGGCAAGTTGTTTATGGCGTTTTTAATAAAATATATTCCTTTTATTTCTTCCATCATATAAGTCTTTCTTCCAAAATCAAACAATTTCTACAGTCTTTATAATAAATATTTTAACTAAGCACCGTACAAATTTTGTCTTTTATGCTGAAAATTGACTCAGATCATCATTTTTACTCTATTGATATGAAATTTTAATATATATCTTTTTCTCACCTGACATTCCAAGACGAGTAATTTTTTAGTATTCACTTCAGTTTTTAATTGATAAAAATCTCTTACAATTTTTGAAACACAATATCATTCCTATAATTAGGATCAACATTAGAAATGGAGTCTCAGTGCGTTTAAATTTTTTTAAGGAAGAATTCTATATGCTAGTGTTTTTATACAAATGTGCTAGGGATTCATATAACGAATTTTGAAACCAGTTTTATGATTCTCTAATCATGATCAGAATAAAAAATCGAGTCTCAGTGCACTTTATTTTTTTTATGAAGAATTCTTATATTCTAGTGGTTTTTTTACAATCGCTAAAGGGAATCAAAGATTTTTTTGTGAAATATTCCAAAATAAAAAAAGTGCAATGCAAATAAATAATTACAATACAAATTGTAAAGATTTATAGATAACTCAATCAATACGCATAAGTTTTTAGTTATCAATAATTTAACCTGTCCTCAATCATTGCGAACACATATACCGACATTGAGGAGATAACATCTTGGAAAAATAAATCAAGATTCGGAGTTTTGTAATAGGGAGTGAAACATTTTCAATGCTTATAGAAGTGGTTCTAAAATTGTTCTTGAAAATGATTAATAGAAAAAGGTACTTAGTAAATTTTACAAAACAAAACCGGAAAAAATGAAACTGTCAAATGATTGGTAGATTTCATAAAATTTAATAGTATAAAAACTAAAACCCTTAATATAAATTATTCTTATCGTCTAATAAAATAAGCAATTGTTGTTATATATATTTATATCAAGAGGTATATTTATATTATATATATATAATATAAATATATCTCTTGATATAAATATATATATATATATTAATAACCAAAACCTTATGCGTAATGATTTAGTTATCGATAAATCTTGACAGTTTGTATTGTAATTATTGATTTGCATTGCACTTTTTTATTTTGGAATATTTCACAAAAAATCTTTGATTCCCTTTAGCATTTATATATTATCAAGAGGTATATTTATACTATATATATATATATATATATATATATATATATATATATATATATATATATATATATTTATACTATATATATATATATATATATATATAATATAGTATAATATAAATATACCTCTTGATTATCACTCCTTACTTGGATGATTACTTTAAATTTTTTGTTAAAATTCAATTTTTATAATTAGTTAAATAATCCTCTCAAACATTTCTTAAATAAATGTTTGCTTACGTCTCTGTAAACTGTATCTAGAATCAATTGTTGGTGAAGCAATTCTGGAAAACCAAAGGATAATTTCATTTGTTGGAGCTATAATAAATAAAAATATACTAATTTAGACCTTTACTAATTACACAGCTATCAAGTTTTATACAGCAGTATGAAATTAAAACAGATTATTACTTTATTCTGAAAGAGCCTTTTAAGCAGTCTATCGAATCGAGAAGATCCTCGAATCACACGAAGAACTTCTTTTTTTAATGTTGAAAAAGTTTTCTGTATCTAAAAGAAAAATGTGGTATATATACTAAAATTTGATAACTTTTAAAACCTAAATATGAAAGATAATACTAGTTGTTGAAGCAGATTTAAATTTTCCCTTTTTCGTCAGGAAATAACGATAAGAATTAAAATTAGCCAAACCATATGCAAAAATTATACCATAATATATCAAAATGTTAGAATATAAAAAGACAAAACAATGTCAAGAAATATGAAGGTAAGCTCTGAATATTGAGATTTGTGCATAACTGAATCGAAGATCAAATAACCACATCACAAAAAGAATGTTAAGGAACATACATGCTTAGTAAAGGATCTGTGACTTATGTTGAAGATTTACTCAATCAGCTCATTCTGAGTAAAAGGTTATGAACGAGTTGTTCAGGCATGGATATTCATTGGTGTTTTACCAAACATTGCTCGTAATTATTGTAGTACGAAGCGTTTTCCGGAAAAGTCTTCAAATACTTTATTGGATTTATATTCGAAAAACTCGCCTTGCTTATTTACGATCTTCGTTAAATAACTACAAGGAGTTTACTATAGCTACTGTTTTATTAAACTCCGCATATTACTTCATTAAGAGGAATTAATGATACATAAACATTATAAAAAAAATGCACGAAATGAAAAATTACAGCTTATAATGGGAACTTAAATCACTTCCAAATATGTAACTCTCGATAATGTTGTGGTGTTATTCCGTGTTCATTTCATTATCCAAATGAATATGCGTTTTGCATCGATTTCCTGTCCTGCTTTTCCCTGAAATGGAATTCGGTATCATTGCTTCTATAAGTAGTTCTGGAGTTGTTCCTCAGAAAATCAATTATCAATGAAAAAAAGCTAATCCCTTATTTTGTCCAAGTCATTGTTCTCCACATGTCTATTGTTTCTAGCTTGTACAACTTTATTGTTGTTATCATTATAGCTGTCGTTATTTGTCATGGATGATTACTTCTAAGCAATTAGACAACAATTCTTGATGGTAGAGAGAGCTTGGAGAATGCTAATTCTCCAAGCTCTTGAAATAATGGTATAAAGGATCCCGAAATCGGCTGTCACATTAGCCACATTTTCATCTTTCAGATTTGACTTCGAGCGAAGTCAACCAGATGTCCTTTACAGAGCCATTGCTTGGAAACATCACAATAAGGCAGGAACTCTACGACCCTTAAAATGATCAGATTAAAATAATTTTCAGAGAAGTGTTGAGTCTTATACATCATCAGTCTTCTAGCAATGAGTGCACTCTACACCATGCGTTATATAAACACATGTTTTATCGAAATTTACTTCAGTCGGACATCTGATAGAATTTCTTGTCCCTCTTGCTGATTAGGTTTAGATTTTTCAACTTCGTCATAGGAAATCTTTTAGAAATATCTAGCATAGTAAATAATAAAATAAAGTCACTTGAATTGCTGGAATTAGAAAAGATTTTTAAGAAATTAGAAAAACGCTTTTAATAACAGCAAGATTAAATATTTGGGGAAAAAAACAATGATCATGGAAAAAAGTTAAAATGGAAATTGCAAATAAAGGAAACTAAAATATCAAGAAACTATATTACATTTCTTAGTCCAACTTCAGAATTTTCTTTTTATTTTAACTAATAAACATATTAATTTCTTCAACAACAACAAATCCTCAATCAAATCGACTTAATCTTTTTAGATAGATGAAACTTCCTAAATTGAGTTATTCAAATAAAACGAAGCTAATTATAAAACAAGTGAGTTCAAACTTTTAAGGAATGTTTTACATTCTATGATCTAACGTATGAAGAGAGGAGAGAATTTTTATACTGTAACAAAACGAGAAACACAGAAATTAAGCTCCAGAGTTCTTTCCCAACAAATGTCTGACATCCATGTGTCTTCGACTATTAATCCAACAATGTTTGGAATGTATGCACGTATCGATTTTTATTCAAAAATGAATCAAACTCTCAGTCGTTATGTGAAAAGAAATCAAAGAAAAATTTTTAAATAGCACATAATTAAAATAAAACAGCAGAAATGAAAACTGCTCATCAGAATCGAAAATACACAAAAAAGTAAATTTTCAAGTTCGTAGATAAGAATTATATATATATATATATATATATATATATATATAGTATAAAAAGAAAGCATGTAGCATGCCTTAAATTCTTTATATAATAGAATATGAATGAAAATGTGTAAATCACCTGATTGAATCATAAAATACTTTAATAATTATTAATATTTGTTCAATGTGTTTTCTTTTCTTTTTTTTGTTGAAATTATTTTCTTCTTTGATTAGAAGATAATTCCATTATCTATAAATAATTGTTTTTTTCTTGTATTGGCTAACGTTTATTCTGAAAATTGAATCAAATAAGAGGATTTTGTACATTTATTAAATAACTGTATATACAGACAAAGGAATTCTGCGTCTGCATTAATTTTTAAGGACAGATAAAAATAACAATATCTTATTTTAATTCATTACTTTTGACCAAAATTTCTTTTAGACATAATTTTGCCATAATTTTTGAACTAAATATTTATTTTAATTTACGATTTATATTGAAAAGGCAGAAGCTAAAGATTCATATTAAATTAAACTCATTCAATATATCTGATATCACTTGCAACGGAATTTTAAGAACTTAAGAGTTCCAAAAACAATCAAACCACTCTGATTGAAAATATTTATTCATCTTTGATATCACATTCTCATGGAGCATTTTTTTGCACTTCATCCAAATTGTTAATATTTTTCAAGTTTAATAATACTGGAAATAAATGAAATTATTCTGCAAAAAACCTTTAAAATTTACTGAGATTAATGATATAATAGAGTAATTGGGGGATAATAACAAGTAAATGACAAAAATTAAATAAACGCTTTAGGATATAGATTCATTAAAACAAATTGAATAATGATGACAGAAAATTGGAAAAAACATAGATAGTGATTTTCATTTATTTTAGTATAAATAATACCATTAAGACTTGGTTTTAAAAGTCTATTTATTTGCAACTAACTTCAATGATATCACGATTAAGAGGATTCAGGAATAAATCTGTGGTAAGACTATCTTCAATGGTAAGACATATCATCACTTATATTGCTTATTTCTTACCTTTCTATTGTTACTGAGGAATCCACTATCAGAAAGAAACTTTAGCGATGCCAAGCCCATTTCTTGGCGAAGAAGTTCAGCACAGGTTTGCCAGTTCTCTTCAAATGAAAAATCCCAAAATGGAACTGAGCCAACATATTGCAGATGGATGGTCTTAAAATCATCTCCTAGATGCTCAACAACTTGTACCAACATCTTCCACAATATAAAATGTGCAGCAGCCCTATTTGTATTCAATTTTAAACTAAGTCGAACTATAAATATTTAAACTGTATTTTTGCATAAATTTGCTCTCAATTATGAAATTATTCTACTTTACTCTAATTATTCTATACTATACATTTTTCTTTTTTATTTATAAACAATATTAAAAGCTAATGTTGAATAAATTAAATAAATTCAAGTATTTCTTTCAAAACGCACATATATTGCCAAAATTATCAAGAATTCCTGTATGACAAGTGGATGATTCCAGTATAATGTCAAAAGTTAATACTGTTATAAAAACTTTAAATGATGTTAGAATTTCCAGAACATCAAGAGTACATTTTCTGTCATTACAAATCAATGATAAGAGGTGAATATATTCCAAAGAAACATGATTACAAATGCTCGTAATTTTAAAGGTTCTGCTAAGTCGATATCCCTGCAGTTAAGTGTGTCAGTTATTAAAATCACAGTCGAGTATAAGTGCTATAAAAATGTTGAATTTTATCATTACTCTAGTAAAAGTCTAGAAGCATACAATTGGCAGATATCTTTGTTGAAATTTGAAGGTGGCTTCTATTTCAGGTCATGTATACAAGTTAAGGACAAGGTTATTCGTGAAGATGAGATAAAACTTTGCTTTTATCCTCATACACCAGCTAATAAGCTGTATGCATCAATGAATCAATGCATTTAAAATGTTACGGAGAAGATAGTAATTAGCATTTAAGCAATGGTTAAACGTTTTGCAGAATGATAAATTAGGATATATGATCACTTCGAATTAAATAAACGTGTATCTTATGAAAAATTATTTTTGAAATTTACTGTGCAAATCATGAAATTTGCTGCTGGTATTGCCATAGTTAAGGATAGTTTCTCTTCGTTTGGATTTGGCCTGCTAGTTTCAAATCAAAAACTAATACGCTGCTGGTCGTATGAATCGTTAGACAAAACCAAACTTTTTTCACAAAAGCAACATTTTAATAACAAGTCCTAATCTTTATTAACTCGATGATACTTATGTTCATAGTACACGTACCACTGCATTCCGAGTTTACAATCATCAAGAAACCTTGAGAGGCATTTTCAAAGCTCTAGTTTAAGCCCAATATAACATTTCTAGAAGGAGTATAAACATGAAATTTATTCGATTAAAAACTAAACATTAACTTTTCACCAAACTACAGAAATAGAACATAATTCCATCAACAGTTCATTAAAGTTTAATGAATAACTTGCATCAAGGAGAAAACGCTGTAATTGAAATAAGAGGTTACCTAACACTTATTAATTTTACATTTGGTGTCTTTTTAACCAAAAGTAAATAGTACCAGTCTGGAATCAATAGTATAAGATTAGATGAAAATGAATACCAAAACTATTCACAGAACAACGTGAATTTCGTGAAACGCTAGTTTTTGAATGTCACATGTTGAAGTTTTGTAGCCATATAGTTTTAATTTCTTAATATACAGTGGCTTTATTGATGCTAATTATGTAATTCTTCAAAACAATAGAAAAATGTGAATTTTGTTTTCACATAAAGTATTGATTTTTAATATGAAAAATATACCATTAAATTAAAGTAAATCCTTGACAAACATTATTCGGAAGAATATAAAAGTGAATTACTGATTTTAAGAGTGCCTGTACAAACGTTTATAATACTGAAATTTCTGGTCCTTCAACTCAATAATCGTTTAAAATATATAAAAAACAAATAAGAATTAACCGGAAGAAGATAATCTTGGCAGACAATGAAATGGAGTTGCGCAATATAGCTAATAGTTTGAAGATACCAGAAAATAAATTATTTAACATATTACTGAACATTTTTTCACAAGAAGATTCTTTTTCAAGTAGGTACGACGTTTGCTAACAACCAAGTAAAAAGATATCAATGTGTCGACGATTCAAAGATGTGTTTGGAACTATTCCAGAAGTACAGAAAGGAATTTTTACGCTGTATGTAACAATGGATTAAGCATGAATCCTATATTTTAATCTAAAGTAAAATAGTTAATTTATGAAAAACAACTCGCGAAATTTGTCTAAAGGCATCAATATCGCAAATGTTTGACTGAAGCTTTTTGGTTCCCATATTTTGAGATGCGAACAATTTTTTGTTATCATTTGTGCCTTGAGAAAATAAAAAAAAACATTGATAAGGAATACAATGAGATATTATACGTGTGTTTGAAGGAAGAGATTACGAAAATCATGAACGAAGAAAAGAGTTAATACATAATCAAAACTATATTTCACTACCAAAGTGAACCCCAACAGTGCTAAAACTGCAATAATTATACTTTTAATTATAACATCATCAACCATCTTCCAAAAGATCTAATTTTTCAGTGATTTTCACCTGTCTGTATCAAGGAAAAAATTCTGCACTAAAAAGAAATAACTGATGGAACTAAAACTTATTTTTAAGTCAGGTGTATATTTTACAAATAAAGAATCCGATTAGAAGAGATCAAAATAAACCAATAAAAAGGAATGAAACTTAATCTAATTTTGCTTAAAAGTTTTTATTTTAGTAGTCATTTTATGAATTTAATGAGTGATGTGTCATGTTTTGAAAATATGGAATATATAACAATATTATTTAATTTTATAAAAAAAAATTAATTAATTTTAGCAGTAGTAAGAGAAATACATCATGCATTTTGATTTGATTAATTTTAATAGCTAAATGCTATATTCATTCTTTGTAATTTTTCAAATACAGCATTTACTCTTACGCATATATCACTATATATCTTTAAAGAACGAAAAAAGCAATAAAATTAATGCACTTATCTGAACAATAAGAAAAATTCATGGCAAACATTAAAGCATAAATCTGATACAGTTAATTGCAATTTCGAATAACTATACTCGATTATTAGCAAAAATATTTATACATACTATTAGCTGTTACTGTTAATTATAATTAAGTTCTAAATAAAGAAAATAAATATAAATTATTTTATTATCTGTAACACAATAAAGAAATAAAAACTCTTTCAAAGTAAAGGTTATTGCATAGAAATGATACTTCAACTTCAATGATAATTTTGTCAATAGAAGTTTCGTAATAATTACCGCAAAATTTCATTCAAAAGACAAATGTGAACTGAATAATTTATGTATGAACTGAATCATTGCCTGCAACGCAAGGTGAAATTCGTGAAAATTATTTTTTATAATTAATTTACAGATAATAAGAAATAAAATATTTTAATTATGTTTTAGTAATATTGTGCAATATGTTTAATATTATAAGTATATAACTAAGCATTTGATTTTTTTCCCCGAGTTACAAATTGAAAAATCTGAAATCCTAAAATTACACAAGCTACCTTAATACTATTTATAATTATAATAGTTAAAAGGATATTTGAATCTCAATAACTCAAAACATGTGTTAAAAGATTTTTATATCAATCAAATGCTATTTTTTCTTTTAAAACTGTAACCACTTCAAGTAAGTGCACATAAGTAAAAGAAAAAGATAGTGGTATATTTTATTTAAAAGTTATAAATTACCTATTAATTTCATAAACTTACTTTGGGGGAGCACTATTTAACGTAGATATTATACTATCCAGATTATATTTACAAGTAGAAACTATCTCCATATCTTGCACCCCATCACCAATTAATGGTTGCCAAATCTCTTTCAATTGCAAAATCTGTAATATTAGAAAATCTACACATACACTATCATGAAATATGAATATGTCCTAAGACTTCAACATAAGTTATGCAATAAATTCACTATTTTTAAGCAAAATTAATTTACTTCAAGGTAGATTACTCAATAGTTTTAAATTCTAATGTAATATGTTAGTGTGCATAAAAGTATTGCCAAAATTAATTATTATGAAATTTTTCTAACACGTATCATTAAAAGTTCACATCAATTTAAAAGTATTTTTCACATAATTGAATTGACCTACGTGCTCATTAGATAATCTTGGCCTTTCTAAAGATTCTGAATTCTGTAAAATAAAAAAAAAAGACATTTAATATAAATTTAAGGAAATAAAAATATTAAATATATTTTATGTGCCGGAAATTATGAATATAGAATTTTATCGGTAATTCAATTTTCTTTTATAAAATGCTGTATTCATTAAAATGGTAATTATGAGCCTAAGACACTCAAAAAAAGTAAAATATTGATCAAGGTAGTTTCGAAATTAAGAAAAACTGTGTAAATTTAAGTATATATATTAAAGAAAAAAGTAGAAATCAAGATAGGTGAATAATCAAGCAAGAAGCATTTGAAACATTTAAGAAGCATCATAACTGTCAGTAATGTTGTAAAAATCAAGAAAGATACTTGAACCACTCTTGCAATATCCATTTCTATTTGAAATATTTCTTTGATGAACTCTACTCTTCTCGTTTCATCCATTGATAAAAGTTCAAGAATACTATTCAATACCTCTTTGTACACAGTCAATTTGTGCAAATTTTCCTTACTAGGTTCCAAAAAAACATGTGGTGGATAAGAAGACATGAGGCAATTTATTTCCTAGGGAATTAAGAAAGTTATAACATACATTAGTAAATTAAATGAATTACAACATAGATATCACTCTGTACATAAAGATAAATAGCATAAATATATCATATTTTCTGGCATATAAAGATAAATTATATATATTTTCTGGCATATAAAAATAAAATATTTAATAAAGGTGGATAAGAAGACATAAGGCAATTTATTTCCTAGGGAATTAAGAAAGTTATAACATACATTAGTAAATTAAATGAATTACAACATGGATATCACTCTGTACATAAAGATAAATAGCATAAATATATCATACTTTCTGGCATATAATCTGCACTTATTTTTTAAAAAAAAATAGGTCTTGAAAAACGGAGTGCTTCTTATATGCCAATAATGCATCTTTTGTTTACATTAATTTTTGAAAATTTCTTCTTATCGGAGTTGTGCGATTTTTTCACTGTTTCCTTGTTGAGTGTGAAAAATGTTACAGTTATGTGGATTTTAGTGAGTGTACACGCAGGTCATCGACGATCACTGCTGGTTTCGCGTTGAAACTTTAAATTTTGTGAATGACAATCAAGTGTGTGAAATTTTCACTATTCAGTTTTCGTACATTTGTTAGTAAATTATGCCTCAAAAACAATGTTGACATTGCAATAATATATAATACAAGTTATATGTGATTACTTGTGCTAAGGAACAAATCTGTCTACTCACATTAAACGTTATCTATATAATTTAAGCCATTGTTTAGGAAATGATATTAATTTATTTTTTTAAGTTTGTATGAAGAATTAGGCATTATTGCTTCTTCAAAAAATCTCTAATTAAAACCTTCCGTAAGAATAAAATAGTTGGATTTTTTATTATTCGCAAAAAGAATCCAACTATTGATTTTTTTACATTTTACAAGTTGGTATAATTGTTTATTTTGAAAATCATAATAAGAAAATGTTTCGTTTTTTAGCTTTTATTAGCATCATATGTTTTGAAAATCAAATCAGTTTAATTTTCTATTAAATGGTGTGTAAAATTTGAATACAAAAATGATCAATAAAAATTTAATATAAATTATACATTAACTTAATATTGTCTGTTTAGGGAATCATGTAATTAATGAGCATTGAAAGTCTTTCAAAAGTACGATCAAACATTTTATATTAAATATGATATCATATAAAGTTTTATGAGAAAGAGTTTTACATAAAATTGCTAGCAAATATAGTAAAATTAATCTCAAGGGATATTTACTTAATTTATAATTAATCTCAAGGGATAAATATTTACTTAATTTTAGAATTTTATATAATTTTTAAACATAGTATTTCAAAATAACTCATTAATAAAAAATTATATATATCAAATTTTATCTTAAAATTTTATAATGGCAATATTTTTAATTTTATGATTAAAGTATAATTTGCAATATCAAATGAAAATAAGTAGCATTATTTCGATTATTTATGTTCGTTTAATTTTAAGTCTTTGAGTGATTTTCGTAATACTTCTCAAATAATTTTAAAGTTGTTTAATAAAACTTATTCAAAGTAATCAATAAAAATTTAAAGGAATACCCGAAGTTATATTAATTACCGTTAACTTGCTATTCCTTTAAATAAAAGTACAATTTTACAGCTTTTTCTTAATGATATGTAAAAATAACTTCCACACTTATTTTTACATATCACTAGGAATTCTAACAAAGAAATTTATATATTTGCTTTTTTTGGGATCGAAAAATAATTAAAAATAAAGAAGAATTTTCAAAATGATTCTCCTCGAGTTTCAATCAGCAAGCTACAATCAGAAACAAATAAAGTTAAAAAATAAATTAAATTAAACCGTACATAATTTCTTACAGTACAGCGATAGATTTATCTTATTTAAAATGTTTCAGTATTTTTACGATTAGAACAGTTAAACGATCTTTAAGGAATACAGTTTTATAAATGCAAAGTTTGCTTTTGAGGAAAATGACTGTTTCGAATGTCTGTAAAAATGCCATTAATCACCAACAAAAATAATTTAATTGTAAAGCATCTATTTTCATAACATTCTGCCTACATTCATAAGTAAAATTAGAATTCCAAATTCACATATATTGAAATAAATCCTTTTCTGGGGGATTTCAGCCCACTTAAGAAGTTTCTGAGGGAAAATCATTTATTGCTAATACTATTTTACTGACATTACTTTTCTTGCATTAAAAATATCATAATGATTTTTATATGCCAACTAAATTTGGTAGATAATGAAAATTATTTTAAAATTATATGTGTCATTATACGATGTGCATATCACATTTACTTTCAGCACCATGAAGTCTACAAAATATTGCTAATATATAAAACGTTATAAATTGTAAGTAATTAATTTATTATAGCTTTTGAATATGATTGAAAAATTTATTATTTTATATTATTATTTAAATGTAATGTTTTATTTAAATTTTTTAAAAAATCATTATATATATAGTAAAGGTGTGTGTGTGTTATATTTTACTTTTGAATTCATACTTAAACTGATATTAATCAATAAAATGAAACAGTAAAAACTCTTTAATCAATGAAATAAACTTCAGGTTGATGTAATTTAAATTTATTTTTGAATGAATTATAATTGAATTTTACAAAAATGATTATGGATTTTTTATTTTCTCATTTTTAAATAGTTTTTTTTTGTTATTTATAAAGCTATTTAATTTTTGTAAATTAGTACCATACTTTGTCACACACCCTCTGTACATAAATCATTAACGTTAACAATCCTTGAAAGTTAGTCTTTTCTTTTTAAAATAAAATATAATTTCCAATTTTATTGCATTTTTATTATAACTCAATTACATTATTAATGTAAAAATAAATAAATAATAATAATAAGATATTACTATCTTGTCAATGGGTGATTCTGAAGAACCTTTCAAAGTTGCTTCAAACACAGTGTGAATTTGGTAATTTTCCAATCTGGATACTATTGTTCTCCAAGATCCAAGTGCTTCTATATTTATTAAAATTTCATCTGAATCCCCATTCAATGATAATTCTATCTCAAATAACCAGTTGTTCAAAGATTGAATGCTTTGCGCATTTCGCTTCTCTGTAATAATAAAATTGCATTGAAACATTCGAGATAAAGCACGAGAAACATTTTCACATTCGAGATAAAGTACGAGAAACATTTTCACATTTTTAACATGTTTTATTTACAGAATTACCTTAATGTGACAAATTTATCGTTTATATTCATGGAAGCCGAATTATATCTACAATTTAAGTTCTAAATAAAATATTTTATCATGAGAATAGTGTGATGATACATGATATACAAAATCAAAGCAAATACTTACTAAAATTGTAATAAAAACGAAAAATATATTGTCTGATGCACAATGAGAGATATATAATTAAGATCTAAATTCATAAGTTCTTCACTTAAAAACTTGTTAGAGAGATAGTATGCAATTTTTTAGGAAGTGCGTTGCGTTACACGTCGTTAGAATGTTAGCATAAGTTGGTTGTAAAAGTGCATTTCACTATGATTGATGTAAATTGAGAAAATTAACCAATCTTTCACCAATTTTTCAAATGTATTGTTGTGCTTGTTTAGTAGAAACTTAATCTCAAAAATAGTAAATATCACTGTATTCTCAAAATTAATTATATCAAAGGTTTCCAAAATTTAAAACCAGAAATCACTATCTTTGTCTTGAAGATGTAACAGCGGTTCATGATTAATATACAAAGTGATTTCGGCATCATTTACGGCGAATTGTATAGCAGAATAAGAATTCTATTGCACTTCAAGGGACCCAAATTGTTAACCAAAGCTCCTCTCAACGGATTTTAGATCAAACTATGAGCAGAGAGTTCCAGAAGATAGAAATTCATTATCATATATCTGTGAGAAAACCGCTCATTTCTACTCAAAATGCAAAAGTTCATTTTCGTGGTGTTAGGAATGAAACTTGGAGACCTGAGGGTGAGAAAAGGGTAATATAGACGGATGAATCAAGCTAAACCTAACGTTGTTGGGATAGATTATATCGAATTCAGTACAACCTTGTGAAGCCATGCATTAATATTGCTTTATTCGAACTATATGAGAGCATGGAGGGAATATCATTATATCTGTTCATTCTGAGGAAAGTGTTGCCCTGACGTTCCTTGAGGGTAAGCAAATATCTAAGATATACTTAATTATACTATCAAATAATCTGCATCCTGCAACGCCACATTTTTACTCTGATGGAGAAAAACTCAAAATTGATTGTATGAACATCAGTCTGACTTCCAGTACTTGCCTTAGCCACGACAAATTCCAGACCTTAATCTCATAAAAAATGTGTGAAATATAGTGGAAAAGGGCGCATAACACAACACTCTTTTTTCTATCTGATTTGCGAAATTTAAGAAGCTGTATAGCCAATGCATGATCTGTATTATGCATAAATGCAGCCCAGAAGTATGCAGTCTCATTGCGCAAACGAATAAGAACTTTTGTACAAGAAAAAGATGGTCAGATAAAAAATATTGATCTTAGATTTGTAATTCACATTGGCCACTGTGTATTTGTATATAATAATATTTCATCATCATCTTAATTTGCTAGGCAAGCTTCTTATGAATCAGTGTTTCTTTTTAAAGTAATAACATTGATCTCTGATTTATGCTTGAATCAGCTGAAAAGATTCATCTGAGTTTTCAGGAGTTTACATCTTCTTTTGTTTCAGTGTCATTATATTCCAATATTTTTTGATAGCATTATCAAATATTTGCATCAATTGCGTCATCATGTTTATTCTATTTATTTTAATATATTTTACATTATCAAGAAGTTTATACCCCTGTATAGCTCAAAATTTCGCTCAAAATTTTATCTTCAAATGTTATTACAAGTACATGACGAAAATAATCATATTAAAATGTAAAAAAAGTCCTATCATTTATCAGCTGTTTATAAGTGGGGAAGGTACATACATTATTTATTGTATTACCGTTACAATGGAAACCACTTCATGGAAGAAAAAATTTAAAAACACTTGCCATATTTTTAATTTACTTCAAGTACTTAACTCAGTAAAGTAGCATATGTCTCTCTAAATTTCAAAAGCAACAAAGTAAGTATTTAAATCCAACTAATATAATGATCCTTGAAAATGTTAGAATAAAATGTAATATATATTCATAACAATGACGTATTTGTGATCGTTGAATTACGATATTTGTTTTTTACGTTTAAGTCAGGATATTTTGATTCAAAATAGAATTTGTATCATGTGCTCATATGAGTTCATAATTTATTACAATGAACACATTCAATAATTTACAACAAAATATTATGGATAAATATAGATGAAAATATTCCAGAACATAAGATAGATAATCAATCGATAAATTTTAAATGAATGCAATTTATCATAATAAAATAATTTTTGATTGATTCCCAAATTTAAAATATTAATTAGTTTTACTGTATTCATACAATCAAGCTTTTTTATGACAGATGAAAAAAGCGAATGATTCAAATAAAATATATTTTTCACTAATAAACGTAAAGATTCACATGCAACGTTTAGCAGAACATTGCAATATATTTAAACAAGAGTTCCTCACTAAAACTTGCACTTTACTATATAATACAAACAAAAATGTAGATATTTACAAACAATTTTCAATAATGCACATCATTCAAATTATTGATACATTAATAGTAAAATTTGAAAAATTTCTTTTCCAATAAATCCTTAAATAAATAATAAATCTCTAAATCTAAAAATTAAAAAAATTATATAATTTTTTAAATAAAATTTAGAATTGGTAGGTATTTTTTAAGTTAATGAGAATTATTATTGTAATATAACTTTTAATTTTTAAAAAATAGCTTAAGAATATTTTTATTAATTTTTGATAAATTCTTATATTTAAAATTATGATTAGTTTTGCTTGTATTGAAAAATTAAATGATTTTATTTTGTGTGTCAGAAACGAAACAACAAAATAAAATGTTTATTTTCTATTAAAAAGCAAATGCAGAATTTTAAAAAATATATATTTTGCATACATACTGCAATTTCTTTTTAAATAAATCATTTAATAAAACTTAAGCCTAAATTACATTTAAAAATGAGTGACTAGTTAAAAAAATTATTTTGAAAAATTTCCTTTATATAATATTCTTAAATTGCAAATAAGATCCTCAAAATATAACAATTGCTGATAAGCTATGAAATTTTGACACCTACTGATATTAATTTGAAAAATTTATACAAAACAGAATATACTATTATCAATATTTTACTATTGTTTAGTTGTTTAGTGTTTTTACTAATAAAGTTCACTCGTACGAATTTCACGTCTCTACACAACTTTACATATACATTATTCAAAACATCCATTTTCTCTTTTCTTAACAAACTTGAAAAGTAAATTTTTACCTTTGTCAATGCAAGATTGATAAATTTGTTTCATTTTTCTGAAAGTCATGCTGTCAAATTCACTTGATGTACCTTCCATCACGTCTGAAAGAAAAAAAAAAACATACCCTATTTCTAGTAGTTTTGTTTTGTAAAATTATGTAAGATAAACTAAAATATTTGTATTAATAAAAATTGGGACGAATTTGTTTTTAAATAGATAAACTCGTACTTATAATTCCATAAATTTTTATTTTTACATTAAATAAAACTGACAAAGAATTCAAATGATGTAGATTATAATGTAGTAAAATGTAAGCTCTCATATATATATATATATATATATATATATTATAATATTATATATATATATATATATATATATATATATGAAAGCTTACATTTTACTACATTATAATCTACATCATTTGAATTCTTTGTCAGTTTTATTTAATGTAAAATAAAATTTATGCAATTATAAGTAATGAGTTTATCTATTTAAAACAAATTCGTCCTAATTTTTATATGTGTATATATATGTGTATGTATGTACACATATATGTGTATTATATATGTGTATTATATATATATATATATATATATTATAATAATATATATATATATATATATATATATATATATATATATATATATACACACACACAATAGAATAAATTTTTTACGAACACTCACGATTTTACGAACCATTCATAATTTTAATTGTTATTATTGTAGATAACTAACTGTATAACTGTAATCAGTGTAATGAAAACAAGTAGTTTCGATTTTAAAACCAAACTCACTTAAAATCGGAATAAAAGGAAAATATTTTTTATAAATACTAGTGTAAATTATATTAATAGACTTTGTGAGCTATTAATAGAGGCGCCAATCTCAAAAATTCAAATCCATATTCAGTCAATCTCATATTCTGCCCAGTTTTCTTAAGCAATCCGTGTGGACTTTTTCCAGCCGAATCTAACACCTGCTTTTGCATGAATCTAAGTGCAATCAATAACTTCAGCGAAAATATTAAGGGGTGCTTTTGGAGTAAGTGACTTGGAAGCGCCTTATGAAATTGACATTTTAGGTGCAATGCTCTTGTGAATATATACTTAGAATAATGTTGCAGAAGAAAAGATATGTAAATCATTTCAATAGCGTATGTTATTAAATAAGCCCTGTAACTGAACCAAGGCAAAAAAAAGGTATCTCATGATTTGAATGAAGATAAGTTTATTAACCACTAAAGCTTCAACATAGAAATCTGCTGCTTCCCAGTACTTCGCAACAAGACTTATAAAATCCTTGCTAAAAATAAAAACCTACACTTCAACATTTTTTATTACATACCTCAATCAAAGGTTTTGTTGAATGAACTCTGAACTGATATTTACTGTGATTATATTTTATAAGTTAAATAGCCAAATTATATTCTTGTTTAAAATTCAATAATCAAAGATATTTCATTTACAAAAAGAAAGTATTTAACTGTGGAAAAATGTGCTTCTATCCTCTGTATTTAATTACACCAACCAGCATGAAAATTGTTCGAAAAATTTATGTCAATAATATGTGGAAAAATATAAGTACATTTAACATTCAATTTTATGTATCAAAAACTACACACACTACTGGCAAATAAAATTTCTACATCAGGAAAAAAAAATTAAGAAAATATTATTTGTTGCATAAATAGCAAAAAGGATCTAAAAACTACATTTCATATGTAATGGCACCTCTGTTCAAAACACCGTCAATGGGATCCATTAAGTTCATGCGGAAAACATGTCTGTCACCTCAACATAGGCATTAAAATTCAGCATGGTATTTCGTATGACTGTCCAGAGTTACTTTATTCCTTATTCTGCAGACATTCATAAGATTTTGAGCTACGCGATAATCAATACTAGATTCGATAAACTACGTTCCTAGTAGGCTACTGTTTCACTACTATAAAAGTCAGAACATGCTGTTAAGCACGTTTCTTCTTACCCAAAGAACTACAGCAATGATTTTTGTGGAGCAATCTACTATTCACTTATTTAGTTTTAACATATTGTAGAAGTCACCAACACAAATTTACACGAATGTGTTGAAAAGCTAACCATTTGTACAACACTGCATCTTCTATCATCATCCTATTATAAAGTGAGAATTTCTTTCGTTTTACGTATCATTTTTTTGGTAAAGCAATTTTAATGATTGCAATGCATATTTTATGATTATTATGATGTCAAGGTAAAGTTAATTGCAAAAAGAAAAAGTGTACTTAAGCAAAAATTAAGTATCGACACAAATTTGTAGACCAATGTAACGACACATTAAAAGACAACATACTAATCATTTTCTGGGCACAAAATGTCTTTCTAAATTGACTGATGACAAGTCATACTCCAGCTCCTATATAATTTCTCAAAGACTTTGAATCCGATATAATCATATGCGATGGTATCCTTTGGATTGCATGTTAGACATATTATAGTCAAAATTCCTTCTTGTTGAACCCAATACACATCAGGAATGACTTTCATAAAATCATTGATAATATACATCACTATTATCTTCATACTCTTTCTGAACTCTTTTTCTTCGGTCATCGCTGGTCAAAGATTAACTCCTGATTGATTTAAACCTCAACAGCTCCTTAGTTTTTGTATTTTCAAATGTTAAAATTATTCTTGGAAACCAGGAAAATTTCAATACTTTTTATTATTTAAGCGTTTTCTAATGATGTATTTATAATACATACGAAAATATCTTTATAATATTCTTGGAATTGTTTTAAAATTCTATGATTATAGTCAATCAGGGCATAAAAATAGATTTAAAATTGTTGATAAAGTTAATCGAATGGCTATAACGTTCATTAATTACTAATTGTAATAGATTTATAATTAGAGAAAGGGAATGCTTTTTTATATAATGCATTCATTAAGTAATAACATAGTAGAAAAGTTGTTCATGGGTATCCGCTACATATTATATATGAGACATTCGGTTTATTTATCCAGGAAAATTCGGAATACCAAAGCAAAAACTCACATTTTAATAAAACAGATTAAAATGCTTTTGTTATTTTCCTAGCTAATAAACTTGCAAGAATAATTTCAACACATATTTCTATCTTCTGCAATTTTTTAGATATGCAAATTTCAAATTTCAAAAAATATTCAGTATGTTCTAGAAAGTTTAGAATATATTTTTACAAGTTTTGCTATTGATGGACCTATTAATATTATAGAGTTGATATTAGGGATAATAAAGGCTTTCAACTTTGAATCAAAATGAAAACCAAACTTCATAAAAATGAAAAAGAAACAGTTAATGGCAATATTTACTTCGAATACTTTTTAAAATCTTCTTCATGACTTCATCAGTAGGACTGTAACTCTTAGCTCCAATGGGAATTTTAACAAACTTTCTATATCCACCACAGGCGTATTCATAGAAATCATCGCAAGGATCAGCATCAGGATTCATGAGACTTGCTATTCGAGATGCTGCGTAGAAGAAAATACCAATTACAGAAGTTATTAATATGACATTCGAATAAAAAATCTCAATTTAATGTATCATTATTATTATTATTATTATTAGTTAGATATGACTTTAATTATCTTTAATAAGAGATTTTATTTTATTTATTTGCTATAAATAATTTAGTATTCCTAAATTTACACTCAGAAAAAAACTTATATTTTCTAAATAATAGAAAATAATGATATACTTATAGCTTTTCCAAAACATTATTTAAAAAATAAGGAATGTTTAGAGTAGAAGATATCATTATTATTTTTCCTGTATTGTGCTTAAAAATAATTTTATAAAAATAATAAAAATAAATAAAATAGTCAAGAAAAGTCACAAATAAATGACAAATTCTGTTGCACGGCAACTATTACCAAAGATTTAAGTATTGTCGCTACTCTTCGGAGAGACAAAATCTGGATTCAACCATTGTCATTAATGAACGAGGTAAAATGAATTTTATCTTTTGCTCTTCCTCCACATCCATATGTAAATGGATGCTTGTGAATTATTCGGGCTTCCATTTTATGCAGATGCGAATACGCCACCTTTAAAAAAATCTTCTTGGTAGGCAATGACAGAGGGGATATTTATAACGTTTTAAAATAACAATCGGTTACAGAGCTCTTCGCAACACGATGTTAAATATTTCTGAACAAAGAAATGCGTGAAATTCCTAAAGAAGTAACTCATATTTTTATAATTAGCATTAGTTGCAACAACAAGATACAGTTTCTAATATTCTAAACCGTGGTAAAAGTTGAAACATATTGAAATCTTAAACAAAACCAATAAGTATAAATTTTACTCAAATATAAATAAATACGATTACCTTAAATTACAGATATACTTTTATGTTTACATTTTTCAAAAATAGACTTGCATAATGGCATTACATAAATAGCATGAATGTATAATAGCATAAATGGTATATATATTCGATGATATTTTTATTCAGTCAATAGAAAAATAATTCAAATGTCACTTTTCATTAGATTCCTCAAAACTAGAAGTCCTGAATCAGTGTAAAAGCAGAAGCATTTCTTCCGCAGAAAGCAAATCTTTTGAAACATTAGCAACGAAACAAGAGTAGCTCTGGTACCAAACACCATAAAATTTATATATAAAATTATACATAATCAGAATTTAATAAAATATAATGTCAATATTTAATAATAGCATTTTCCTTTAACAAACTTACATATTTTATTGATTTTAAAACTTCTTGATTAAATATTTGATTTATTACCCATAGATAAACATTCTTCAGTTGCGCAAAACTCTTCTTCACATGGTCTTCCAATAAGGCGTTCTGAAATAAAGTACTCATACATAATAATTTATGTTAAATTTCTCCATAATGTCACAATTATTATTCCCTTAATTTAATTCTTAACTAACACTTTATTTAGGTATTTGTGTGATGAAACATCTACTTTTGTAAATATTATGCATTATTTTTCAGTATTTCTCATTCAATACCAGTAGAGAAATACAAAAGATCCAATGGCTATAAAAATATTCGCTTTTGATCAAATAAACTTACTTTATCCTCAAGAAACAATTTTGATTTAAAATATAGGTTTTTACAAAAATAAACTCTTTTCGTGAGATAATTATTAGTCTCAGGGAAACTAAATTTAATACCATTCAATGGAATAAGTAAACCGATTATGTACACTACTTAATACATTTGAAAGAAATGTAAGTAATAGGATGATATTCCTTGGATTAATATTTATTACACTGGAAATAAATGATTAAATTTTCAAAGAATCTGGAAAAAAAGTCTATGGAAATTAAAACTTAGAAGTACCCATTCTGGCATCAATAAAAGTACTTAAATGCTAGGGCATTGTGAATCAAGGGAATGGATGGCATGTAAATATTCAAATGCGTATGAAGCTTTCAAACGATGACCCAGTCTATCGACTCCAGTGATTGACGTACGGTAATAAGCCAGAAGCTCAACAATCATTGATCAGACGCTTCTAATTTATTAAAAATCTGAAGAACGTGCAAACGAGCTTAAAAGCCGAGTATTGTTTTCAATCAAGACCAGTGTGTAAATACCAACGAATGTGGTCATGCATAATCCTGATGAAATATAGAATTTCTTAGGGTTGAAAAATGATTAGAACAAAAAGCTATAACACAGCAAAAATTCAGCAGTCACTAGTCAAAGTGTCTTCATTGCGAACAAGAGATGACCGAAAAGTGTATGTTATGGCACCCCATTCAATGATACTAATGAGCCAATATGACAATGCTGAATTTATACTGCCAATATGTGTTCTCCAAATTACCATCAAACAAGAATTTGACCTTCATGATTCTGAAAATAAAACTGGTTTCTACTGAAAACACAACGCCAAGCTATTTCTGTATCCAGTTTCATGGTTTATTACACATTTGAAGACATTTCTGTCTATGATTTCATCAGATATAGCAAATATTCAGTTAACTTGTAGATGGTCCATTTCCAGTCTAAACTTCTGGGACTTAGCTGCATATGACCCATTAAAGATATGCGAGTTAAAATGCCAATCATCTCGATTGTTAATGCCAGTGGGCCGTGGAGATGTCGTATGACCGTATTGAATATATTGATTCCATATTCTGTTGCGAATGATGCAAGGAAACATATTAGAAATGATAAAACTGCTTCTCAGGGAAACTGAAATTCAATTTTTTAATTTAGAAATGTGCTAACAAATATTTCTTATTTTTACATGAGGCCTCTTAACAACTTTTCATCAGCCAACATTTCTCAAGCGAAATTCTTGAATGAGAAACTTGCAATAAAGCTTCTTCATTTAAGTACATTGCAGGAGTCACAACAGTCCCTGTAGTTCACTAATCATTTGCATACAACAGTGAATTGGAATCTGTGAAGAAAATTTCACATACACTACGTGTTTTCTTCTTAGTGTTACAAGTTTAATCACCACAAATCAATCTTAATTTTCAAATAATGTCAGACATAATAAGATTATTAAAAATTATCAAAGTCAGAAACGTGCTGGTACGCATTTCTCCTTCTTACACGAGGCACTTTCACCAGGCAACAACATTCAAATGCAATTTGTGTATGAGAAACTGGCTGAACAATTTCCTCATTTTAACACAATGTAGGTGTCACTACTTGAGTCTGCTTTGTCTGAATGCGCTGAAAAGCTAATCATTTGCATATCACAGCACCTTCTTCCTTTCGTATTTCGGTATTTATTTGTGTAGCATATTCTTGCTTATTCGAACCATACGTAGTATCTTTATACAGAATTTTAATTGAAATATTCTCAATCATGAACATAATATCGTTGTATAAAAATATTTGGTTAAGATGAAGCACAATTTAGCAGTTTGATATAAGTATTTTCTCAAAGACCAACCACACTTATCCAGCTTTAAAACAAAGTCAATTCCTTCATTTCTAAAACATTATTTCCGTCAAGTTACTTTAAAACCTTTTGATTTATAAATTAATTTTCTTTAAATCTGATGAATTAAATAAAATGAATTATGAATTAATGAAGCAAAGATATATTTTACAAAAAAGTATTTTTATTTGGGATAAAACTGTAAAATACTAGTGTGCAAAACTTAAGTAACAATACAAAGAATATTCAAAAAAAAAGAGTTTCTTGTTTTGAGTACATTAAACACGAAATTCAGTAAAAAAATCATGCGTACGCAAATGTCCGGAATAATTCACAGCTCTAAACCACATTAAAAAAAGGACGGAAATGCAATAAAGAGATTCGCTACAAGTGCTAGTGAAATGCAAGTTACTTCATGAAATGTGGCTATATTAGTCCCCAAGATAAAATGGCTGATATAAGAACCATGGGAAAACTGAAAGAGGGACGTAGTGTGACCAGTGATACCGTAGTGTTCGGAATCAACAAAAGTGTCATTTCACATGCTTGGTAAGCTTTCCAAACTATAGGTAAGGTTATTAGAAAGGTTGGGGGTGGACACTCATGGAAAACAACTGCAGTTTGCTATCGATATATTGTCCCGCAAGTGAAAAGAGTTTGAAACCAGTCATGAAGTGCTATTGCTCAACAACTGCGTACAGAAATATGACGATAAGTGTCACAATTTACTGTATCAAAATACCTACACAAAGATGGTCTATTCATTCTGAACATTGCATCTCTTTGAAAACTGGCCATCGATGCTACTGTTTCAATTGGAGCAAGGCACTCGAAAACGGTACATATCAAGCATTCCATCTTGATCTCTTTAGAAATGAGAGTTGTTTCGGTGCCACAAGCAATTCTAAAAGCAAGTTGATTTGGAAAGAGTTTGTTACAAGGTCTTATCAAGGTAATATCACTGAAAAACGCTGTTTTGGTGGTCCTGGAGTTACCTGGGGATGCATTATGCAGAATGGGTTGATTGATATCCAGGTTTTCAACAGCAGTTCTGTAATCGGATATCCTTATTGGAAGGAGGTGATATTTTCTCCATGTACCTCTTTTTTGAAATACCATTTAAGCGGACTAGGTTTTTATGGATGACAAAGGATTTTGACTGAGAAATGGGCATTCTACTTCAAGAACTATTAGACAATCTTGTCGTGAATATGGACAAACGGTGTTAACAATCATTATAGTATGGGGAAATCCCACTCCTTACTAAGAAACATATGCTTCTCCTTTGACAGGTTTATAAGTAATGATATTATGAGCTCAATAAAGCCTTATTTTGTTTGATTATTTAAATTGCATTGTATTCATTTTTGCTCAACTATACTTCAGTCATCGCTCAGGTACAAAATACTGTCTTTCATATCTGAACTTCGTGCCTCTCAGATGATTCTTCGTGGAGTTGTAGCAAAAAAGATGGCTAGTTTTTTCACACGAAGCTAATTTTTCACCTGTTGGCTAATTTTTTTCACATGAGTGCATTCTAAAATATGGCAGCCTACGAATTGTTCTTGATTAAATTAATCTTATAAATATTAATTTACTACAGTTTCAAAATAAAGACGTAGGCTTTAAATATAATTCTTGCCAAACCAAATCTACACCTATTGTAATATCTACTTGTGTGTGCGACGATTACAGAATTCATAAAAGATCTAAATAATATGAAGATACCAATATACTTGTAGAAATTCTGTGAATTATGATGTTTTCTACTGTAAACCGCTCACATTGGTTGTAGTGAAATGTCTCGCAAGATTACATCATCTCTCACAGATATAAATAATAGGGATGATTTAAGTGCATATTTTATATAATATGCAATTACAGTACAATATTATGACTTAATTTTTTATATAAAAACTAACTAGTGTATTTATTGAATGTTATATAATGATTTTGTTAAATATGTGGTATAATGTTATATAAAAAAGTAAAAGTGAATTTTGATATCAACAAATAATTCGTGATAAAAGGAATCAACAAATTAAAATTTATCCGTAAAACGATGATGAATTGAGAGTTTAATGTTTTATTTTATTTTACTATAAACTTCAGCATACAATACACCGAATCTTTTTACTTTATACAATCATCCAGAATATTTTCTACACTTAAAAAATGTTGCATTTTAAAACTCGTGATTAAAGACTTTATAGAGAAAGTAAATACTGTCTATGGAAAGGATAATAAACTTCGTCAAAAAAATTTGCTTTACTCATTAACTTCATCCATAACTGTAGACAATGAAGAAACTCCTATCATCAAATAAAGCTGCAATCAACAGTGCCTACAGTGATATTTTAAAATGTTAAAAATTATCGTGAAAACCGTCCTCTAAATAGAAAAATGTATTTTACAGAATTCCACGAAAGCGCATTTCTAAAAAAATTTTTTTTGAAGAAAGGTAGCTTAATTTAAAAAGATCTTTACTATTTCTCATATGAGCTACATTAGCAGGCTTTCCGTTCTATATTTATTAAAATTAACATTAAATTAGCTTTCGGGTTTTTGGATTGATTATAGTAATTTTAAGAGAGACTCACATTTAAATATGTTTTAACTAAAAATAAATAAATACCAAGATTTTGAACAGGAAAGCAAATATTTAAAAAACAAAATTCTTGAGAAGTTACGAATGTTAATGAGAGAAATTAGGGTTTTTTGTTTTTTTTTTTATTTTATTTTAAAGAAAGAAATTTCCCACAATCTTAACAAATATTACACACGTTTTCATATCAAAATGTACTATTTTTGACTTTCAAATTTCTTTTTATAAGCGCTAGTTCCAAAACCACAATTATGTATAACTACTTTAAAGTTAAGTTAGTAATATTCTTAAAAGTAACCGTCTTCATTATGCTTTTTTAAATATATATAAAAGTAGACAGTCATATTTATTTAAAAAAGAAACAAAACTTAAGTTAACAAAACAAAAAGATATTTTTTAGTAAAAAAATTCAAAAATTGTTAAATAAAATAACGTAGCTTTTATTCTTATACAAATGGGAATAAACTATCCTTCTCTCCCATTGCAGTCATTTTTGTACATGTTAAAAATACATGGTCCGAAATTTGCGAAAAGTTTGTTTTGTTGCTAAGTTTGTAAATATACATTAAAGCTTGCGATAAATTTAATATCATAGATGTCATCAATTAAAATAAATAGTTTGTCTTTGCAAAATCATTAATATTATTGTAAAAATATTACATTAGAGTGGAATAAATTTCGTTTATTTTAATGAACTACCGATTCATAAGAAAGAAATATTGAAAACTGAATTGTTTTTGGATTAAATTAATAAAATCAAAATTAAAGTATCTACTTTGAATGATAGGTATATGAAAAAAATATATCTCCTAAATTTGAGAAAATAAAAACAAATTTTAAGCACATACTGATTTTTATCTGAATCAATACAATCAAAAGAGGAGTTGCTAAGCTTTTGAAAAAGTTTATTTATTCTTAAAAAATTGATTTTTAATTCTTCTTAAAAATGTGCTTTTTATTAGAAATGATTTTAAAAATGAAGTAAATCAAAATCTATAAATATAAGTGGATTGTTTCTAAGGAAGATTTAAGAAAATTAATTTGTTATAAAAATCTGCATAAAATACTTACATTTTCTCTTATTAATGCAATTAATTAAATTTTACAATTCATGTTTAAAACAAAATCACTTACAAGCATGTAGAATATAACGAAAATTTAGTTAAAATTATTTTTGAGAAAAATTGTGTGATTACATTTTTTATAAAATTCTCAAAGAATGATTGCAAATTGAAAATAATATTGTGGAGAGATAAATACGATATTTTAAATGGCTAAGAGTTAAAATTATCTAAATGATTAAATATAATATGAAAAATGATGAAATAGTGAAAAATATTTAAATAAAAAGAAATAAAATAGACTTGCGTATATAAAAATAGTTACCAACATAATTTACTGAATTCTTTTATTTTGAACACACACGCATTTCATTTCTCATAGTTAATTCTGTTGGTTAATTTCATGATGTCAGTTTATGATTTTAGATTTCATAATATGTTTATATAAGATTGATTGTATATTTACCTCGTTTATCATTCTGAAGCAGTTCTAATTTACTTGATAGATCTCTATCTGGAAAAAAAGAAAAGAAAGAAAAAACATTACTGAAGAGTAATTACGATAATTTTAAAAGAGCATTGCCACAAAACTAAATCGAAAATATATGAATTATTTATTACTTAATTGGATATTTTTATCATATTTTTATAAAAAATGTTCAAATGCATAAATTATTTCTCTCAACTGAAATGGTGTATTACAATTTATTTTATTTTCAATGGAATGAATTTCATTTTAAACTAGTAATTAGTACTAAACTGTTAATAAAGATAAATATCGTATTATATTTTTACATATAATATATGCATAAAATACACAATATAAATACATGAATACAGATACACACACACGTATGTATGTATGAATGAATGAATGAAAGTACGTATGTATGTATACCAATTCCAGTTGAGATTCGTATTAAGTTCTCTATATATTTCATTCTATAATTAAGTTCAGAAAAATATGAATGATATTGGGAGCTATATTTCTAAAAATTTATCATATTTAATTGAAAAAATCAATTTGCCTTGGTTTTAATCATTGCTTTAATTATAACTGAATTAAAATATTTTGCAGAATTAAAATTTTTTGTCGAATGCTATTAATTTGCACAGGTTTTACTCATGTTAATTTTACACTTTTTTTATCTTTATTATCCATAAATTGTAATATAAAATCGGATTTCCCAGAGTTTTTATTTTCAAAATAAGAAATATAACAAACGTAAATCACTTCAAAATGTGAATTTTTATATACGGCCTTTTTTTTTTTTTAATTGTTATAAACAACAGTCGATTTTCCTGCATTTATGCAATTCTTTACACAGTTTAGACCACATATCCGAAATGTGGGTTCTACAATCCAGAGTTTGTCATGTTGAAATACAAATGAAATAATCCCAATAATCACAAATTTGGACACTAACACTTATTTTACACAAACATATAAAACGGAAACAATTACAAATATGATCCAATAACTTTACAACTAGAAAACAAATTAAAGATAATGCATACGAATTAACCATCTTCGGTTCCTTTATTCCATCTTTCTTTTCCTTTCTTTTTTTTTGTCAATAGAATTAAAAAATTTCGGTAAAAAGTTGATTTATAAAAATGTAATCCCATAAAAAATATATATTTCTAACATGTAGAACATTTATTCATGCAAATTTTTATCAAGAAAGGAGAAAAAGACGTTATTTCACTAATTTTTGACAAAACTATAATCTAAGGAACTGAATTTACTGCGAACTCTTATGATAACGTGCACAATGATAAATTAAAAATTTTATAATGTTAGTGCAACTTTTATTAAGCCCTGCTACTTTCAAACATTTGACATTCAAGCACGTTTTTTAGGATGTGTTAGTCATCATGTTTCTTTTACGCATTAAAATTTTAAGTTTTTTTAAAAATTTAATTTAAAAAATTCTATCGACATTTACTATTGTACATTTTCTTATTGCTATGTATCATATTTTTGATTTTTATGAGAATTTTACTAGTAGTTATTTGAAAAATAACTTATGTAAGCGATTGTAAAGTTTATTTCATTCCCCATTTGAAAATTGTCATCTTCTAACATTCATTACTTCATGAATTACAGTGAATTCTTTCATTTTATACTTTTCAAATATTAAGTAATGTGTATAGAGTACATGATTATAAATGAAATACATATCCTAACCTCTGAAAAATAAAAATCACTTCTTACAAAAAGGAAAACAAGGCTAACTCACTTTTTCACAACTCGGTAGTTGAATGAAATTTAAACAAAAATAATTTTATTTGAATAGAAGAAAGAAGATTAAAAATTATGTAGAGAGAAAGTTAATTTTACAGGCCCAATTTAATTAAAATAATTGCATTTTTTACTTACATCCAAGGACAAAGTGAGAAATAACAAGGATAGCGCCTGTAATCAAAATAATTCCGGCAATTATTAGGATGTAAGACACGTAACTTCCTCCAGGAACGGGTCCCACTGATGGTTTTCTGGAAATAGCAGTTTAAAAAGACATTTAAAATCTCGGATGTATTAACTAATATATTTAGTATTAGTGTAATACAATTTATAATTTTTTCAGATTAACTTGTATTCTTACAGAATACACATGCATTTATATCCTTCAATGCTTTTGTTTTATAAGCTGCATGAATTCCTCCACTGAAATGTTTTTTTTCAGATGAACTATGGAGCCTTCCTTTTCAAGACAGAAAAACAGATAACTCTGGATATCCGATACATCTAGATATTTAAAACATTCTTAAATTAAGAAGAAAGTTTCTTGAAGTAATCAAAACAAAACTTTGAGCGGTCTTGATTCTATAATATTATGAGACGAATTTACCAAGTAGGACTAATTTCATGGATTATCACCAGCAGCCAAACCTCCATTAACAATTTTTTTTATAATCATACCACAATCTATTTTTATAAATTCTACTAGATTCCACCATCAAAAATCTGATTTGCTTAAGCTTATGGAACAAAAAAAAAAATATTTAATTTTTCAAATACACTTACAATGATGCATAATGAGAGTTACATAGGGATTTCCCTTCCAATCTCTCAATTATTGAACTGATTTTAATTAATCATCTTATAAGAAAAAATATTTTTAACATTTTATATAAAAATATTTTTAATTTTCAGATAAATGTGTGCAGTAAAATATCACATTTTAAATTATAAAGTTCACTTTAGTAAAAACTTGAATGTATTTGTAACTGCGATAAAATTTCTAAAACATGAAGCAGAAAATAGATTCATAAAATATAAATAATTATAAAGTTAATAATATAATTAATAATACTATAGTAAATAATAATAATATAATTAATTATAAAATTAAAATTTGAATATTATTGATCAAAAATGATTACCGTTCTAGACCTCGTCTTTTAATTTCAAAAACTTCCATTACTTCTAGCTTCACTAATTTTAACTTAGTGACTTAAATATCTATTTATTTATGAAATAATACATACGCATTTCCACTTCCAAGATAAATATCGCAAATAAAATTACATCAGACTTGTCACAGGTGAAAGTCTGTTTATTCCCTTGTCAGGATACTTTTCCGATTGAAATCCAAACACAGTTAGCTGATTTATGGATTGAGTTTCAAGTCTAATTCTCAATCAAACCATCATCCAGCAGGATTGAGTTTCAAATTTAATTCCCAGTCAAATTGTAAAAACTTTGCTTTTGTTTTTAAATTTATTTCCACTAAATAAGTGTGAGAGTGACGTTTCTAACTTTAAACTAGGTGTGGTTATAGTTTGAAAAGTGTTAATTTATTTTAAAGAAAATCTTGGATCAGTTATTACATTTATTCTTTCATTCATTAAATAAAAGAATATTTGAATTCATCCCTTGTACGTAAGCACATTTTGTAAGCATATTCTTTCTGTTTAATACATATGTTTATTGAAAATTTTTGTGCCATTCTAATTATGTAATTTGACTTATTTACCAGCATTTCAGTTATCCAAAGATTAATTTCTTTTTGGGTGTTACAATTCAACTAAAAGTATATATTTTATTTAAAATAATTTTACAGGCATCCCACAAAATGTTAGCTAAATACTGAATAATTTTTTTGTCTTAAACTACAACATATTTTCTTACACTTGAAATTCTATATAAAATTATTTGCATAATATACACTTCAACAACGTAATATAATAAGAACCAGTGAAAATAAATCTGGTATAATATAAATATTTTAAAGGGAAAATATTTTACAATCCAAAGAGGAACTAAATGGATATTCTTTTATTCTTTTACATAGAGTAGTTGCTGATAAATAATCAAAATATTATTTAAAAGCTATGTATATATATATACACACACACACATGTATATATATATACATAAATATACATATATATATATACATACATATATATATACATACATATATATATACATATATATATACATATATGTATATATACATATATATATATACATATATATATATATATATATATATACACACACACACACACACACACACACACATATATATATATACATATATATATATATATATATATATATATATATATATATATATATATATATATATATATATATATATATATATATATATATATAATTTTGCGCTTAGATTCAAACTTGGATTTATTTAGTCTTGAATTTGTAGTATTGAAAATATTTTTAGTTTTTTCCTGTCACTGATTCTTTTACATGTTTTGCAACTTATCTAAATTTTCTTAATTTTTTGGGTGGGGAGGGTGCTGGAAGAGAAATTGTTTTTAATAAAACGGTTCAGTTTAATATACTTTTTGAATAATATTCTTCCTCTTCACATGTAAATCTTAAATCAGGGCAACGACATATACACAGCAAAATTGGTCACCCCCGAATGTATTTTTAACAATGATGGGTGAAAGTTACAGTTACTATTAAAAAATTAATCAATTGAATTTTGTATTGATCTTCACTAGTGATATGGATTGAAATAAAAAAATCGCATATAGTTACGGTTGTAGTCTTTTCTTTTATTTCAGCCTCCGAGTAATCTTTTTTGGTTTCTGAATGTGAAATTCTTCTTTCTGTCCAGTGATGAAGGTAACATTAACTGTTATTATGGTTGATATTAGTAAATTATTTGAATTTAACAAAATATAAAATTCAACAAGAGTAAAATATTGATATATATTCTTAACAAATGAATTGCAGCTCAAATTTATATTGGTTTTCTATAAAATAACACCTTTTTATTTATTTTCTATAAAATACTGTCTTTATACTGATTTATAGTAAAGACAGCACAGAATTTAATTGTATTTCTACTCTTAGAAGATGTGTTGTATCTTTTATTCTGCAAGTTTTGTTAAGCTAAAAGTCAATACATTCATTTACATTTTAAATCATTTTAGCTACCTCTTTATTTTTTTAAGAATTTTCGATCAACTTACTGTACTTTAAAATTCTAGAAATTAACAAGCAGAGTATTACGCACTAACTTCGATCAACTTACTGTACTTTAAAATTCTAGAAATTGACAAGCAGAGTATTACACTCTAAAAAATTCTAAATTCATATAAGAAAAAGTTATGTAATAGACACATGATCAGAAGAAAATGTATAATTGATTGTTTTTTTTTCTTTCTAAAGAGAGTAACTGCAAAATCTGTGTTACAAACTTTGTAAAGAAAGAATTTGTTCATAATGTTTTTTCTTGTCATATTATAACTTTGTTTGAATCTTATAAAAAAAAATCTGTGAAAGATGATAGTGTGATTGGTGTGATTAAACACACCTAGATATGAAAATAAATTGTTTTATAAGGATAATCTTTTGAAATAGTAAACCACTAAATAGTAATACTCATGATAAAAACAATGACAAAATCAAATCTTAAAATCTTTATTATAGCATTAGTTCATTAAGTTTAAGTTTTCTATTTATGATATACTCGTGTCCATAAATTCAGGATAATGCAAGTTCAGGCAAAAAAGAGACAGAAGCAAAACAAATGTGTCTTATTTGTAAAGTCTGTTTATTAAATAAAAGGTAAAGAGCAAAAAAGATGCTGTATGTTTAACATCATTATTGCGACTTTTACTCCCTGTAGGAAATTTCAAAAAAGAACCTATTTACAAAAACCAATATAACATGTTGGTATGATGGTTAATACATAGTATACCTCCCAGACAATGCAATGCAGATCGTACAATACCTAGGCATGCTGAGTATCAAATTATCAGTCTGATCTTGGGACATGCTTGGCCGACGAATTGCACTCCTTCAACCCCCTCCCACATGTCTGCCGAAACTTCGGAGAGTGATGAGTGATGTCACCAATCAATGTTCTCCGAAGTTCTGGTAGGCATGTGGGAGGGAGTTGACGGTCTGCAAATCGTCGGCGAAGCATGTCCCACACATATTCTATTGGATTCAAGTCCGATGAATTTGCTGGCCAGTCCATACGGGTGATATTCTCCGATTGAAGGCATTCGTCTACTATGTTTGCATGGTGAGGGCAGGCGTTGGCATTCATAAACAGAAATTCTGCACACATGGCACCCCGAAACAAACATACACGTGACCTGTCATGGTGACATTCTGAACATGCAAGTTAGTTCTGGAACCAAGAATTATTCTTCCCCCAAACGAACAATCCTGCACCACCGTAACGGTGTCATTTAATAGTGTTCTCTTGGTGGCAACGGGCATCTGGCCCTCTCCATATGAAATTCCGGCGAGAATCAGACTGAAAGCTAAACCTGGACTCGTTGGAAAACATCACACAGGAACACTTTTGCGGTGTCCACAATGCATGCTTTCTACTCCAGGCTAACCAAGGCAACAGTGAGTTGCGATAAGTGGAACACATATGATAGGAATACGAGCATATAAACCAATGTGCCCTAAGAATATGTACTCGGTCTGTCTTGAAACTGTCTTACCGGTAGATGAAGAGAGCTGACGAGACAGGTCTATACTGTGCTCCATCTGTCTCTTTTGGCAGTAACTGCCAAATACTTGTCCTCATTCGGCGTTGTAACTCGGAAATGATCTGTGCTGTAACATCTACTTAAGGGAATTTTTTCGTTCAGTTTAAGTAAACAGATTTGAATAGTAAAAATATCATATGATGACCGCTCCATTTTTTGTGATATAATCAAAACAATAATCATAGTCATGAGCAGGCATGTCAGACCCGCGGTCCAGTTGAAGACTTTTTGCGGGCATATTGAAGATTTTAACTGTCTATATTATTTTAGACATTTAGACTATAGACGGAGAAATCGAAAAAAATCATTTTTCTGCCCACCACCACCTTTTCCCATGCAATTTTTTTCCGAAATATTTTTTTCCTTCATTTGACTTCCAAGCAATAAGAAAATAAGCATTTGGACATCGGGCAGAAAATAAAATTTTTTTCGAACTGCGTAATAATTATATTATTATTCTTTTATTCAAACACAGTCCGTCATTGCTTGATTACCTTTTCGCATTTGAAATAACATTTTGGACAACTAAACCTAAATCAATTTTATGCAGACATTCTTAAACACAAATATAAAATCTGAAGATGTTACGCAGACAGTTGTTATACTACGAAACGATAGAACGATAAATGGTTGCTCAAAACTACTGTGGGTAAGAACTCGGTAATATTACCAACAAGTGCAGTCTGCTCGACTTTCGTTGTGATTGTAATCCAGGTAATAGATAAACTTTCTATTTTTTTCATCCCATCAATAAATATCGTATATATTTCTATTAAAAACCTATTCATCATGGTTGAATGAAAAATTGAAAAGAAGAAAATAAAACCTGAAGATGAAAATAGGGTTTCAGAGTGATTGGGGAAATTTGCTCTTTTTTATTCATGTAAAACACAATACTGTATGATTGATTTGTCGCCATTCAATTTCAACTTTAAAATCATGTAACCTCTAAAAAAAGACACTATGAACAAAAAATGGAGAAATTGATTAACTTTCTTTTTTTTAAAACTGAAAGCTAAGTTAGAATCTTTGAAGAATAATTTGACTTGTCAACAATACATATTTCATAAGCAAACTACCCTAATCAATGCAATTGTCAGTACTAGCTTTCAGTATCTCATAGTATTGCTAAAATTATTAAGCTTATTATAGATGACAACTATATCAAATACTGTCTAATTGTCGAGGGATGCATTCAGTCCAGAAAAAACTGAATCTCCTTATTCAAATTAGTTTGTCAGTCAAACTGTAGAAAGAAGGTATAGAAGACATTTCAAGTGTGATTCGCGCATCGCTTAACGCAATTGAAACAAGCTTCGTACCTCACTGATTTTAGATTAAACATCAGGTACAAATGATACCTTTCAATGTGCTGTTTTCACTAGAGGTGTCGATAGTCAGATGAATACTATTGAAAAACTACTCGAATTTGTGATTTTGAAAGGAACAAATATCGGAAGAGCTATTAAGGATGTTTTCAAAAATTATGCACAAAATTGTCACATATATTTGAAAAATCTTATAGGCATTGCAATAAATAGAGCCTCTTTAATGGATGAAAAAAATATTGGTGCTTTTACATTAATTTTCGATCACATAAAAGCTTTGGGAAACAGTTCAAATGTTTTTGAAATGTTCATTTATCATTGCCTTTTGAAAATAAACAATTTATGTGCACAGGTGTTAAATGTTACTCATGTGATGAAAGCTGTTGTGAAGGTAATTAATTCATTAAAAAAGCAATCCACTAAAGCATCGTAAATTGTAAGGATATTTTAGGGAACTGGAATCTAAATACGGGGATATCATTTATTATACAAAAATTCGGTGGTTAAATCGAAGAAACTGATTATTGCTATTTTGAAAATTAAAAGAGGAAAATATGTAACTTTCATGAACAATAATGAGATCGTGCTATAAGTAAATTTTCAGATGATCAATGGAATCCATATTTATGTTTTCTTATAGATATAACAATGAAACTGTATGAGGTAAGCCAGAAGTGGCAAAGTGAAAATAAGTTGATTACCGATTGCTATGAACATAAAAAAACCTTTGTAGCAGAGCTTAAGTGTTATGAAAATCAATGTTGGTCAAATAATTCTATTCATCTCCCATTGTTAAATGACTATAAAAGTGACCATAAAAACTTCTTTAAATATTCCAAGGAAATTGAAAAATTACTTGAAGAATTTAACACCAGATTCTCCTACATACAAAAATTCGATTTTTAGCTCCATTTTGGAGCGAGGAGGAATCAATGCCTCCAAATTTACAAATGGAGCGAATAGAATTACAATCAAGTATCGAGCTAAAAAGGCCCGTGCGAAGAGAATAAGAGTAAATATTATCAAAAATATATCCTCCAAGATAAAGTTCCAAATTTATAAAGATTGAATTTGCGTATATCAGCACTTGGAACTACTTATCGTTGTGTGAGTCATTTTTTTTTCAAACCAAATTTGGCGAAAACAAAGTATCGTAACAGGTTTCTCGATGAAATCATGGCATTGGTCATGAGCAAAATTTATTCCAAAATATCACAAAGCAAATAGGTCTACTCTGAAAAACATACATGAATTAATAAAAGAGGTATAAAATAATACAACAATTGAATGATATAGCTCTTTAATTGGAACATCTGGTTATTCAACATAAATCTTTAATTTCCACAATTGAATACTCACTAAATTTCATTCAATAACTAGTACCATTGCGTTTATTTTAAATCAATTAATAAGTCAGAAAAACGTAGACTTGAGATGTGGAGAAAACAAGTTACTTTCATGAAGAAGCAAAAGATTGTAATTTTTATAATCATTTCAAAGCTATTTTTTGGTACTTTTCCATTACATCCCACTTTTGATCCTAAAGAAATAACATGTTTTTTAAGGAGAAGCGAAAATAATATAACGTTGATTTTATTGACCCACAACTTTATTTTAAATTTAATATACACTAAATTGAATTTATTTGCGCAAATTTGACTAAAATTGATAAATAATTGTAAACAAGCTAAATGTTAAAAAAAAAAGCTAGTAGGTGCAAAAACTTAAATAATTGTAAACAAGATAAATAAAAAAAACGCTAGTAGGTGCAAAAACTTAGTGATAATTTTGCAGGTTAAAAGAAGCATAATGGTCAGAAATCCTGAAGGCAAAAAACAACTAAATACAGCAAAATTTAATTTTGTCTCATCGAAAAAAATGGTAATGTCAGGGCAAGTATCTTAGTTTTCTAACACTAGATGGCAGCATGAGTCAGTTGTAATTAATGTCTTAAAATAGTATTATAAATTGGTAAAATATTTATGCAACTAAAAATTAATTAAAATGTAGGTAATTGTGTTATTTATTATAAGCAATATTTTAAACAAAATATAAGTTATTATCTTTTATATTCTTTTCTCAGAATTTCTGTTTGTATAATAATATTGGTAACAGTGAGTTGTAAATTTTAACTGTAACATGATAAATAAATCTTTTTACCATGTGTTGTTGCAGAGTAGCATTGTAGAAATAAAAAGTGGTTTTCTCCAAGTTTTCTTGAATAAGTTCTTTTCGTTTGAGGATCTTTTCAATAAATAATTTCAACTGGATATTTGCATAGATGAGGCCTGCTCAAAAATATAATGTATAGTACATTGGACTAACACAAATACTAACATTTTCCATTTGAGCCGAACACGTTATACTTATATGTGGTGGCACTTAGGATTCTTCTGAAACATTTCACAAGTAAGCATGCCTGACGTACAGTGTTCCGTAGACGTTGCTAAACCAAAGACAAATAAAGTAAGTATTAAAATCCCATCTTTCTGGAATGACGAATCAGAAATTTGGTTCTACCAAGTGGAAGCTCAATTCGCTATCTGCGGAATAACTAAAAACCAATATAACATGTTGGTATGATGGTTAATACATAGTATACCTCCCAGACAATGCAATGCAGATCGTACAATACCTAGGCATGCTGAGTATCAAATTATCAGTCTGATCTTGGGACATGCTTGGCCGACGAATTGCACTCCTTCAACCCCCTCCCACATGTCTGCCGAAACTTCGGAGAGTGATGAGTGATGTCACCAATCAATGTTCTCCGAAGTTCTGGTAGGCATGTGGGAGGGAGTTGACGGTCTTCAAATCGTCGGCGAAGCATGTCCCACACATATTCTATTGGATTCAAGTCCGATGAATTTGCTGGTCAGTCCATACGGGTGATATTCTCCGATTGAAGGCATTCGTCTACTATGTTTGCATGGTGAGGGCAGGCGTTGGCATTCATAAACAGAAATTCTGCACACATGGCACCCCGAAACAAACATACACGTGACCTGTCATGGTGACATTCTGAACATGCAAGTTAGTTCTGGAACCAAGAATTATTCTTCCCCAAACGAACAATCCTGCACCACCGTAACGGTGTCATTTAATAGTGTTCTCTTGGTGGCAACGGGCATCTGGCCCTCTCCATATGAAATTCCGGCGAGAATCAGACTGAAAGCTAAACCTGGACTCGTTGGAAAACATCACACAGGAACACTTTTGCGGTGTCCACAATGCATGCTTTCTACTCCAGGCTAACCAAGGCAACAGTGAGTTGCGATAAGTGGAACACATATGATAGGAATACGAGCATATAAACCAATGTGCCCTAAGAATATGTACTCGGTCTGTCTTGAAACTGTCTTACCGGTAGATGAAGAGAGCTGACGAGACAGGTCTATACTGTGCTCCATCTGTCTCTTTTGGCAGTAACTGCCAAATACTTGTCCTCATTCGGCGTTGTAACTCGGAAATGATCTGTGCTGTAACATCTACTTAAGGGAATTTTTTCGTTCAGTTTAAGTAAACAGATTTGAATAGTAAAAATATCATATGATGACCGCTCCATTTTTTGTGATATAATCAAAACAATAATCATAGTCATGAGCAGGCATGTCAGACCCGCGGTCCAGTTGAAGACTTTTTGCGGGCATATTGAAGATTTTAACTGTCTATATTATTTTAGACATTTAGACTATAGACGGAGAAATCAAAAAAAATCATTTTTCTGCCCACCACCACCTTTTCCCATGCAATTTTTTTCCGAAATATTTTTTTCCTTCATTTGACTTCCAAGCAATAAGAAAATAAGCATTTGGACATCGGGCAGAAAATAAAATTTTTTTCGAACTGCGTAATAATTATATTATTATTCTTTTATTCAAACACAGTCCGTCATTGCTTGATTACCTTTTCGCATTTGAAATAACATTTTGGACAACTAAACCTAAATCAATTTTATGCAGACATTCTTAAACACAAATATAAAATCTGAAGATGTTACGCAGACAGTTGTTATACTACGAAACGATAGAACGATAAATGGTTGCTCAAAACTACTGTGGGTAAGAACTCGGTAATATTACCAACAAGTGCAGTCTGCTCGACTTTCGTTGTGATTGTAATCCAGGTAATAGATAAACTTTCTATTTTTTTCATCCCATCAATAAATATCGTATATATTTCTATTAAAAACCTATTCATCATGGTTGAATGAAAAATTGAAAAGAAGAAAATAAAACCTGAAGATGAAAATAGGGTTTCAGAGTGATTGGGGAAATTTGCTCTTTTTTATTTATGTAAAACACAATACTGTATGATTGATTTGTCGCCATTCAATTTCAACTTTAAAATCATGTAACCTCTAAAAAAAGACACTATGAACAAAAAATGGAGAAATTGATTAACTTTCTTTTTTTTAAAACTGAAAGCTAAGTTAGAATCTTTGAAGAATAATTTGACTTGTCAACAATACATATTTCATAAGCAAACTACCCTAATCAATGCAATTGTCAGTACTAGCTTTCGAGTATCTCATAGTATTGCTAAAATTATTAAGCTTATTATAGATGACAACTATATCAAATACTGTCTAATTGTCGAGGGGATGCATTCAGTCCAGAAAAACTGAATCTCCTTATTCAAATTAGTTTGTCAGTCAAACTGTAGAAAGAAGGTATAGAAGACATTTCAAGTGTGATTCGCGCATCGCTTAACGCAATTGAAACAAGCTTCGTACCTCACTGATTTTAGATTAAACATCAGGTACAAATGATACCTTTCAATGTGCTGTTTTCACTAGAGGTGTCGATAGTCAGATGAATACTATTGAAAAACTACTCGAATTTGTGATTTTGAAAGGAACAAATATCGGAAGAGCTATTAAGGATGTTTTCAAAAATTATGCACAAAATTGTCACATATATTTGAAAAATCTTATAGGCATTGCAATAAATAGAGCCTCTTTAATGGATGAAAAAAATATTGGTGCTTTTACATTAATTTTCGATCACATAAAAGCTTTGGGAAACAGTTCAAATGTTTTTGAAATGTTCATTTATCATTGCCTTTTGAAAATAAACAATTTATGTGCACAGGTGTTAAATGTTACTCATGTGATGAAAGCTGTTGTGAAGGTAATTAATTCATTAAAAAAGCAATCCACTAAAGCATCGTAAATTGTAAGGATATTTTAGGGAACTGGAATCTAAATACGGGGATATCATTTATTATACAAAAATTCGGTGGTTAAATCGAAGAAACTGATTATTGCTATTTTGAAAATTAAAAGAGGAAAATATGTAACTTTCATGAACAATAATGAGATCGTGCTATAAGTAAATTTTCAGATGATCAATGGAATCTATATTTATGTTTTCTTATAGATATAACAATGAAACTGTATGAGGTAAGCCAAAAGTGGCAAAGTGAAAATAAGTTGATTACCGATTGCTATGAACATAAAAAAACCTTTGTAGCAGAGCTTAAGTGTTATGAAAATCAATGTTGGTCAAATAATTCTATTCATCTCCCATTGTTAAATGACTATAAAAGTGACCATAAAAACTTCTTTAAATATTCCAAGGAAATTGAAAAATTACTTGAAGAATTTAACACCAGATTCTCCTACATACAAAAATTCGATTTTTAGCTCCATTTTGGAGCGAGGAGGAATCAATGCCTCCAAATTTACAAATGGAGCGAATAGAATTACAATCAAGTATCGAGCTAAAAAGGCCCGTGCGAAGAGAATAAGAGTAAATATTATCAAAAATATATCCTCCAAGATAAAGTTCCAAATTTATAAAGATTGAATTTGCGTATATCAGCACTTGGAACTACTTATCGTTGTGTGAGTCATTTTTTTTTCAAACCAAATTTGGCGAAAACAAAGTATCGTAACAGGTTTCTCGATGAAATCATGGCATTGGTCATGAGCAAAATTTATTCCAAAATATCACAAAGCAAATAGGTCTACTCTGAAAAACATACATGAATTAATAAAAGAGGTATAAAATAATACAACAATTGAATGATATAGCTCTTTAATTGGAACATCTGGTTAATCAACACAAATCTTTAATTTCCACAATTGAATACTCACTAAATTTCATTCAATAACTAGTACCATTGAGTTTATTTTAAATCAATTAATAAGTCAGAAAAACGTAGCCTTGAGATGTGGAGAAAACAAGTTACTTTCATGAAAAAGCAAAAGATTGTAATTTTTATAATCATTTCAAAGCTATTTTTTGGTACTTTTCCATTACATCCCACTTTTGATCCTATAGAAATAACATGTTTTTTAAGGAGAAGCGAAAATAATATAACGTTGATTTTATTGACCCACAACTTCATTTTAAATTTAATATACACTAAATTGAATTTATTTGCGCAAATTTGACTAAAATTGATAAATAATTGTAAACAAGCTAAATGTTAAAAAAAAAAGCTAGTAGGTGCAAAAACTTAAATAATTGTAAACAAGATAAATAAAAAAAACGCTAGTAGGTGCAAAAACTTAGTGATAATTTTGCAGGTTAAAAGAAGCATAATGGTCAGAAATCCTGAAGGCAAAAACAACTAAATACAGCAAAATTTAATTTTGTCTCATCGAAAAAAATGGTAATGTCAGGGCAAGTATCTTAGTTTTCTAACACTAGATGGCAGCATGAGTCAGTTGTAATTAATGTCTTAAAATAGTATTATAAATTGGTAAAATATTTATGCAACTAAAAATTAATTAAAATGTAGGTAATTGTGTTATTTATTATAAGCAATATTTTAAACAAAATATAAGTTATTATCTTTTATATTCTTTTCTCAGAATTTCTGTTTGTATAATAATATTGGTAACAGTGAGTTGTAAATTTTAACTGTAACATGATAAATAAATCTTTTTACCATGTGTTGTTGCCGAGTAGCATTGTAGAAATAAAAAGTGGTTTTCTCCAAGTTTTCTTGAATAAGTTCTTTTCGTTTGAGGATCTTTTCAATAAATAATTTCAACTGGATATTTGCATAGATGAGGCCTGCTCAAAAATATAATGTATAGTACATTGGACTAACACAAATACTAACATTTTCCATTTGAGCCGAACACGTTATACTTATATGTGGTGGCACTTAGGATTCTTCTGAAACATTTCACAAGTAAGCATGCCTGACGTACAGTGTTCCGTAGACGTTGCTAAACCAAAGACAAATAAAGTAAGTATTAAAATCCCATCTTTCTGGAATGACGAATCAGAAATTTGGTTCTACCAAGTGGAAGCTCAATTCGCTATCTGCGGAATAACTTGTAAAGAAACAAAGTTTAATTACCTCTTGGCGCAGCTCGCACCACGATTCATAAAAAATATCTGGGATATCATAAACGACTCTGGAAATAATAAATATTCCGATAAGAAAGCACAATGGATGCAAATTTTTAAGGAAAGTGAAAATTTCAAAATCAATCGTCTTCTTACAAGATTAGAATTTGGTGATATGAAACCAAGCCAGCTACAGCACAAAATGGTGATACTGATAATATTGCGGACAAAGTGCCATGTACTCTTTGGTTTGCAAAAATGCCCGATGTGATGAAACAAGTACTAATAATAAGTGAAGAGGAGCTGGAAAATTTAGCTCCAATGGTAGACAAAATTTTGAAGATGCAACCACGAACGTGTTAACAAAAATACTGTATCTATGGATGAGCTCTTAAGTAAGATTGCTGCTTTGGAGCTTCAGATAGAGACAATAACTTCCCATTGTTTCCCGATCGCAAAATCGTGGTCCCAATCGAAATCGTTGCTCGAGTCGACACAAGTCCAGGATACGGTTCAACCAAAATGGTAATTAATTTTATTACCGCTACAAGTTTGGTAAGTAGTGCTTTCCAGAGAAATGCAAAGAAGCTTGCAGTTAGAAGCAATCGGGAAACGGCAACCTTCAGTAAAATCAGTGGTGAGTCTTGCTGCTACGGTTCCCGATTGCCACAAATTCCGATTATTTGTCAAGGACAAAAAAACATGTTTAAGATTTCTAGTAGATAGTGGTGCAGATGTTAAGCCTAAAAACCATGTTCTTATTCATTGTACACAAATAATGGTACAAAGATTCCAACCTTTGGATTTCGAATTTTAAAGGACTGTGACGCCCGTACCAGTGTTTTTTTTTATTGTAGACAAAGTAAGTAACGGTATTATTGGTGCTGACTTTTTAAATAAATTTCACCTGCTAATTGATATTTATAAAAGAAAATTGATTGATGGTATCACCAAATTATCTGTCAACAGTGATATTATGTCCATAACTAATGATTATAGCATTAGCACTTTTGATCATATTTCAGAATTTTGTGATTTACTGAAATTATATCCAGACATCACCGAACCCAATATTTTGAGTACTTCTGTTAAACATAATGTTCAACACTACATTAACACCTAAAACCAACCAGTTCACTCATGTGCACGATAATTAGATCCTGCAAAAGTGACATTTGCCAAGCAAGAGTTCCAATTTATGCTAAACAATGATATAATTCGACTATCAAAATCTCAGTGAACTAGTCCTCTCCATCTTGTGAATAAAAAAGATGGCACACTATGCCCCTGTGGTGATTATCGCCGACTAAATCAACAAACTCTTCCTGATCGCTATCCACTCCCACGAATTGAAGATTTCAACTTGATCTTACAAAATAAGGTTATTTTCTCTAAACTTGACTTTATTATCAAATACCTATTGCAGAAGAGGATAAGCCAAAAACTGCCATCATTACACCATTTGGCTTACGTGAATTCAATGTCTCGAGTTTTGGCCTACGAAATGTCCCATCGACATTTCAACGCTTTATAAATGATGTGTTTCAGGGCTTGAGAGAATTTGTATTTCCATATTTGGAGGATGTTTAGTGGCTTCTTCATCAAAAGAGGAACATAAAGAGCATCTCAAGTTAGTTTTTGAAAGGCTGAATACTTATGATCTTCGTATTAATGTAACTATATTCATAATGGGTGTTGACCAAATATAATTTTTGGGATACCTTATCACAGCTAAAGTATCAAAACCCCTACCTGCCAAATTACAAGCAATCTTGGATTACAAATTGCCTAAAACTTTGCATGACCTACGTACACTTCTATGCATGTTGAACTTTTATCGTAGGCATTTGAAAAATGCTGCAAAAACACAATGCATTATATGAAATGCTTAAAGGGATGAAAAAAAGATAAAATACCACTTCCTTCAACAGAGAATGCCATTAATCAATTTGAAAAATGTAAAAGAGATCTAGCTAATGCTGCACTCCTGAGTTTACCAACGCCTGGAGTTCAATTGCCCTTGTATACAGATGCTTCAAATTGGGCTGCAAGCTCAGTACTACAACAATATGAAGGTAGAAGCTGGAAACCAATAGCACTTTATTCCAAGAAGCTGAATGAAGCTCAAAAAGTTTACAGTATGTATGATCGTGAAATGTTGGGTGTACATCCGTCTGTGAAACATTTTAAGTATATATTGGAAGGCAGAGAATTTGTTATCCTGACTGATAACAATTCTTTGACATTTGCATTTAAGCAGAAAAATGAGAAAGCTTCTCCCAGATAGCTACGTCAGTTCCAATACATATCTCAATTCAGCACAGACATCAAGCATGTTAGTGGGAAAGATAATACTTTATTCCAATACTTTATCCAGAATTGAAGCAGTTAATTGTTGTTTATTGATATTGTTGATTATGAGTAAATAGCTCAGGAACAGTGTGCTGATAATAAATTTAAGGAATTGCACTCTAATAGTTCCTCTTTGCATTTTAAACCATATGTCCATGCACCTGGAAAAACTTTATGGTGTGATGTGTAGCAGAATAAAAAATTCGCCCATACATTCCTCACAAATTTCGAAAGATAATTTTCAACCAAATTCATGGTCTGTCATACGCGGGCATAAAATCTACTGTCAAACAGATGGCTGCCAGATTCACTTGGCCAGGAATTAACAAGCAAGTTAAGGAACGGGCATGAGCATGTATAAATTGTCAAAAAGCTAAAGTGATTAGGTACACCAAATTCAAATTTTCACAGTTTG